>JBBPBO010001985.1:27918623-28469637 GCA_037974295.1 Cicer cuneatum | reverse complement strand
TCAAAAAGTTTACACTTATATTTCATATATTCAACTAGATATGCATCATCAACATTATATAAATTGTTATTAATTTTAAAAGGTTGAATGTTTGATTTGTACTTGTAAGTTCGCGCCTTTCTACCGTCCTTATAAGTTTTTTTTTTTCGATTTAGTTTTAATATCGTCGTTGTTGTTAGTTGTTATTAAAAAAAAAGCTTTTGTGGCGAACAGATAAGTGACGTGGTAGTCTGTGACATGACATTAGTTGATGATATGTCAAATATTTGATAACTAGGTATATTTATGAGGACTAAATCATAAATTTCTACATTTGAAAAACCTAAAATCTAAAATCCCATTTCTTCTTCTTTTCCTTCGTGAAACCTAAAATCTCAACTATTGTCAAATCTTCATATGCTTCTTCTTCGTTCAACCATGACATCAGTTTCGTCTGCAAAAAATTCAACTCGTTTCAATTGCCGAAATATAGGTTTAGGAAAACAATGCATATATTCGTCTTTAACACAAATGAAAATTTTAAACAGCGAGTTTTGAGATGTCCTCATTGGGATGTGAGTAATTTACCTTATATATGACATCTTTATGTTTATTCTTTATAATTGTAGTTTACATTTATTAAGTTTAATGTTTAATTTTTTGTTTTTGTTTGTAGAACAAGGAGAAATAGAGAAAGGAGGAGAGGAAGGAGTAAGAAGTCTAATCCCCAAATCTAGTTTCTGATTTTGGATGGAGGGACTAAAATATAACACTTTCAACTTAATTTCATTTCTTTTTTAATGAATTTAATTACTTCATTGCATTTTTTCATTTATTTAATTATTAACTATTTCATTAATAATAATCATCTATCAAAGTGTCACGTCACTCCTCTGTTTATGATATAAACTTTTTTTTAACAGCAACTAATAGCAGAGATGATTTTTAAACTAAATTGAACTTATAGAGTTTAAATTAAAAATAAATAAATTATAGAGACGAATATTAGAAAAGGCGCAAACTTACATGGACGTTGTACTTGTAGTTGACTTTAATGGCCATGTACCAAGGGTTATGCCATAACCCTTTGAAGATATGGTAGCAAGCCTTATATAGATTTGTTTGGAATATAGTAATTTCGTTCTTAAATTAAAAAATATCAATCAATTTAGTCATTTTTTCATATGTTAGACCACAGTTTTAATTTGTGTATGCTTGTTTTGATGTATGAAAAGACTATTGAAATTAGAATGTATAATTTTTACCGGTTTTGATATTATTTTTTTTTATCAAGAGTTTTCATATTCTTTAATTTAGATGAGTAATTTGTTATTTTGAAAATTTGTGGACTAAATTGACTTACATCTAAATTTTTAAGGACCAAAAATCACTGTTTACTCCATAATTTATTAATGTTTCACCAAAATTTGTTGTAATAAATATTTCTATCTCTAATCAATATAAATTTGTGCGCATTAACTGTGTACAAACTAATGTAACTTTATTTTATGGGGGCTTCGACGGTTTATTTATAAATTGACATGTTTTTGTACTATCAAATTAATTGATCAGTAGTTGAATAGTATTGTTTTGCAATGACTACTAATGATTTAGTCAGCTTTTAATGTAGAACATATGAATGCTAACATGAATGAGTTAGTGATAAACTTACTCAATTATTGCTTAAAATTTTGATAATACCGGTACACTTTTCTTCTTCTCTATAGCACCGTATAAATTGTCTTATTTTATAAATTAAAAAGGAGAACCCCAACATCTGTTAATGTTGATATTGCTTTTAATAGAAAACAATCAAAAATATCAATTAATAAACATAAAAAATACATATGTAAATATGTCAAGGATGGAGAAAGTTTGACATTCAAGTTTCATATCATTTTCATAAAGAAACCATTATGTCGAAACATACACGGTTCAAATAAATGATAAAAAGTTTTCAACGAAAGAAAATGACAAGTTAATACATGTAAATTAAAGGAAAAATAAAATTTAAGCAAACACTTTGATCATTGAAAACTTAAAAACATAAACATAAGTATATATAATTATAAATGTGTGAAGGTTAAAGAATAAAAACTAAAATGCAAGTTTGAAAAATGCTAAAAAATTAAGGCATAAAACTACAGAAAATACAATGACTTGATAAATCAAACTAGTAACGAAGAACAATATAAAAGTTAAATAACTTAGACTGAGAATTGTCTGATACGGATCTCTTAAAGACACCAACTTCATTTTGTGACAACCTCAATGCAATATAAATTGCAGACAATTCAGTTTTTCATGAAAAGACAAATTATCTAGACATTAATTTTCATATTGTTATAGAGAAGGCTTAAAATGGAATTTTATAACTACTACCAATTAAAGGACACGACCAACTAGTTGATTTATTCACTGAAGGATTATTGGCAGATATTTTCAGATAATTTATTAGCAAGTTTGGATTGTTCAATTTATTCCAATCCAAAGCTTGTGGGGGAATGTTTGAAGACAAAGGGTGAAGCTTGTTATCCATGTTTGCAAGCTAATTCTCCCTGACAGACTAGGAGTTGATGAAGCTGGTTGAAGACTCACAAACAAACTGGCTGGGAGCTAGATGATAGGTTTATGTGCAAGACGACTGGTAGACTGGTTGAGAGCTAGATGATAGACTTATGTGGATGATGACTAACATAACAACCAGGAGCCGGTTCATTAGATCTTGTCCCAAATAGTTTGTTGTCAACTAAATCCTTTTATATTTGTATTTTTCTGTTATAAGTTTGTTACTTCTTATTAGTTAGTTTGATAGGAAGTTGAGCTAGTCTTTTGCTTGCTAGTCAAGCTAACATCCTTGTATATAAAATGGGTGTTAGCTCACTTTGTCAATTATTTGATTCATTTTTTTCAATCAGTTCATACTAGTTCATACATTCTATGAGTTTATATATAAAGTAAAACTAGAAACCCATTATGCAGGGAAAATTCGAGGATTAAAGTACCAACATAATCACGAAGCACACCACTTTAAATATGCAACTTGATAATTCATCTTTTACGATAACTATTTATGAATTTCTTAGTTATTATGTAGATCATAAAACACTTAACAGAAGAAACCTTATTTCGAGACTAGCCTCCATACAATAAGCTTATCTTTGTTAAAAAATAACAAAGAAAGAGTTCTAATAATAGTATTTTATGAATGTACTTAATTAATACTATTTTTTATCGCAATGGTCCTCGCCATGGAGACCACCATCATCAGGAATAGTCAAATTAGCATCGAAGGTAATTGTGAAAGGACGGTTGTGATAGTCATCTATGGTGACATATTCTGGTATCCAACCATCTGATCCCGTCTTTAAAAAGAACGCTTTGCAAATTTTGTCGATACATTTTGCACGTAATATCAAAGTAACTAAATTGCACGGCCTGATGTCCAAAAAATTAAGCTTTAATCTCCGAATAAAAACCTGCGATTAAATTAAATTAAAAAAAATTATATTTACTTTTATAAACAATACATTAGTACTTATATATTATAGTAAAAAAAATATTAAATATTGTGATTGAGTACATCATAGAAAATGTAAAATAATAGATAATGTGATTTCTTTTCCATAAACAAGAAACAAAGTCACAAAATTTTGTAATTGAGTTAATATTATTTGTGCAACAAATTAAATTTTGAAGAGAAAATTGAGAAACATGTATATATAGTTAGTTATATATATATATATATATATAGTTAATTACCTTTTTATTATTAGCGTCTCCAAATAAAATACCGATCTTGACATTCGAATCACGTGGAGAATTGCAACTTGTCTTTATCTTAACCAAGTAGTTGCATTTCTCTTTAAAAATCCTCTGAAACATGCATATAAATCATATACATAGCCTCTTATTTAATATGCAATCAAACATGAAATTAATTTGAATAAATAAAACTTTGATGTATAAAATGTGTAGTTACTACACTTTAAAATGGTATTTATGAAATTGAAGCAGCATTTTCTACACCAATGAAAAAGTACTACTAAATAAGTTATCAGTGTTAAAATAAATTATTTTCATAACCTATTGTCGATAGTTTATAAAAATATAATAAAATTACCTTATGGAAATGCTAAAAATTGTTTTTAGAAGTTCCACCAAATAGTTTATGTATTAATTCTCCAATTAACAACTACTCCAAAGTTGAGTTCGAGTGAATTAAAAGGGTATTTTTGTGCTAGAGTTAATATTTCAAAAATAAATAAATAAGTAAATAAATAAAGTCAAGAGTATATGTAAAATTTAATTACCTGTGGTTGGGCATCATCCAGCGTAGATGATTGGTTCATTTTAAGTTGAAATTGAGTTAACAATGTTGATGTTGTATGCGAGAAAACAACAATTATGGAGAATGTGAGAATTAAGGTAAGAGCTTTCATGATTTTGTTAATCTCTTTTCTTTGTATTAAAGTGAAGAGAAGGAGGAACACCTAATAGATTTCAGACATTGTTGAGTTATATAATGAAATGTAAGGGGTGATACTTAAAGACATAATGAAATGCTTAAAAAACTATTTTTTTTTTAATATTGTGTAAATAACCCAATTAGGACATAATTTTGTAGAATGTTATCACATGACAACAAAATTATAAATATTTCAAAACATCTATCACTTAATCAAACATTATTAGTCTTTATGATAATATGTGGTACAGTATAAGGACCTAATTGCAAATACACTACTAATATCATAAACTAAATTAATGATAAATTGTTAAATGTACCTATCAACTTGATTGTCTAGTTGTACAAGTAGGACAAAAAGATTTATATGAGTAGTTTTTGATAAAACTAGATATATTTTTTAAATATTTATAATCTTATAGATTTATTTTTACTTCTTTTATATTTTATTAGTCTCTTTGTACTACGTTGAGTAACTCATTTAAAAAAAATGATTCAAAATTATATGACTTTCCATTCAGTATTTATTATTAGTTTTTCAATTCTACAATCTAATTATACTATTAACCTCACTCTTAAGAGTTAATCAATATTTTTCACTTTACAGTTGTACTAATGATATACCGATATATAAGAAAAGTAGTTTAAAAAAATATTATGATATCTTTTTCATTTTTCTTAATGAAATATATATATATATATATATATATATATTTTCTTTTTTTAATATTAGTAAACTTATATATCTATAATAATAAGACCATATTTGTTAACATTAATATTTTGAAAATTATTGACGTATTTGTTTACTATGAATAACTTTAATCTTAGAATTTTCATATAGAGAACACAAACCTAATAAATTGTTCAATTTTCTTTTGTATGTTCAATATGGTTTATCCAATAGTTTAATCTACTAAATTTTTAATTTAATTATGAATATTATAACTAAACTAAATAATTTCCGAGTTAGACTTAAAATGGATTCATTGCTCAACCGTTCAATTCCCTCTTTCAGTTTGATTTTCATATATATATATATATATATATATATATATATATATATATATATATTAGTATTAGCTTTAATGTGTCATGAAAAGTAATTTTTTTTAGGTAAAAATTAATTAATAGAAGAAAAAACAAATTGTACATTTTTATAAACCTTAATGGATCCATGGAAGAACAAAATGTTGTGTAATGTAATAATTCACTAATTCTTTTGCTTTTGTGAAAGATAATTTATTATTTGTTGATTTGGCTCTTTCATTATAAGTTGTTTCGGTAACGGGTACACATACATCACAATATTTTATATTTTAATGTGATTTATTTATATATTCAAAAGCAATTTATGATAAATTTTAAGGTTAACTGCAGTTTTAGTTATTCTATTTTTACAATTTTATGTAATTAATTCTGTTATTTTAAAATCGTACTGTTTTTGTCCCTCTTCCATATATTTGAACTAAAAAATAATGACGTGATATATTTTAAATGATATGTGATACAACCTCATGATATAGAAACATCGAGATGTATTAATTATTCATATGTTATTAATTTAACTAAATCGAATATTGTGCGGTGCACGAGAAGAATAATATGAGATTAGTATCTTTATTTTATTTTAAGGAATAAATGTTATTGGAAATAAAATTTAATAATTTGTTGAAATTATTTTTTTAGTATTAAATTTTAAAATATATGAAAAATAATACGTCAAAAAGTTTACACTTATATTTCATATATTCAACTAGATATGCATCATCAACATTATATAAATTGTTATTAATTTTAAAAGGTTGAATGTTTGATTTGTACTTGTAAGTTCGCGCCTTTCTACCGTCCTTATAAGTTTTTTTTTTCGATTTAGTTTTAATATCGTCGTTGTTGTTAGTTGTTATTAAAAAAAAAAAGCTTTTGTGGCGAACAGATAAGTAACGTGGTAATCTGTGACATGACATTAGTTGATGATATGTCAAATATTTGATAACTAGGTATATTTATGAGGACTAAATCATAAATTTCTACATTTGAAAAACCTAAAATCTGAAATCCCATTTCTTCTTCTTTTCCTTCGTGAAACCTAAAATCTCAACTATTGTCAAATCTTCATATGCTTCTTCTTCGTTCAACCATGACATCAGTTTCGTCTGCAAAAAATTCAACTCGTTTCAATTGCCAAAATATAGGTTTAGGAAAACAATGCATATATTCGTCTTTAACACAAATGAAAATTTTAAACAGCGAGTTTTGAGATGTCCTCATTGGGATGTGAGTAATTTACCTTATATATGACATCTTTATGTTTATTCTTTATAATTGTAGTTTACATTTATTAAGTTTAATGTTTAAGTTTTTGTTTTTGTTTGTAGAACAAGGAGAAATAAAGAAAGGAGGAGAGGTGGGACTAAAATATAACACTTTTAACTTAATTTCATTTCTTTTTTAATGAATTTAATTACTTCATTGCATTTTTTAATTTATTTAATTATTAATTATTTCATTAATAATAATCATCTATCAAAGTGTCACGTCACTCCTCTGTTTATGATATAAACTTTTTTTTAACAGCAACTAATAGCATAGATGATTTTTAAACTAAATTGAACTTATAGAGTTTAAATTAGAAATAAATAAATTATAGAGACGAATATTAGAAAAGGCGTAAACTTACATGGACGTTGTACTTGTAGTTGACTTCAATGGCCATGTACCAAGGGTTATGCCATAACCCTTTGAAGATATGGTAGCAAGCCTTAGATAGATTTGTTTGGAATATAGTAATTTAGTTCTTAAATTAAAAAATATCAATCAATTTAGTCCTTTTTTGATATGTTAGACCACATTTTTAATATTTGTATGCTTGTTTTGATGTAGGAAAAGACTATTGAATTACAATGTATAATTTTTACCGGTTTTGATATTCTTTATTTTTTTATCAACAGTTTTCATATTCTTTAATTTAGATGAGTAATTTTTTATTTTTGAAAATTTGTGGACTAAATTGACTTACATCTAAATTTTTAAGGACTTTAAGAACCAAAAATCATTGTTGACTCCATAATTTATTAATGTTTCACCAAAATTTGTTGTAATAAATATTTCTAATTCTAATCAATTTAAATTTGTGTGCATTAATTGTGTACGAGAATAATGTAACTTCATTTTATGGGGGCTTCTAGAGTACATTTTTAATTTGACATATATTTGTATTATCAAATTAATTGACCAGTAGTTGAATAGTATTGCTTTGTCAACCAGTACTAATGATTTAGTCAACTTTTTATATACAACATATGAATGTTGATGTGGGTGAGTTAGTGATAAGCTAACTCAATTATTATGATATAAAAAGAGGATCCCATACATCTGTTAATGTTGATATTGGTTTTAATATAAAACTATCAAAAACATGAATTAATAAACATCAACAAATACACATGTTAATATTTCAAGGAATGAGAAAGTTTGACATTCAAGTTTCATATTATTTTCATAAAGAAACCATTATCTCGAAACACACACGGTTCAAATAAATGATTAAAAAAATTGTTAACGTAAGAAAATGAAAAATTAATACAAGTGAATGTATATCACAAGTTAATACAATTAAATTACACAAAAATAAAATTTAAGCAAACACTTTGATTGAAATCTTAAAAACATAAACATAAGTATTCATAATTATAAATGCGTGAAGGTTAAAGAATAAAAACTAAAATGCAAGTTGGAAAAATGCCAAAAATTTAAGGCATAAATGTACATAAAATACACTGACTTGATAAATAAAACTAGTAACAAAGAATAATATAAAGTTAAATAACTTAGAATGAGATTTGTCTAATACAGATCTCTTAAAGACACCAACTTTATTTTGTGACAACCTCAGTGCAATACACATTGCAGCCAATTCATTTTTTCATGAGAAGACAAATTTTGTAGACATTGACTGTCATATTGTTAGAGTGAAGACTTAAAATGGAATTTTATAACTCCTACTAATTAAAGGACACGACCAACTAGTTGATTTATTCACTAAAGGATTGTTGGCAGATATTTTTAGATCTTTTATTAGCAAGTTTGGATTGTTCAATTTATTCCAATCTCAAGCTTGTGGGGGACTGTTTGAAGACAAAGGGTGAAGCTTGTTATCCATGTTTGCAAGCTTATTAGCCCTGACAGACTAGGAGTTGATGAAAGGTTTATGTGCGCGATGACTGGTAGACTAGTTGAGAGTTGGATGGTAGACTTATGTCCACAATGGCTGAGAGTTGGCTAAACACTTATAGACATAACAACCAGGAGTTGGTTCACTAGATCTTGTCCCAATTAATTTTTTTTCATCTAAATCCTTTTGTATTTGTATTTTTCTGATATAAGTTTTTTACTTCTTGTTAGTTAGTTTGTTAGGAAGTTGAGCTAGTCTTTTGCTTGCTAGTCAAGCTAACATCCATGTATATAAAATGGGTGTTAGCTCCCTTTGTCTATCATTTGATTCATTTTTTTTGAGTTTATACATTCTAAGAGTTTATATATAAAGTAAAACTAGAAACATACCAATATACAGGGAAAATCCGAGGATTGAAGTGCCAACATAATCACGAAACATACCACTATAGACATTCAACTAGATAATTCATATTTTATCATTAACTATTTTTTAATTTCTTACTTATTACATAGAACATAAAACACTTATTAGAAAAAATCTTATTTTTAAGACTGGCCTCCATACATACTATATTATATTGCTTCTATTTTTTATGAAATACAATAAGCTTATCTTTGTTAAAAAAAAATAAGCTTATCTTTGATATCCAAGCATCTGATCCACTCCTAATTACGTACACTTTGCATATTTTTCCGAGACAAGGTCTTTGTAACTTCACTTTAAATGTCATGCACTGCTTGAACCCTCTAGAATCAGGACTGTTCATTTACGTAGTATCAAACTTTAATTAAATTAAATATATGTATGTATATACTTCAATCAAAATTTTATTTTTACTTTTATATAAACAATACATTAAGACTTGCCTAGTAGAAAAAATTAAATATGTGATTGCGTACATAATTAAAATGTTACTTTTTCAGGAAGAGATTGAAAACAATAGATAATGTGATTTCTTTTCCAAAACAACTAACAAAGTCACAAAATTTTAAAATTGATTTAATATAATTTGTGCAACAAAATATATTTTGAAGACAAAATTAAGAAACATGTATATATATATATATATATAGTTAATTACCATTTTTTTATTAGTGTCTCCAAATGAAATAATGATTCTGTCATTTGTATCAAGTGGAGAACGGAAATTTGTCTTTATGGTAGCCAATTATTTGGAAGTCCATTCATCCACGTTATGAAACATTCATATATACCAATCATATACATAGCCTCTTATTTAAGATGCAATTAAACATGAAATCAATTTGAGTACATAAAACTTTCATTTATAAAATGTGTAGTGACTACACTTTAGAAGGGTATTTATGAAATTGAAACATCATTTCCCCACCCTTCATTTTTGTAGAACCGGGCACTAATGAAAAGCTACTACTAAATATATTATTAGTTTGAGAGCTTATAAATGTAATTTATTAAGAAGTTCCGTCTAATAGTCTCATAGATGTAATTCTCCCACTATGTATCAGGTGGAGAACAACAACTTATCTTTATGGTAGCTATGTATTTGCAAGGCCGTTAGCCATATTCTGAAACATTCATAAAATGTTCAATTTTAACCTTAACCTAATCCTTAGACCTTAGAATTTCCATATAAATAGAATACAAACCCAATAAATTGTTCAATTTTCTTTTGTATGTTCAAGATGGTTTATCCAATAGTTTTATCTACTAAATTTTTAATTTAGTTATGGATATTATGACTAAATTATATAATTTCCAAGTTAGACTTAAAATGGATTATTGGATTTTAATATATATTAGTATTAGCTTTAACATGTCATAAAAAGTAATTTTTTTTGGTAAAAAGTAATTAATAGAAGAAAAAATAAATTGTACATCTTTGTAAATCGTAGGATCCTTGGAAGAACAAATTAAAAGGTGTGTAATGTTATAATTCAATAATTCTTTAGTTTTTCTGAAAGTTCAATTATTATTTTATTTGTTGATTTGGCCCTTTCATTAAAACTTGTTCCGGTAACGGGTACACACACTACAATATTTTATCTTTTAATGTGACTTATTTATATAATCAAAAGCAATTTATGATCAATTTTAAAGTTAATTGTAGTTTTTGTGATCATAATTTCACCATTTTACAAAATTAATCCTCCTATTTTAAAATCCAACTGTTTTTGTCCCTCTTTTATATATTTGAGCTAAAAAATAATTATGTGACATGTTTTAATAATGTGTGATACAATCTTATTATGTAGAAGTATCGAGATGTATTAATTATTCATATGTTATTAATTAAGGGATAAATATTTTTGGAAATCAAATTTAATAATTAGTTGAAATAATTTTTTTATTATTAAATTTTAAAATATATGAAAAATACTACGTCAAAAAGTCTACACTTATATTTCATAAATGCAATGAGATATGCATCATCAACATAATATAAATTGTTATTAACTATAAAAGGTTAAATATTTGATTTGTACTTGTAAGGCTGCGCCATTCTAATTGTCGTCCCTAGATGTTTTTTTTTTACTATTTAAATTTAGTTAGTTCTGTTTAGTTTTAGAATCATCCTTGCTGTTAGTTGTTGTTAAAAAAAAGCTTTTGTGGAAATCAGATAAGAGAAGTGACGTGGTAGTCTTTGACATGACAATAGTTGATGATATGTCAAATATTTGACAACTAGGTATATTTATGAGGACTAAATCATTTCCTACATTTGAAAAACCTAAAATCCCATTTCTTCTTCTTCTCCTTCGTGCAACCTAAAATCCCAACTATTCTCAAATCTTCATCTGCTTCTTCTTCGTTCAACCATGACATCAGTTTCATCTGCAACAAATTCAACTTGTTTCAATTTCCTGAATGTGGGTGTAGGAAAACAATTTGTATATCCGTCTCTAACACAGATGAAAATCTTAAACAACGATTTTGGAGGTGTCCTCATTAGAATGTGAGTAATTTTTCGTAAATATGTGAGCTTTATGTTAATTCTTTGTAATTATAGTTTAAATTTTCTAAGTTTAATGTTTAATTTTCTGTTTTTGTTTGTAGAGCAAGGAGAAATAGAGAAAGGAGGAGAGGAAGGAGTGAGAATCCTAATCCCCAAATATAGTTTTTTATTTTGGTTGGAGGGATTAAAATATAACACTTTTAACTTAATTTCATTTCTTTTTAATTACTTCATTGCATTTTTAATTTATTTAATTATTAATTATTTCATTAATAATAATCATCTATCAAACTATCATGTCACTCATTTGTTTATCACATAAACATTTTTTCAACAACATCTAACAGTAGAGAGATACCATTCTCATCACAAAATTCTTCAAAGTACCTGTTCTCAAACTCACCTCCATGATCACTTCTAATAGTTATGATTTTAAAACCTTTTTCATTCATAACTTGCTTGCAAAAAGAAATAAATACCTTATGGATTCATCTTTGTTTCTCAGAAACTTTACCCAAGTCCACCTTGAGTAATCATCAACTATGACAAACCCATACTTCTTGCCACTAAGGGATGCAGTTTGAAAAGGACCAAACAGATCTAAATGAAGCAGTTCAAGAGGTTGTGAAGTAGAAATACAGTTTTTAGGTTTAAAAGAGCTTTTGGTATGTTTACCTTTTTGACATGCTTCACACAGAATCTCATATTTGGTACTTAGTTTGGGGAGACCTCTCACTAGCTGAAGTTTACTTAACTCAGAAACCAGCCTAGGGTTTGCATGGCCTAACCTTTTGTGCCAAATCAGATTTTCCTCCCTAATAGATAAAAGACACTTAACTTTCTGCTTAACTAGACTAAACAGATCTATCTTATAGACATTATTCTGCCTAACACCAGTGAAAAAAACAGATCCATCTTTATGACTAACAGCCTTGCAGGTTTTCTGATTAAACACAACATCATACTTGCAGTCACTTAGCTGACTAATGCTTAATAGATTGTGATTCAGACCTTTAACTAATAAAACATTTTTAATAAATAAGGAAGAAGAACTGTTACCAACTATGCCTGTACCAATGATCTGACCTTTTTGGTTTCCTCCAAAGGAAACCTTACCTCCTTTCTTCAGAGTCAGCTTCTGGAACATTGATTTGTCTCCAGTCATATGCTTGGAGCATCCACTGTCCAAATACCATGCTTTGTGTTGCAGATCATACATTTCTTCTTCTGATACTTCACCGTCAGAGTCAGAGTCAGACTCAGTGTTGTAATCAGATTCTGTACAGCCTTCAGAGCCAGTTCTGTTTCTGGCTTATTCAGACTAGTTGAACTGTTCCCTTGATTCTTCTTCGGCTGATACACCATGTTCCTCTGGTGATTCTGGAACTTATGGTGATTCTGGTAATTCTGCTTCTTCTGGTAATACTGAAGTTGATGTATGTGATTCTGTTGTTTGTGGCTGAACCTCTGATATTGATACTGGTTCTAGTTCGGGTTCTGGTTCTGATTCTGGTGTGAATTGTACTGACCAGATCTTCTTTCATCAGACTCATTTTGCTTCTGTCTGGTGGAAACTGGAACATACACCTTTTTTTGTTTGTGCATTGCTAGGATCCATTAACCAGGCACCATGATTGGGGTTTCCTTTTGGTTGCTCAGAATATCTGCTACATAAACAATTTTTTCCTTTGGTACCCAAAAATGGTTGGGTCCAGGTTTGTTAGACTTAACAAGTCTCTTGTCTTTCCCAGATTTTATCATAGAACAAGACAATTTAGAATGATCCTTTTTAGCACAAATAATACACAGAACATTAGAATGAACAGATTTAATTTCAACAACAGATTCAGTAAAACCTATTCCTCTCTTACCATTGTTACTAATTCCATAAATCATGGAAGCATACTTACTTCTTTCCATACCATTTGCAATAAAGTTTTGAAAAGCTTGTTCATGCATATCAGATTCACAAACAGTATTGGAAGTAGAGCAAATATTACTTTTAAGAGTTAGATTTTCAAAATTGAGTATGGCAACTTGAGTTTTAAAATTAGTGTTTTCAGTTGCAAACTCAGCATTCTGATTCTTTAAAATTTGTAATTCTTTGGTTAGAATTTTCTTTTCTTCCCTAAGAGTTTTCAGTTTTAAAGACATCTTGTTGTTGACATTTAGAAAGTCTTTAAGAGCAGTAATTAATTCAGATTTAGTAAGATCAGAGAATACCTCTTTGTTTTCATCTTCTGAATCAGTTCCAGAGTTTGTGCTGGATCCAGAACTTGGATTGGTATGTGCCATCAGAAGCTGTCAACACTGCATTCTACATCTAGAACAGAGTTTACATCAGGTCTATTCTAAACAAAACTCCATATGAACTGTGGAAAGGTAAGAACCCTAATATTTCCTACTTCAACCAGTTTGGCTGCATTTGTTATATGTTAAACACTAAGGATTATCTTGCAAAATTTGAATCCAGATCTCAAAAGTGTACCTTCATTGGTTAATCTGATAGATCAAAAGCTTATAGAGTGTTTAATAAAGAAACTAACATTGTGGAGGAATCCATACACATTAAGTTTGATGACAAACAGCTTGACTCTGAAAAGTCAAAGCAAGATGAGGAAATTGCAGGTTTACCAGAAGCACAAAAAGCAGAAGCAGATCAAACAACAGAACCGGAGAAAGAAAACGATGAAAGAAAATCCGAAGATAATGCTGAACCTAAAGATAAGTCAGAAGGAAAGAATGGGTGGAAGTACAAGTCTTCACATCCAGAAACACTTATTATTGGAAGCGCGGCTGAACCATTGAAAACCAGATCATCATTTATAGAAACAAGTTTGTTTGGTTTACTTTCTACCATTGAACCAACTACTGTTGATGAAGTACTGGTAAAAGAAGGATGGATTCTTGCAATGCAAGAAGAGCTAAATGAGTTTGAAAGGAATAAGGTTTAGGATATGGTATCCAGACCACACAAAAATATCATTGGAACCAAGTGGGTGTTCAGGAACAAACTCAATGAAAAGGGTGAAGTAGTCAGGAATAAAGCTAGGCTTGTGGCACAAGGATACAGTCAGCAAGAAGGCATTGACTACACTGAGACTTTTGCTCCAGTGGCCAGGTTAGAAGCAATTCATATCCTACTCTCTTTTGCTGCAAATCATGATATTACTTTGTATCAAATGGATGTCAAAAGTGTCTTCTTAAATGGTTATATAAGTGAGGAAGTCTATGTCAAACAGCCCCCAGGTTTTGAAATTTCTGATTTTCCAAACCATGTTTTTAAACTTAAAAAATCTTTATATGGTTTAAAACAAGCACCTAGGGCATGGTATGACAGACTTAGCAATTTCTTACATAAAAATCAGTTTGATAGAGGCAAAATAGATAACACTTTTTTTAGAAAATCCAATAAAGATGATATTATGATCATTCAAGTTTATGTTGATGATATTATCTTTGGATCTACAAATGGCACTCTCTGCCAAGAGTTTTTTTATTTGATGCAGCAAGAGTTTCAGATGAGCATGATGGGAGAACTTAAGTTCTTCCTAGGAATTCAGATTCAGCAAGGCAAAACAGGTATACTCATTCACCAATCTAAGTACACTAAAGAACTTCTCAAAAAGTTCAAGATGAGTGATTGTAAGCCTATGGCCACCCCCATGCACCCCACCTGCTCACTTGAAAAAGATGAATCCGGCCAAAAGGTAGACCAAAAAACATACAAAGGTATTATTGGATCCCTTCTTTACCTAACTGCTTCTAGACCTGACATTTTGTTTAGTGTTTGTGTTTGTGCTCGTTTTCAAGCTGACCCTAGGGAATCCCACTTAACTGCTGTCAAAAGAATCATTAGATACCTTAAAGGAACCACACATCTTACTTTGCTCTACAAGAAAACCCCATCTTACAAACTAAGTGGTTTTTGTAATTCTGATTATGCTGGAGACAAATTAGAGAGAAAAAGAATAAGTGGCAATTGTACGTTTCTAGGTGATAATATGATTTCTTGGTCAAGCAAGAGACAAAGCATCATTGCCATGTCAACAGCAGAAGCTGAATACATATCAGCAGCATGATGCAGTTAATCTGGATGAAACATCAGTTGGAAGACTACAACATGTTCGAAACCAACATCCCTTTGTTCAGTGACAACACTTCAGCCATAAATCTAACCAAGAACCCTATCCTACACTCTAGAGCCAAGCACATTGAAATCAAGAATCACTTTATCAGAGACCATGTTCAAAAGGGAACAATAAGCATCCAGTTTGTAGACACAGATCATCAATGGGCTTATATCTTCACCAAACCATTGCTTGAAGATCGATTTGAGTTCATCAAGAAGCATCTCAACATAATCTCCATATTTGACTAGATCAAGTAGTCTTTTTAGAGTAGTTTTTAAATTTTTTTTCTTTTATTGTCTGTTATTTTATTTTTGTACTCTGTGGAAAAAAAAGTCAGAAGATGGAAAAAAAAAGGTCAGAAGAAGTATTTTATGTAAATAGTATTTTTGACTTAGAAGAACAAATCAGAAGCTAAGTAAAATCAGAGGATGACACCACTAGAGGATACATCCAGAGGAAGCAACCAAAGGATAGAAATGTCACCAGAAAGGTTCGGTCAGAGGAAACATCCAAAGGGTACCAGAGGATGCATCCTGAAAGCACCAGAGGATATTAGAGGATGTCATCAAAGGCAAAATATCAAAGGACAAATAACATCATCAAAGGATATCTTTCTTAGCCCAGATCAGAAGGAAGCAGAGTCCAGAAGGAGACTTGGTCCATACCAGAAGGAAGCCAGTCAGAGGGAGACTTGTTCCAAACCAAAAGGAAACATAAGTCAGACTTGGTCCAGACTCAATCTTGACCAGAAGATAGCTTGGTCATGAATATAAGAATCAATCCAAAATTAATCAAGACTTGATCCAAATCTGAAGATAAATGTCCAAATTAAAAGATCAATAGTCCATATTAAAATATCATAAGTCCAGATTTAATTCAAATTCAATCCAGACTCAGTCCAGATCAGAGGGAAAATGTTGAGATCAATGGTCCAGTATTGGCCGAGATTAGAAGATCAGGTCATAAGGCCCAGTGTTGGCCAAGATCAGAAGATCATATCATATGGCCCAGTGTTGGCCGAGATCAGAAGATCAGATCATATGGTCCAATGTTGGCCGAGATCAGAGGATCACAGAATTGGGGTAGATCAGATTACATAAGTCCAGAGTTGGTCGAGATCAGAAGATCATACGGTCCAGAATTTTAATCATGATGCAACTCAGTGAGGACTTGATTAAAATTCGAAGAAGACTTGATTAAATTTTGATAGAAATTTGATCAAAGTATTAAGGGGGTTTGATTCAAAAATTACTAAAGACTTGAAGAAAATCGAATGCAAATCTGAAGCTTAAAAATATATGGTTTTCGTTCCTTTGTGTCAGATCTATATTGTTGAAGTAGAGTCTACAATCTGAAAAGTCAGAAGAAGTAGCAGGTGACTTAGCAATTAGATTCAAAGTGTTAAAATCCCTTCTGCAATCTGGGGTTGTCAGATTGGTAGGAGAAGACTTGACTTGTGAAGTCAAGGTGTTGTGTTCCTCAAAAGTCTAGGATTTTTAGACTATTTGGGAAGACTGACTTGGAGGGTCAGAAGTGCTGTTGTAGTTCAAAGGTTTTGACTTAGTGGAAAAATCCTTCAAGGTGAAGGGACTGGATGTAGCCTAGTTAATGGTGAACCAGAATAAATCTTTGTGTTGATTATTTTACTTTATATGCTACTAATTCTGTTTGTCTATTTATCAGATTTAAAATAATCATCAAAAACTGAAAAAGAATTCAAGTATTACAAACACAATTCAACCCCCCTTCTCGTGTTTCACCTTCAAAGTCTTCTTCTTCTTTGGTTCATCTACTTCCAGCTCTATTTCATGATACTTGAGGGAGCTGATCAGATCTTCAAGCCTCAAGGTATTCAGATCTCTGGCTTCCTGTACCACAGTAACCTTTGGTCTCCATTTGGCTGGTAAGCTTCTGAGGATCTTCTTTACATGATTTGCAATAGTGTAGCTTTTCTTTAATACTTTTAAACTTGATACCAGAATCTGGAATCTGCAGAACATTGCTTCAATGTCTTCATCCTCTTCCATCTTGAACAGCTCATACTATTTGACCAGTATGTTTGCCTTTGCCTCTTGAACCTGTTGACTTCCTTCATAAGTCAGAACCAAACTGTCATAGATGCTTTTTGTTGTTTCCTTGTTGGTTCATCTGTCAAATTCTTTAAATGTGATAGCATTGATTATGATGGTTCTGGACTTGTGATGCAGCTTGTATAATTTCCTATGTTTGGGATTCATATATGCTACATCTAGTTCTTGACCAGTTTCATCTCCTGGTATAGTGGGTGCAGTGTAGCCTTTGACTACCAAGGTCCAGAGATCAGGATCTTGGGAGATGAAGAAGCTTCTCATTCTGTCTTTCCAGTGTTCAAAGTGATCTCCATTAAACAGTGGTGGCCTGTTGATGTTGCCTCCAAATTCTTCTTTGGATTCTGACATGTTGAACCCCCTTGGACCTTTCCTCAAACACTGTAAAGTGCTCAGCCTTGAGATCGAGCTCTGATGCCAATTCAAGGTGCAAACACGAAAAGGGGGGTTGAATTGTGTTTGTAATACTTGAATTCTTTTTCTGTTTTTGATGATTATTTAAAATCTTATATATAAGCAAGCAGAATTATCAGCAGATAAAGTAAAATAATCAACACAAACATTTATCCTGGTTCACCATTAACTAAGCTACATCCAGTCCCTTCACCTTGAAGGATTTTTCCACTAATTCAAAACCTTTGAATTACAACAGCACTACTGACCCTCCAAGTCAGTCTTCCCAAATAGTCTAACAATCCTAGACTTTTGAGGAATACGACACCTTGACTTCACAAGTCAAGTCTTCTCCTACCAATTTGACAACCCCAGATTGCAGAAGGGATTTCAAAACCTTGAATCAAATTGCTAAGTCACATGCTACTTCTTCTGACTCTCCATATTGTAGACTCTACTTCAACAATATAGATCTGACACAAGGGAACGAAAAACAAGAGTACTTGCTTATGGAAAGCTGATACTCACAATTAACCTCACTGAAAACTCGAGTGTTTGCCTCTGGAAGTTTATGACTCTTTTACTGATTTTCGATTACTAAGTCTTCTGCCTTGAGCCTCCTTTTATAGATGAAAATTAGGGTTTCTTCCATGATCAAATTCGAGCTATATCTGTCTAGATTCTCTTGCAAAAATAACTTGGCCAATCGGGTTTGAGCTTTATGCTTGATCCGAACCTTTTTGCTTCATATTTGTTCTGAAAATAACTTTGGTCAATCCTGTTCTTGTTTAATTATGGACTGTATCTTTGTTCCCTCCAATCGCTTTTAAATTCCCTCCAAGACTTCAATTTATTTATGTATCAAATCCCCTTAATACTTTGATCAAATTTCTATCAAAATTTAATCAAGTCTTTTTCGAATTTTAATCAAGTCTTCACTGATTTTCATCATGATTAAAATCTGGACCGTATGATCCTCTGATCTCAACCAACTCTGGACTATGTAATCTGATCTGCGCCAATTCTGTGATCCTCTGATCTCGGCCAACACTGGATCATGATACTTTAATATGGACCATTGATCTTTTAATCTGAACATTTACCCTCTGATCTGGACCAAGTCTAGACTGAGTCTGGATTAAATCTGGACTAAGTCTTATGTTCTGGACAATCAAATCTTCTTATCTGGACTGAGTTTTATGTTTTGGACCATGCTATCTTCTGGTCTAGACCAAGTCATTTGCTCTGGACCAGTTATCTTCTGCTCTGGACCAAGTCTGGATTAAGTCTGGCTTAAATCTTATATTCACGACCAAGCTATCTTCTGCTCAGGATTAAGTCTAGACCAAGTTTGACTTGTGTTTCCTACTGGTCTGGACCAAGTCTCCCTCTAACAAGCTTCCTTCTAGTCTAGACCGGGTCTTCTTCTGGACTCTGCTTCCTTCTGATCTGGACCAAGAAAGATATCCTCTGATGATGTTATTTGTCCTTTGATGTTTTGCCTTTGATGACATCCTCTAATATCTTTTGGAGGTGTATCCTCTGGTGTCATTCTTTGATTTTATCCTCTGGTGTCCTCATCTTCTGCTTCTTATTTTATCTTCTTGTGAAGTCATCTTCTGCCTCTGGTGACGTCATCTTCTGGTGGCATTTTTCATTATTATTCTAAGTCAAAAATAAGATTACATAAAAGTACTTTTGTAAACATCAAAATTCAAAGTATAGAACCAACTTGGTTCCAACATAACTTTTACAAGTTTTGATATTCTTTTTTTTTATCAAGAATTTTCATATTCTTTAATTTAGATGACTAATTTGTTATTTTGAAAATTTGTGGTCTAAATTGACTTACATCTAAATTTTTCAGGACTAAAAATCAATGTTTACTCCATAATTTATTATTGTTTCACCAAAATTTAATGTATTAAATACTTCTACCACTAATCAATATAAATTTGTGCGCATTAACTGTATACAAATTAATGTAACTTTATTTAATGGGGGCTGCGACGGTTTATTTGTAAATTGACATGTTTTTGTACTATCAAATTAATTGATCAGTAGTTGAATAGTATTGCTTCGTCAATGACTACTAATGATTTAGTCAACTTTTAATGTAGAACATATGAATGCTAACATGGATGAGTTAGTGATAAACTTTCTCAATTATTGGTTAAAATTTTGATAATACCGGTACACTTTTTTTTCTCTGTAGCACCGTATAAATTGTCTTATTTTATAAAGGAGAACCCCAACATCTGTTAATTTTGATATTTCTTTTAATAGAAAACAATCAAAAACATCAATTAATAAACATAAAAAATACATATGTAAATATTTCAAGGATGGAGAAAGTTTGACATTCAAGTTTAATATCATTTTCATAAAGAAACCATTATGTCGAAACATACACGGTTCAAATAAATGATAAAAAGTTGTTAACGAAAGAAAATGACAAGTTAATACATGTAAATTACAGAAAAATAAAATTTAAACAAACACTTTGATCATTGAAAACCTAAAAACATAAACATAAGTATATATAATTATAAATGTGTGAAGGTTAAAGAATAAAAACTAAAATTCATATCAAATACAACATCTTATCCCCTTTTCAAATACATAATCTTTTTCTATGATATTTTATCAAATACTACATCTTGCTGCTAATCATGATATAATTTTGTATCAAATGGATGATAAGAGTGCATTCTTAAATGGCTATATAAGTGAGGAAGTCTATGTCAAACAGCCCCCTGGATTTGAAAATTCTGATTTTCCAAACCATGTTTTTAAACTTAAAAAATCTTTATATGGTTTAAAACAAGCACCAAGGGCATGGTATGACATACTTAGTAACTTTCTGCTTAAGAATGAATTTGATAGAGGCCAGATTGATAATACTCTATTTAGGAAATCCATTAAAAATGATATTTTGACTATTCAAGTTTATGTTAAAGATATCATCTTTGGGTCCACTAATGGCACTTTGTGCAAGGAGTTTTCTGACCTAATGCAGAAAGAGTTCCAAATGAGCATGATGGGAGAACTTAAGTTCTTCCTAGGAATTCAGATTCACCAAGGTAAATCAGGTATACTCACACCAATCTAAATACACTAAAGAACTTCTCAAAAAGTTCAAGATGAGTGACTGTAAGCCTATGGCCACCCCCATGCACCCAACCTGTTCACTTGAGAAAGATGAAACTAGCCAAAAGGTAGACAGAAAACATACAGTGGTAGGAGTGGATCCCTTCTTTACCTAACTGCTTCTAGACCTGACATTTTGTTTAGTGTTTGTGTGTGTGCCCGTTTTCAAGCTGACCCTAGGGAATCCCATTTGACTGCTGTCAAAAAAATCTTGAGATACCTTAAAGGAACAACCAACCTTACCTTGTTATACAAGAAAACCCCCACCTACAAACTAAGAGGTTTTTGTGATTCTGACTATGCTGGAGACAAGTTGGAAAGGAAACGTACAAGTGGAAACTGCACATTCTTAGGTGATAATTTGATCTCTTGGTCAAGCAAAAGACAAAGCACCATTGCCATGTCAAAAGCTGAAGCTGAGTATATATCAGCAGCAGGATGCAGCTCACAGTTAATTTGGATGAAACATCAACTTGAAGATTACAACATCTTTGAAACCAATATCCCTTTGTTCTGTGATAACACTTCAGCCATAAATCTAACCAAGAACCCTATCTTACACTCTGTAGCCAAACACATTGAAATAAAACACCATTTAATTGGGGACCATGTTCAAAAAGGGACTTTAAGCATCTAGTTTATGGACACTGATCTGAAGGTGCAAACACGAGAAGCGGGGTTCAATTGTGTTTGACTAACTTGATTACTTTTCCTGTTTTTATACTTTTAAAAAAACATGATGAAAAAAAACAGAGTTAGCAGCGGATATAAAGTAAAAAATAAAACACAGAATTTTTATACTGGTTCACCGTTAACGAGGCTACGTCCAGTCCCTTCACCTTGAAGGATTTCACTAATTCAAACCTTAAATAAAGAAGGGATCTAATCCTACCTCTGTATGTTTTCTGGTCTACCTTTTGACTGGTTTCATCTTTCTCAAGTGAGCAGGTTGGGTGCATGGGGTGGCCATAGGCTTACATTCACTCATTTTGAACTTTTTAAGTTCATTAGTGTATTTAGATTGGTGAATGAGTATACCTAATTTACCTTGATGAATTTGAATTCCCAGGAAGAACTTAAGTTCTCCCATCATGCTCATTTGGAACTCTTTCTACATTAGGTCA
The DNA here is from genome assembly GCA_037974295.1 of Cicer cuneatum. Classification (NCBI taxonomy): domain Eukaryota; kingdom Viridiplantae; phylum Streptophyta; class Magnoliopsida; order Fabales; family Fabaceae; genus Cicer; species Cicer cuneatum. The sequence goes on along the minus strand of JBBPBO010001985.1, from coordinate 28,447,191 downwards.
GAAAACTCTTTGCACAAAGTGCCATTAGTCGATCCAAATATGATATCATCAACATAAACTTGAATAATCAAAATATCATTTTTAATGGATTTCCTAAATAGATTATTATCAATCTAGCCTCTATTAAATTCATTCTTAAGCAGAAAGTTACTAAGTCTGTCATACCATGCCCTTGGTGCTTGTTTTAAACCATATAAAGATTTTTTAAGTTTGAAAACATGGTCTGGAAAATCAGAATTTTCAAATCCAGGGGGCTGTTTAACATAGACTTCCTCACTTATATAGCCATTTAAGAATGCACTTTTAACATCCATTTTATACAGCATTATATCATGATTAGCAGCAAGTGATAAAAGAATTCTAATTGCTTCTAACCTGGCCACTGGAGCAAAAGTCTCAGTATAGTCTATACCTTCCTGTTGATTGTATCCTTGAGCTACAAGTCTGGCTTTGTTCCTTACCACTTCACCTTTTTCGTTGAGTTTGTTCCTGAACACCCACTTGGTTCCAATAATGTTTTTGTTTGGTCTGGGTACCAGATCCCAAACATCATTCCTTTGGAATTCATTCAGCTCTTCTTGCATTGCAAGTATCCATCCTTCTTCTGCCAAAGCTTCATCAACATTGGTTGGTTTGCATTAGCTTCTGGTTCTGGAAGATCTGTAACAGCTTCTGATTCTGATAAATCAGCTTCTGGTTCTGGTGAATCTGTAACAGCTTCAGATTCTGGTGAATATCCAGATTTCTCTTCTGACTTATCTTCGCTGTTTCTGACTTGATCAGATTTATCTTTTGAAGATTTGTCATGTGTTGCTGACTTGCTTGTATTCTCTACCTTTCCAAGTACTTCTGTTTTTTCTGCTTCTGCTTATGCTCCCTTTGGTTCTGGTGAACCTGCACTATCTTTATCTTGCTTTCATTTGTCAAGATCAAGCAGTTTTTCATATAACATAATATAGATCAAATAATTTAAAAATGAACTCAATACAGCCAAACCATTAATTCTGCTTCTGGTGGTTTCTGCTAGTCTTTGAAACCACTGGAATGTTGTTTCTGTTGAGGTATTCAATTCGTGTGAATCACCTGGTTCCTCTGACAGTTTGAAAACCTGCAGAATACTTATCTAGCTTTGATTTGTTAAGATCAAGCTTCTTGTTATCACAGTAAACATAAATATCAAATAATAATAGTATTTACAGCAAGATGTAACCTTTATGTCAGTAGTTTCAATTTTACTCTGAAAATCCTCCTGCTTCTGATTTTCAGATTTCGAATCTGTATGTTCTGTGATTACATGGTTTGGATTAAGGGATTTGAATTCCCTTCCAGGTTTGTAGTCTTGATGAATCTCACTGGAGTGTTTGAAGAAATCTCCTGATTCTGATTCCTCTCTTTCTGCTTTGGCTGATACACCATGTTCCTCTGGTCATTATACTGATTCTGGTAATTATGGTGGTTCTGGTTCGGGTTCTGGTACTGATTCAGATTCTGGTTCCAGTGTTGGTTCTGGTTCCAGTTCTTGTGCCTCTGATACTGGTTCCAGTTCTGGTTCTAGTTCCAGTTCCTGTTCTGATTCTGGTACCAGTGTTGGTTCTGGTTCCAGTTCCTGTACCTCTGATACTGATTCCAGTTCTGATTCTGGTTCCAGTTCCTATTCTGATTCCTGTGATATGTGTGATTTCTTTTATATTTCCTGTTCCACCTATGATTCTGGTTCTGGTTCTGGTTCTGATAGGTATTGTGTTGACCAGTTCTTCTTCTACCAGAGTCACTTGGCTTCTGTTTGGTAGACGTTGGAACATAAACCTTCTTCTGCTTGTGCATTGCCAACATCCATTGTCCAGGCACCATTGTTGGTGTCTCCTACTGGTTACTCAGAATATCTGCAACATAGACAATTTGATCTTTTGGTACCCATAACTAATTGGGTCCAGGTTTCTTAGTCTTAACAGCTCTCTGATCTTGTTCAAATTTTACCATTGGACAAGATAGTTCAGAGTGACCTTTCTTAGCACAAACAATGCATAAAACATCAGAATGAACAGCTTTACTTTCAGTAATCGTTTCTGTAAAACCAAGACCTCTCTTTTTAGTGTTACTGTTTCCATAAATCATAGATGCATATTTACTTCTTTCCATTCCATTAGAAATAAAGTTTTGAAAAAAAATTTCATGCATATCAGATTCACAAACAGTTTTGGAAGTGGAACAAACATTGCTTTTGAGAGTTTGGTTTTCAAATTTGAGTCTTGCAACTTCAGTGTTAAAATCCTTGTTTTCAGTTGCATACTCAGAATATTGATTCTTTAAAACTTGGACTTCTTTGGTCAGATTTTTCTTATCTTCCCTAAGAGTTTTCAATTTTAAAGACATCTTATTATTTGCATTTAACAAGTCTTTTACAGCATCAATTAATTCAGATTTAGAGAGATCAGAAAATACCTCACTGTCTTCATCTTCTGATTCTATTCCAGAGCCTGAGCTGTATCCAGAACTTGAGTTGGTATGAGCCATCAGAGACAGAATTGCTTCCTCTGATGTGCTTCCAAACTTGCTTGAATAACTACTTCGTTCATTCTTCCTTCTGCCTGTTTTCCTTCCTGAAATTATGCCTTTATGAGGTCCAGAAGCAGACCTGATGTGTGCCATCATTGTTGTTTCTGCCTCTTCTTCATCAGACGATTCTTCTTCTGATTCTGATACATCCCAGGCAGCCATCAGACCCTTCTTTCTGTATCTAGAACTCTTCTTATGATGTTTGCCTTTTTCCAGATTTGGACATTCTGACTTGATATGTCCAAGTTCATTGCATCCATAACAGATGATGTTCTTCTTTTCAGATTCTTCCTTATCTTTGCTGTTATGTTTCTTCTTGGAACCTCTCCTATTCCTATTTTCCCAGATCTTAACCATCTTTTTGGTTAAGTAAGCCACATCATCACTATTACTATCCTCTGATTGTGATGCTGCCCTTGCAGCTTTCTTCTTTTTCGACTTCAGAGCTAGATTCTTCTTCTTCTTTGGCTCATCTCCTTCTAGTTCTATTTCATGAGACCTGAGTGAGTTGATCAGATCTTCAAGTCTTAAGTTATTCAGATCTTTGCCTTGCTGAACTGCAGTAACCATTGGACTCCACTTGGTTGGTAAACTTCTTATAATCTTCTTGACATGATCTGCTGTTGTGTAGCTTTTCTTCAAGACCTTCAGTCCAAATATCAGAGTCTGGAATCTGCAGAACATTCCATCAATGTTTTCATCATCTTCCATCTTGAACATCTCATACTGTTTGACCAGTATATTAGCCCTTGCTTCTTCAACCTGCTGGGTTCCTTCATAGGTCAGAATCAGACTGTCGAATATGCTCTTTGCTGTTTCTTTATCTGTGCATCTGTCAAATTCCTTGAATGTGATGGCACTGATCATGATGTTTCTAGACTTGTAATGAAGTTTGTGTAATCTGCTCTGGTCTGGTTTCATATCATCCATATCTAGTTCTTTAGTTGGATCTTCTGGATCAGTAGGTGCAGTGTATCCTTTGACTACCATCTTCCATAATTCAGGATCTTGATATATGAAGAAACTTCTCATTCTATCCTTCCAATACTCAAACCTTTCTCAATCAAACAGTGGTGGTATTTTGATGTTGCCTCCCAGTTCATCTCTGGATTCTGCCATGTTGAACCCCTTGGACCTTTCCTCAAACACTGTTAAGTGCTCAGCCTTGAGACCGAGTTCTGATGCCAATTGAAGGTGCAAACACGAGAAGGGGGGGTTGAATTGTGTTTGACTAACTTGATTACTTTTCCTGTTTTTATACTTTTAAAACAAAACTTGATGAAATAAAAATAGAGTTAGCAGCGGATATAAAGTAAAAAATAAAACACATAATTTTTATACTGGTTCACCATTAACGAGGCTACGTCCAGTCCTTTCACCTTGAAGGATTTCACTAATTCAAACCTTGAATTACAGCAGTTCTACTGACCCTCCAAGTTAGTCTTCTCAAACAGTCTAACAATCCTAGACTCTTGAGGAATACAGCACCTTTCTTCTCCTGCCAATCTTACAACCCCAGATTGTAGAAGGAATTACAACATTTTGAATCTAATTGCCAAGTAATCTGCTACCCCTTCTAACTCCCTCAGATTGTAGACTCTACTTCAACAACTTAGATCACACGAGAAAGAAAATAACAAGAGTGCTTGCTTCTTGAAAGCTAGAACTCACAATTGACCTCACTGAAAACTTGAGTGTTTGCTTTGGAAGTGTATGACTCTTTTGTGATTTTCGATGCTAAGTCTTCTGCCTTGAGCCTCCTTTTATAGATGCAGATTAGGGTATCTTCCAAGCTTAAATTCGAGCTGTATCTTGTCAGATACTCTTGCAAAAATACTTTGACCAATTGGGCTTCACTTAAATAAAAAAACATATTTTTTTATGCTCCAAATTGCCTTTTAAAAGTAAGTTAGACCAATTCTGACTTTAATTAATTCTAGAACAAATCTTTCTTCCCGCCAATAGCTTCTAAATTCCACAAGTCTTCAATTTATTTTTGTTTCAAATCCTTTTTAATACTTTGATCAAATTTTAATCAAATCTCCACCAATTATCATCATGATTAAATCTGAACCCTTTAATCTTCTGCTCTCATCCACATCTAGACCATACTAAGTGATCTGCCTGATCCTTTAATTTTGGCCAGCTCTGGACCACACTTTCTGATCTTCTGATCTCGGCCAATCTGGACTTGCAAACTGATCTGCTGTGATCCTCTGATATCGGCCAATGCTGGACCACACGTTCTGACCTTCTGATTTCGGCCAACACTGGGCCATGGTCTGATCTTCTGATCTCGGCCAACACTGGGCCATATACTTAAATCTGAACCATTGATCTGAATATCTTACTTCTAATCTGGACCAATTCTGGACTTGGTCTAGATTGAACTGAAATTAACTCTGGACAAAGGATATTTAAATCTGGACTTTTACCTTCGATTCTGGATCTGGTCTGGATCAAATCTGGACATCATTTCTTCTGGTCTGGACTTTGTTTCATACCCTGAACCATGCTATCTTCTGGTCTGGGTTAAATCTGGATTGAATCTCTTGTTCTGGGCCCATTAATTTATCCTCTGATTAAGTCTGGATCAGGTCTGGGCTGTTTATCATTTCACTGTCAGGCCATCTTCTGGTTAGAATAACTTCTGGACTAAGTATGACTTATGATTCCTTCTGGTTTGGATCAAGTCTCCCTCTGGCAGGCTTCCTTCTGGTGGTATTTAATGTAATAATTCAAGGTACAAAATAAGATTACATGGAGTGCTTTTGTAAACATCAAAATCCAAAGTATTTAGAACCAACTTGGTTCCAACATGATCATCAATGGACTGATATCTTCACCAAAGCGTTACCTGAAGATAGGTTCGAGTTCATCAAGAAGCATCTCAACATTATCTCCATATCTAACTAGCTCAATTAGTCATCTTAGGAGTTTTTAATTTTCTTGTAATTTTAATTTATGTCTTTTATTTTCTTGTTTTTACTTTCTGTACTTTGTAAAGAGAAAAGAGGAGTGAAAAAGAAAGAGATGAAAAGAGAAGGTGTTGGAAAGGAGAGGAAACAAGGAGAGAGAAAAATAAAGAGAGAAAAAGAAAGAGTGAAAAGAGAAGGAGTTGAAAAGGAGAGGAGAAGAGAAGAAAAGAAAGAGTGATTTAAGAAGGAGTTGAAAAGGAGAAGAAAAAGTCATTATTAGACTTAGGGGGAGTATTTCAAGTACTTCGAATTTTTTCAGGTTTTTCAAAGTCTTTTTAAATAAGTTATAAGCTAACAAAATAAGTTAAGGTTTTGTCATCATCAAAAAGGAGGAGATTGTTGGTTCTAAGTACTTAGGATTTTGATGTTTTCAAAAGCACTCCATGTAATCTTATTTTGTACTTAGAATTATTATATAGAATGTCACCAGAAGATGACGTCACCAGAGTCAGAAGATGACACCACCAGAAGATACATCCAGAGGAAGCAACCAGAGGATAAAAATGTCACCAGAAGGTTAGGCCAGATAATGCATCCAAAAGGTACCAGAGGATGCTTCCTAAAGGCACCATAGGATACACCTCGAGAGGATATCAGAGGATATCATCAAAGGTTAAATACCATCATCAGAGGATATCTTTCTTGGCTCATATCAGAAGGAAGCAGAGTCCAGAAGAAGACATGGTCCATACCAGAAGGAATCATAAGTCAGACTTGGTCCAGAATTTATTCAGACTAGAAGATAGCTTGGTAGTAATAATAAGAATCAGTCCAGACTTAATCCAGACTAGGTCAGAGCATAAGATAACTGGTCCAGAACAAGTGACTTGGTCCAAACTTGGTCCAGACCAGAAGATGGCATGGTCCAGAGTATAAAACTAAGTCCATATCAGAAGAAATGATTGTCCAGATTTAATCCATACTTGATCCAGATCAGAAGGTAAATGTCCAGATTAAAATATCATAAGTCCATATTTAATTTCAGTACAATCCAGACTCAGTCCAGAATTGGTCAAGGTCAGAGGGAAAATGTTCAGATCAATGGTCCAGATTTAATCATGGCCCAGTGTTGGCCGAGATCATATAGCCCAGTGTTGGCCGAGATCAGAAGATCAGATCATGTGGTCCAATGTTGGTCAAACACAATTCAACTCCCCCTTCTCATGTTTGCACCTTCAATTGGTATCAAAGCCTGGTTTCAAGGCTGAGCACTTAACTAGTGTGTGAGGAAAGATCCAAGGGGTCAACAACATGGTAGAATCCAAAGATGATTTTGGAGGCAACATCAACAGACCACCACTGTTTAATGGAGACAGGTTTGAGTATTGGAAGAACAGAATGAGAAGTTTCTTCATATCTCAAGATCCTGAATTATGGAAGTTGGTAGTCAAAGGATACACTGCACCTACTGTTCCAGAAGATCCAACTCAAGAACTGGACATGGAAGATATGAGTCCAGACCAGAGCAGATTATACAAACTGCATCAATAGTCCAAAACCATCATGATCAATGCCATCACATTCAAGGAATTTGACAGATGCACAGATAAAGAAACAGCAAAGAGCATATTTGACATTCTAGTTCTAACCTATGAAGGAAGCCAGCAGGTTCAAAAAGCAAGGGCTAACATATTGGTCAAACAGTATGAGATGTTCAAGATGGAAGATGATGAAGACATTGATGAAATGTTCTGTAGATTCCAGACTCTGATATCTGGACTGAAGGTCTTGAAGAAAAGCTACACAACAGCAGATCATGTCAAGAAGATTCTAAGAAGCTTACCAACCAAGTAGAGACCAATGGTTACTGCATTTCAGCAAGCCAGAGACCTGGGGGTTGTTTAACATAGACTTCTTTACTTATATAACCACTTAAAAAAGCGCTTTTAACATCCATTCGAAATAATGAAATGTTATTATAAGCAGCAAAGGAGAGTAGGATACGAGAAGCTTCTAACCTGGCCACTGGAGCAAATGTTTCAGTGTAGTCATTACATTCTTGTTGACTGTATCCTTGAGCAACACATCGTGCCTTGTTTCTGACAACTTCTTCTTTTTCATTCAGCTTATTTTTGAAAACCCACTTGGTTCCAATAATATTCTTCTCTAGTCTTGGAACTAGATCCAAAATATGATTCCTGTAGCTCTTCTTGCATTGATAGACTCCATCTATATCCTTCTTCTGACTCATCTTCAGATTTATCCTCTGAAGATTTGTCGTATTCTTGCTTGTAGCTTCTATTTTTTCAAGTTCTTTTGCCTGCATCAGCTTCTAGTTCTGGTAAATCTGTATCAGCTTCTGGTTCTAGTAAACCTGCATCGGTTTCCACTAGTTCTAGTAAACTAGCTTCGGTTTCCTCTGGTTCTGATAAACTAGCTTCGGTTTCCTCTCGTTCTGGTAAACCAGCATCAGTTTCCTCTAGTTCTAGTTAACCTGCATCAGCTTCATCTTGCTTTGACTTTTCAGGTCAAGCTATTTGTCATATAACATAATACAAATCAAATAATTTAAAAATGAACTCAATACAGCCAAACCATTAATTCTACTTCTGGTGGTTTCTTCTTGTTTTTGAAACCACTAAAATACTAATTTTGTTGAAGTGTTCACATCATGTGGATCACTTGGTTCCTCTGACAGTTTGAAAACCTGCAGAATACCTATCTAGCTTTGATTTTTAAGATCAAGTTGTTGGAACCAAGTTGGTTCTAAGTACATAGGATTTTGATGTTTACAAAAGCACTCCATGTAATCTTATTTTGTACTTAGAATTATTATATTCAATGCCACCAGAAGATGAAGTCACCAGAGGTAGAAGATGAGTTACCAGAGGATAAAATCAGACCAGAGGATACACCTCTAGAAGATACCAGATAATGCATCCAGAAGGTACCAGAGGATGCATCCTGAAGGCACCAGAGGATGCATCCTAAAGGCACCAGAGGATACACCAGGATGTCAAAACTCCACCAGAGGATATCTTTCCTGGCCCAAATCAGAAGGAAGCATAGTCCAGAAAGAGACCTGGACCAGACTAGAAGGAAGCCTGCTCCAGACTAGAAGGAATCATAAGTCAGACTTTGTCCAGAATTAATTCTAACCAGAAGATAGCCTGGTAGTAATGAAAAGAACTAGTCCAGACATACTCAGAGCTTCTGATCATTGGTACAGAACAATTCACTTGGTCCAGATTTGGCCCACACCAGAAGATAGCATGGTACAAAGTATAAAACTAAGTCGAGATCAGAAGAAATGATTATCCAGACTTGATCCAGATCAGAAGGTAACTGTCCAGATTAAAATATCACATGTCCACATTTAATTTCTGTTCAATCCAGACCCAGTCCAAAATTGGTCCAGATCAGAGGGAAAATGTTCAAATCAATGTTCGAATTTAAGCATCATGGCCTAGTGATTGGCCGAGATCATAAGATCAGAAAATGTGGTCCAGTATTGGCCGAGATCAGAGGATCATAGCAGATCAAATTATATGGTCTAGTAATTGGCCGAGATCAGAAGATTAGAACATGTGGTCCAGTGTTGGCCGATATCAGAGGATCACAGCAGATCAGATTGTATGGTCCAAATGTGATCGAGAGCAGAAGATCAAGTGGTCAGGATTTAATCATGATGATAATCAGTGCAGACTTATTTAAATTCGAATAAGACTTAACTAAATTTTAATAGAAATTTGATCAAAGTATTAAGAGGATTCGATACAAAAATAAATTGAAGTCTTGTGGGAATTCAGAAGCTACTGGCGGGAAGAAAGATTTGATCCAGAATTAATCAAGAGCAGGATTGGCCAAAGTTATTTTCGAATGCATATCTAGAGCTAAAAAGATATGTTTTTTATTTAAATAAAACCCAATTGGCCAAGTTATTTTTACAAGAGTATCTGGTAAGATATAGCTCGAACTTAAGCATGGAAGAAACCCTACTTATTCATTTATAAAAGGAGGCTTAAGGCAGAAGACTTTGCATCGAAAATACTTGAGAGTCACACACTTCCAAAAGCAAAATACTTGAGTTTTCAGTGAGGTTAATTGTGAGTATTCGCTTTCCAGAAGCAAGTACTCTAAGTTTTTCTTTCCCTTGTGTTAGGTCTAAGTTGATGAAGTAGAGTCTACAATCTGAAAGGAGTCAGAAGGAGTAGCAGATTATTTAGCAATTAGATTCAAGGTTCTTTTCCTCAAAAGTCTAGGATTGTTAAACTGTTTGAGAAGACTGATTTGGAGGGTTAGTGGTTATGTTGTAATTCAAGGTTTTTGAATTAGTGAAATCCTTCAAAGTGAAGGGAATGGACGTAACCTAGTTAACGGTGAACCAGTATAAAATTCTGTGTTTTATATTAACTTTATATCCGCTGCTAATTCTGTTTTATTCATACATCAGGTTTTGTTATAAAACTGTCAAAACAGAAAAAGTATTCAAGTTAGTCAAACACAATTCAACCCCCTTTCTCGTGTTTGCACCTTCAATTGGCATCAGAGCTTGGTCTTAAGGTTGAGCACTTAACTAGTGTTTTAGGAAAGGTCTAAGGGGTCAACAACATGGCAGAATTCAAAGATGATATTGGAGGCAACATCAACAGACCATCACTGTTTGATGGAGACAAGTTTCAGTATTTGAAGAATAGAATGAGAAGTTTCTTCACATCTCAATATCCTGAATTATGGAAGCTGGTAGTCAAAGGATACACTGCACCTACTGTTCCATGAGATCCAACTAAAGAACTGGAAATGGAAGATATGAAACCAGACCAGAGCAAATTATACAAACTGCATCACAAGTCCATAACCATCATGATTAGTGCTATCACATTCAAGGAATTTGACAGATGCACAGATAAAGAAACAGCAAAGAGCATATTTGACAGTCTGGTTTTGACCTATGAAGGAAGCCAGTAGGTTCAAGAAGCAAGGGCTAACATACTAGTCAAACAGTATGAGATGTTCAAGATGGATGATGATGAAGACATTGATGGAATGTTCTGTAGATTACAGAATCTGATATCTGAATTGAAGGTCTTGAAGAAAAGCTACACAACGGTAGATTATATCAAGAAGATTCTAATAAGCTTACCAACCAAGTGGAGACCAATGGTTACTGCAGTTCAGCAAGCCCGAGATCTGAATAACTTAAGACATGAAGATCTGATCAGCTCACTCAAGTCTCATGAAATAAAACTGGAAGCATATGAACCAAAGAAGAAGAAGAATCTGGCCCTGAAGTCAAAAATAGAAGAAAGTTTCTAAGGCAGCACCAGAATCAGAGGATAGTTACAGTGACTGTTATGATATGGCTTACTTAACCAAACAGATGGTTAAGATCTTGGAAAACAGGAAGAGGTGAGGCTCCAAGAAGAAACATAACAGCAAAGATAAGGAAGAATCTGACAAGCATAGCATCATCTGTTATGAATGCAATGAACATGGACATACCAAGTCAGAATGTCCAAATCTGGAAAAAGGCAAACAGCACAAGAAGATTTCCAGATTCAAAAAGAACGGTGTGATGGCAGCCTAGGATGTATCAGAATCAGAAGAAGAATCGTCTGATGAAGAAGAGGCAGAAACAGCAATGATGGCACACATCAGGTCTGCCTCTGGACTTCATAAAGGCACAGTTTCACGAAGGAAAGCAGGCAGAAGGAAGAATGATCAAAGCAGTCATTCAGGCAAGTCTGGAAGCACATCAGAGGAAGCAATTCTGGCTCTGATGGCTCATACCAACGTAAGTTCTGGATACAACTCAGGCTCTAGAACAGATTCAGAAGACGAAGAAATGAGGTATTTTCTGATGTCACTAAATCTAAATTAATTGATGCTATAAAAGATTTTTTTAATGCAAACCATAAGATGTCTTTAAAACTAAAAACTCTTAGGGAAGATAAGAAAAATCTGACCAAAGAAGTCCAAGTTTTAAAGAATCAAAATTTTGACTATGCAACTGAAAACAAGGATTTTAAAACTGAAGTTGCAAGACTCAAATCTGAAAACCAAACTCTCAAAAGTAATATTTCTTCCACTTCTAAAACTGTTTGTGAATCCGATATGCATGAGCAATTTTTTCAAAACTTTATTTCTAATGGAATGGAAAGAAGTAAATATGCATCTATGATTTCTGGAAACAGTAACATTGGAAAGAGAGGTCTTGGTTTTACAGAAACCATTGATGAAACTAAAATTGTTAATTCTGATGTTTAATGCATTTTTTGTGCTAAGAAAGGTCACTCTGAATTATCTTGTCCAATGGTAAAATCTGAACAAGATCAGAGAGATGTTAAAACTAACAAACCTGGACCCAATCAGTTCTAGGTACCAAAAGATCAAATTGTTTATGTTGCAGATATTCTGAGCAACCGAAAGGAAACACCAACAATGGTGCTTGGACAATGGATTTTGGCAATGCACAAGCAGAAGAAGGTTTATGTTCCTGCTACAACCAGACAGAGGCAATCTGAGTCTGATGGAAGAAGGTCTAGTCATCACAACCAGAATCAGAATCAAAACCAGAACTGGAACTATAATCAAAACTGGAACCAGAATCAGAACAGGAACTGGAACAAGTATCAAAGGCACAAGAATTGGAACCAGAATCAACACTGGAACCAGAATCAGAATCAGTACTGGAACCAGAACCAGACCAGGTATCAGTATCAAAGGTTCAGGTATGATCATCAAAATTACTCTAATTATCATAATCAGTATAACTACGGGAATTATCAGAATCATCAAAATCATCAGAATCACCAGATTCATCAGAACCACTAGAATCACCAGATTAATCCGAACCACCAGAATCACCAAATTCATCCAAATCACCATAATCAACAGAATCATCAAGGTTATCAGAATCACCAGGTTCACCAAAGTAACCAAAACCAAAACATGTTCCAGAATTTGTTGGAACCAAGTTGGTTCTAAATACTTAGGATTTTGATGTTTACAAAAGCACTCCGTGTAATCTTATTTTGTACCTTGAATTATTACATTAAATACCACCAGAAATTAAAGATTGCAGAGGCAGAAAATGCATCCAGAATGCATCCTGGAATTACCAGAGGATACACAAGGATGTCAAAACACTACCAGAGGATATCTTTGCTGGCCCATATCAGAAGGAAGCAAAGTCAGAAGGACACCTGGACCAAACCAGAAGGAAGCCTGCCATAGGGAGAGTTGTTCCAGACCAGAAGATGTCAAATGTCAAATTTATTCTAGAAGTTATTCTGACCAGAAGATGGCCTGGCAGTAAAATGATAAACAGCCCAGACATGATCCTGACTTAATCAGAGGATAAATTAATGGGTCCAGAACAAAGGAATTAATCCAGATTTGACCTAGACCAGAAGATAGCATGGTTCAGGGTATGAAACTAAGTCCAGACCAAAAGAAATGATCTCCAGAATTGATCCATAACTGATCCAAAACAGAAGGTAAAATGTCCAAACTGAAATATTATTCGTCTAGATTTAATTTCAGTTTAATCCAGACCAAGTCCGGAATTGGTCCAGATCAGAGGGAAGATTTTCATATCAATGGTTCAGATTTAAGTATTTGGCCCAGTGTTGGTCGAGATCAGAAGATCAGACCATGGCCCAGTGATGGCCGAAATCAGAAGATCATAATGTGTGGTCCAGCAGTGGCCGAGATCAGAGGATCACAGCAGATAAGTTTGCTAGACCAGGATGGCCGAGATCAGAAGATCAGAGGGTTAGGAAGTGTGGTCCAGGATTGGCTGAAATCAGATGATCACAGCATATCAATTAGTATGGTCCAGATGTGGACTAGTGCAGAAGATCAAATGGTCCAGATTTAATCATGAGGATTAACGGTGGAGATTTTAATTGATTTTGATTAAAGTATTAAAAAGATTTGTTACAAAAATAAAGTGAAGTATTGTGGAACACAGGAGCTGTTGGCGGGAAGAAACTAAAGACATGAATCGCCATTTATTTTTGAAAGAAATCTGAAGCTTAAAAAACATATATGTTTTTTATTTATATGAAGCCCGATTGGTCAAGTTATTTTTGCAAGATAATCCAGCAAGATACAGCTCGAAATTAAGCTTGGAAGAGGCCCTAATCTGCATCTATAAAGGGAGGCTCAAGGCAGAATACTTATCATCGAAAATCACAAAAGAGTCATACACTTCCAAAGCAAACACTCAAGTTTTCAGAGAGGTTAATTGTGAGTTCCAGCTTTCAAGAAGCAAGCACTCGTGTTATTTTCTTTCCCTTGTGTTAGATCTAAGTTGTTGAAGTAGAGTCTACAATCTGAGGGAGTCAAAAGGGGTAGCAGATTACTTAGCAATTAGATTCAAGGCGATGTAATTCCTTCTACAATCTAGGGTTTTCAGATTGGCAGGAGAAGACTTGACTTGAGAAGTCAAGGTGCTGCATTCCTCAAAAGTCTAGGATTGTTAGACTGTTTGAGAAGACTGACTTGGAGGGTCAGTGGAGTTGTTGTAATTCAAGGTTTGAATTAGTGAAATCCTTCAAGGTGAAGAGACTGGACGTAGCCTCGTTAACGGTGAACCAGTATAAAAATTCTGTGTTTTGTTTTTTACTTTATATCCGCTGCTAACTCTGTTTTTATTCATCAAGTTTTGTTTTAAAAGTATAAAAATAGGAAAATTAATCAAGTTAGTCAAACACAATTCAACCCCCCTTCTCGTGTTTCCACCTTCAGAATCATCAGAGGAACATGGTTCATCAACCAAAGCAGAATCAAGGAAACTGCTCAATCAGGCCAGAAGCTGAACTGGCTCTCATGGCTCGAACTAAGTCTAAGTCTGACTTTGACTCTGATTTTGAAGCAAGGTCTGATCAGCAACACAAAGCTTGGTATCTTGACAGTGGTTGCTCCAAACACATGACAAGAGATAAATCTATGTTTCTGGATCTGACCATGAAAAATGAAGGCAAAGTTTCCTTTGGAGGAAATCAGAAAGGTCAGATTATTGGTACAGGAACAGTTGGTAAAAATTCATCTTCCCTTTCTATTAAAAATGTTCTGTTAGTAAAAGGTCTGAAGTATAATCTTTAGAGCATAAGTCAACTAAGTGATTACAAATATGATGTCATCTTTAACCAGAAAACATGCAAAGTTGTTAATCAACTTGATAAATCTATTCTGTTTACTGGCATTACGAAAGATAATGTTTATAAGATTGATTTGTTTAGTCTTGCTAAGTTTGATGATAAACAGCTTGACTCTAAAAAGTCAAAGCAAGATGAGGAAACTGCAGGTGAACCAGAGGCACAGGAACCAGAAGTTGGACCAACAGCAGAACCTGATAAAAGATAAAGATGAAAGCAAGGAAGAAGAACATGCTGACTCTAAAGACAAGTCAGAGGGAAAGAATGGATGGAAGTACAAGTCTTCACATCCAGAAACTTTCATTATTGGCAGTGTAGCAGAACCATTGAAGACCATGTCATCAAGTAGAGAAACTAGTCTGTTTGGTTTACTCTCAACAGTTGAACCAAGCGATGTTGATCAAGCTTTGCCAGAGGAAGGTTGGATACTTGAAATGCAAGAAGAGCTGAATGAATTTCAAAGGAAAGATGTTTGGGATCTGGTAACCAGACCAAACAAAAACATTATTGGAACCAAGTGGGTGTTCAGGAATAAACTCAATGAAAAAGGTGAAGTGGTAAGGAACAAAGCCAGACTTGTAGCTCAAGGATACAGTCAATAGGAGATATTGATTACACTGAAACTTTTGCTCCAGTGGCCAGGTTAGAAGCAATTAGAATTATGTTATCATTTGCTCCTAATCATGATATAATTATGTATCAAATGGATGTTAAAAGTGCATTCTTAAATGGCTATATAAGTGAGGAAGTCTATGTCAAACAGCCCCCTGGATTTGAAAATTCTGATTTTCTAAACCATGTTTTTAAACTTAAAAAATCTTTATATGGTTTAAAACAAGCACCAAGGGCATGGTATGACAGACATAGTAACTTTCTGCTTGAGAATGAATTTGATAGAGGCCAGATTGATAATACTCTATTTAGGAAATCCATTAAAAATGATATTTTGATTATTCAAGTTTATGTTGATGATATCATCTTTGGATCCGCTAATGGCACTTTGTGCAAGGAGTTTTCTAACCAAATGCAGAAAAAGTTCCAAATGAGCATGATGGGAGAACTTAAGTTCTTCCTGGGAATTCAGATTCACCAAGGTAAATCAGGTATACTCATTCACCAATCTAAATACACTAAAGAACTTCTCAAAAAGTTCAAGATAAGTTACTGTAAGCCTATGGCCACCCCCATGCACCCAACCTGCTCACTTGAGAAAGATGAAACCAGCCAAAAGGTAGACCAGAAAACATACAAAGGTAGGATTGGATCCCTTCTTTACCTAACTACTTCTAGACCTCACATTTTGTTTAGTGTTTGTGTATGTGCCCGTTTTCAAGCTGACCCTAGGGAATCCCATTTATCTGCTGTCAAAAGAATCTTGAGATACCTTAAAGGAACCACCAACCTTACCTTGTTATACAAGAAATCCCCCACCTACAAACTAAGAGGTTGTTGCGATTCTGACTATGCTAGAGACAAGTTGGAAACGAAAAGTACAAGTGGCAACTGCACATTCTTAGGTGATAATTGGATCTCTTGGTCAAGCAAAAGACAATGCACCATTGCTATGTCAACAGTCGAAGCTGAGTATATATCAGCAGCAGGATGCAGCTCACAGTTAATCTGGATGAAACATCAACTTGAAGATTACAACATCTTTGAAACCAATATCCCTTTATTCTGTGATAACACTTCAGCCATTAACCTAACCAAGAACCCTATCTTACACTCTAAAGCTAAACACATTGAAATAAAACACCATTTCATTGGGGACCATGTTCAAAAAGGGACTTTAAGCATCCAGTTTGTCGACACTCATCATCAATGGGCTGACATCTTCACCAAAGCATTACCTGAAGATAGGTTCAATTTCATCAAGAAGCATCTCAACATTATCTCCATATCTGACTAGCTCAAGTAGTCATCTTAGGAGTTTTTAATTTTCTTGTAATTTTACTTTATGTCTTTTATTTTTTGTTTTTACTTTCTGTACTTTGTAAAGAGAAAACCAAAAAATACAAAAATAGTAGGACCTCTTTCTTGGCTGATGACAAAAAGCGGGAGAGAGACAGAGACAGAGACAGAGAGAAAGGAGAAATAAGTAGAAAAGGAGAGATAAAAAGAAAGGAGGAGCGAAAAAGAAAGAGATGAAAAGAGAAGGAGTTGAAAAGGAGAGGAGAAGAGAAGAAAAGAAAGAGTGATTTAAGAAGGAATTGAAAAGGAGAAGAAAAGTCATTATTAGACTTAGGGGAAGAGATTGGTCTGAGGGAGATTATTTCAAGTACTTCGGGTTATAAGCTAACAAAATAAGTTAAGGTTTTGTTATCATCAAAAAGGGGGAGATTGTTGGAACCAAGTTGGTTCTAAGTATTTTGATGTTTACAAAAGCACTCCATGTAATCTTATTTTGTACTTAGAATTATTATATTAAATGCCACCAGAAGATGAAGTCACCAAAGGCAGAAGATGAAGTCACCAGAGGCAGAAGATGAGTTACCAGAGGATAAAATCAAACCAGAGGATGCATCTTGAGGGCACCAGAGGATACACTAAGATGTCAAAACTCCATCAGAGGATATCTTTCCTGGCCCAGATCAGATAGAGGCAGAGTCCAGAAGGAGACCTGGACCAGACCAGAAGGAAGCCTGCCAGAGGGAGGCTTGTTCCAGACCAGAAGGAATCATAAGTCAGACTTTGTCTAGAATTAATTCTCACCAAAAGATAGCTTGGTAGTAATCAAAAGAATCAGACTAGACTTAATCAGAGCTTCAGATAATTGGTCCAGAACAAGTGACTTGGTCCAAATTTGGCCCAGACCAGAAGATAGCATGGTCCAGAGTATAAAACTAAGTCCACATCAGAAGAAATGATTGTCCAGATTTAAATTCGAATAAGACTTGATTAAATTTTAATATAAATTCGATCAAAGTATTAAGAGGTCATTGTCCAGAAGAAGTTATTGGCCGAGATCAGATGATCACAGTAGATCAGATTGGGTGGTCTAGATGTGGTCGAGAGCAGAAGATCAAGTGGTCAGGACTTAATCATGATGATAATCAATGAAGACTTGATTAAATTCGAATAAGACTTGATTAAATTTTAATAGAAATTTGATCAAAGTATTAAGAGGATTCGATACAAAAATTAATTGAAGTCATGTGGGAATTCAGAAGCTATTGGCAGTAAGAAATATTTTATCCAGAATTAATCAAGAGTAGGATTGGCCAAAGTTATTTTCGAATGCATATCGGAGCTAAAAATATATGTTTTTTATTTAAATAAAACCCGATTGGCCAAGTTATTTTTGCAAAAGTATCTTTCAAGATACAGCTCACACTTAAGCATGGAAGAAACCCTACTTATTCATCTATAAAAGGAGGCTCAAGGCAGAAGACTCAGCATCGAAAATACTTGAGAGTCATACACTTCCAGAAGCAAAATACTTGAGTTTTCAAAGAGGTCAATTATAAGTATCCGCTTTCCAGAAGCAAGTACTCTAAGTTTCTCTTTCCCTTGTGTTAGGTCTAAGTTGTTGAAGTAGAGTCTACAATCTAATGAAGTCAGAAGGAGTAGCAGATTACTTAGCAATTAGATTCAAGGTTCTTTTCCTCAAAAGTCTATGATTGTTAGACTGTTTGAGAAGACTGACTTGGAGGGTCAGTGGTATTGTTGTAATTCAAGGTTTTTGAATTAGTGAAATACTTCAAAGTGAAGGGACTGGACATAGCCTAGTTAACGGTGAACCAGTATAAAATTATGTGTTTTATATTTACTTTATATCCGCTGCTAACTTTGTTTTATTCATACATCAGGTTTTGTTATAAAACTGCAAAAACAGAAAAAGTATTCAAGTTAGTCAAACACAATTCAACCCCCCCTTCCCGTGTTTGCACCTTCACAAGCTTCTTGTTATCACAGTAAACATACATATCAAACAATAATTGTATTAACAGCAAGATGTAACCTCTATGTCAACAGTTTCAGTTTTACTCTGAAAACACTCGTGTTTCTTATTTTCAGATTCTGAATCTGTATGTTCTATGATTAGATGGTTTGGATGAAGGGATTTGAATTCCCTTCCTGGTTTGTAGTCTAAATGAATTTTACTGGAGTGTTTGAAGAACTCTCCTTATTCTGATTCTTCTCTTTCTGCTATTATATCAAGTTCCTCTGATAATTCTGGAACTGATGATAATTCTGTTTCTTCTGGTAGTTCCAATTTTTTTTATATGTATGATTTCTCTGTCTATTCTGATTTGTGTGATATGTGTGATTTCTTTGATATTTCATGTTCCCCCTATGATTCTGGTTCTGGTTTTGATAGGTATTGTGTTGACCAGTTCTTCTTCTACCAGAGTCAATTGGCTTCTGTTTGGTAGATGTTGGAACATAGACCTTTTTCCCTTGATATATTGCCAGCATCAATTGACCAGGCACCATGACTGGTGTTTCACTTTGGTTGCTCAGTACATCTGCAACATAAACAATTTTATCTTTTGGTACCCAAATCTGGTTGGGTCCAAGTTTGTTAATCTTGAAAAGTTTCTTGTTTTCCCTTGTATTTAGCATAGGACAAGACACTTTGGAATGACCTTTCTTGTAACAAACAGCACACGCAATATCAGAGGGAACAGGTTTAAGCAAATGTTTAGGTTCAGTTAGAGTTTCTTCAAATCCTATACCTCTATTTCCATTCCTACTGACTCCATAAATCATATAAGCATATTTGCTTCTTTCCATACCATTAGCAAAAAATTCTTGAGAAACCTGTTCATGCATATCAGAATTACATGTGGTATTTTCAATTGATGCTGAATTATGGTTATTTTTTAGAGTTAGACTTCCAACTTTAAATTCAGCAAAACTGTTTTTCAAACATACATTCTTTGTTTTAAACTCTGCAATATCAGTTTCAAGAATGGCACTTTCTGTTTTAAATTCTGCAATTTGATTCTTTAAAACATTAACTTCTTCTGTTAGATTTGTATTTTCTTTCTTAGGGTAATGTTCTTGCTATTGTTGTTGACTTGTTCTTTAGTGGATGATGCTTTCGTTGTTGTGTTGTGGTGAAAGAAATCATTTTTATTGTGTTGTTGATATTCTAGGTTTGGTGGTTCAAGAAGTGGTGATTTTGTTATGGTGTTTGTGTTTGATTTCAAAGAAAATAGTTTGAAACTGTGTTGAAGTTTTTTGGAAAATCTCACTGTGTTCGAAGATGTATTCGGATACGGCAAAAGCGTATTCGAATACACTTCTGGAAAAAATTAAGTTTTATTCAAATTTTAAATTTCGTATTCGGGTACGACACTCTGTATTCGAATACAAATACGTGATTTTTGCTACTGACTTAGCATCTGTATTCGGCTACGACCCTGTCGTATTCGAATACAGAATTGCTGATTTTTGCCAATGTTTTCGCATCTTTATTCAGCTACGACAACCTCATATTCGAATACAGAATTGCTGATTTTTGCCACTGCTTTCGCATCTGTATTCGGCTAAAAGGTACTGTCTTCGAATACAGATTGGTTTTTTTCAAAAATTCTATTTTTAAACATTGATCTATGCACTTAATGATTTGGGAAACATTTGGAAGGCATGTGATGAATTAAATGAAGTTCTTGAGATTGTTTGAGGTGTACTTGGAAAACATTTGTAAGGCATGTGATGAATTAAATTAAATTATTGAGATTGTTGAGGTGGTGATGAAGTGTTGGGTTCCATATTAAATTTGCATACTGGTTTCAGTGAAGAGAAACATAGCATGCTCATGCATTGCATAGTCAGGTGGTGACCGCGATGGGGCCACAGAGTCGATGTGCTGACCGTGATGGGCCGCGAAGTTAAGTAGTAACCATGGTGGGTTATAGAGTAGTTCTGTGTGTATTAGACTGTCTATTCTATCCAGGTTTCAGAGTGGTTTCGCGTGTATTAGACGGTCCATTCTATCCGGACTACGAAGTGGTTCCGCGTGTATTAGACGGTCCATTCTATCCGTGCGAGGATTTAACTTCTGTGTAATGACCTGTGAGAGGCTAATGCACGTAAATGTAGTAACTGTGATGGGTTATAGAGTAGTTCCGCTTGTATTAGACGGTCCATTCTATCCGGGCTATGGAATGGCCGCGTGTTCGTGATGGTCCATTCTATCCATAAATCATGTTGGTCCGTGAGAGACTGCACGTGTGCTGGTCCGTGAGAAAGTGCATCTTGGTAATTCCAAGAGTTGTGTACATTGGCATATACACATTGCATTGGGATGGTTGACCTGTGAGTCATGCTTTGATATGAGTTGATGAGTGGAAATCGTGTGCAAGGATCTTATGAATTCTAAGTGCATAATCAGTTTTTGTGATTGTTGATTGTATTTGTACTTACGACATGATTTAAATGTTAAATTGATTGTTTTGCAAAGATGTAGATGTTATACATTTAATAAGTGAGCATACTTATGTATTTCTGTTGTCATAACATTGGAACATGCCATGAATGTATTTGTTATCTTTGACATAACTGCTATGTGGTAATTGTTAATTTCGGTTGTTGACACTTTACAATATTGTGGAAATTGGGCTTTGCCCTCAGATGATACCCAAACCCGTGCCACTGACGGATACACTTACGACGGAGACGCTGTTAGTTTTCCTTGATCTTCACGTACAGAGTATTTGTGGACAGCGCAGAGGGACGGGCAGCTGGAGTGAAGATGAGACTTGTAGAGGATGCGCTGCAAACCGTGCTACTGTAGTTTTAGATCATGATCAAATCAGTTTATTCTTGTTGTATAAGGCCTAGTGCTTGGTGGATGTATTTATTTGTTTTGGGATAATTGTATATCTATTCTGCACTCTAATAATGTTTTAGTGGGTCCGTGATCCGAATTTTTTTAGGTATTATGACAGTGGCTTTTGTTGATGTACGACCTTTTGATATATTAAAAGTATTAATTCCCAAAATTAAATTACTTGGCTATATTGATGATTTAATTATTTAACTACTTTTTTCGTTTTGGATTACGACGCCATATTATTTTGAAATGCTTTAATTTCAATTTATTTAAGTGGTTTAATTTTAATTTCTTTTAATTCTTTTGAATTAATTTTGAAAATTTCTTTTATTTATTTTGGAAACAAAATACACATGCGCTAAAAAAAATAATCGGGGTGTTACAATGTTTGGTATCAGAGCATTTGGTTAATGTTTTAGTTAAGCTTTGGTTAGACTTTTGGGCAGAGCCCTGGTTAGATTGTTGACTGGGAGTCGTTATCTTATCATGCATAGGAGCAAGTAGCTAGAGTGTCAAGTCTTATATAGTTGTGATATGCTGAAGTGATGATGCTCTTGAGTTATATTTTTGGGATTATTCTAAGTGGTGTGAGATTTCTACTTGATGATGGTTTTGTAGGGAACAATGCTCCAAGAAGAGATGACACTGCAAGAGCCAACGTCAGCCGGGATGATCGGATGGCTGAAGCGATGAATAATATGGTTGCGTCTGTTGCTGCACAGACGGCTGCAAAGACTTAACGAGATCTAGAGAAAAGAGAAAGAGAGATTTGTGCTGCTGAATCAAAAGGACTAGAGGATTTTTGTCGTCATAATCCTCCAAAGTTCAAGGGTGCTGAGGGTCCAGAAAGAGCGGATGAATGGATTCAGGAAATGGAGAAAATTTTTGAAATGATAAATTGCCAGGCAATGGTAAAGGTACACTATGCTACATATCTGTTGTAAGGCGATGCAGAATATTGGTGGAGAAGTACAAGGCTTCTGATGGGATCAGCTCATGAGGAGGTGAATTGGGAGTCGTTCAAAAAGAAGTTTTTGGACAAACACGTCCCGATGAGCACTAGGACTAAGTTGGGTGATGATATTCTTAAATTGCACCAAGGAAACATGACGGTGGGTGAGTATGCTGCTAAGTTTTAGTCCTTGTCAAGGCATTTTAGATTTTTCCGTGAAGAGGTGGATGAACAATTTATGTGTCATCATTTCCAAAATGGACTGAAGTATGAGATTCAAGACTCGGTCTTACCATTGGGAATTCAACGTTTCCAAGCCTTAGTGGAGAAGTGTAGAGAGGTTGAGGATATGAAGAACAGGAGGGCCAACCGAGGAGGGGACTTTACTTCAGAAGGGCCTAGCCGGATGAACTATCAGAACAATAAAATGAAGCAGGTTGCTAAGCCATATAACCGGCCACAGAACAACAACAGGGGCCAGAATCTCCCAGGGAACCAGAATTTTGGACGACAATTGGGACAAGGGGTCTGATGATTTCGATGCGGGAAAGAAGGACATTATGCTACTGCTTGTACCACTATGAGTCCTTCATGCTATAATTGCCAGAAGCCAGGACATTTTGCAAGGGATTGCAAGGCTCCGAATGTGGAATCAACAGTGAACGCAACTAGGGCTACTCGTTCTACTGCGAGGGGACGCGTTTATCACATGGGTGCTGAAGCCGGGAATCAATCCCACAATTTGATCCAACGTGATTGCGAGATTGCAGGTAACACACTAACTGCACTTTTTGATTCAGGGGCAACCCGTTCCTTCATTGCTATGGAATGTTTGAATTGTTTGACGCTATCTATGTCTTCCTTGCCTTTTGATTTGTTTGTTTCCAATCCTGCTAAGACTTTGATCGTAAATTTTGCATGTTTACGTTGTCCTGTAACTATTCAGCATAGAGGTTTCTTGGTTAATTTAATCTGTTTACCTCTACAAACACTCGAGATCATTCTCGGCATGGATTGGATGTCGTATAATTATGTAGTCTTGGATTGTGCTCGCAAATTAGTTCTTTTTCCCGAACCTGGAGACGTTCGGTATTTGGCTGCTAACAAACTCGGAGTGTCGCTGAGAGAAGGAACTCAAGAGTTTCTATCATTGGCTAACGTGGGGGCAAAGATAGATGTGACCATAGAAGATGTGGTGCTTGTCAAGGAATACCCGGACGTATTTCCAACAGAAATTCCAAGAGTACCCCCAGTAAGAGAGGTGGAATTATTTATTGATCTACACCCAGGAACTGGACCAATTTCGATTGTGCCATATTGGATGTCGCCATTGGAATTAAGCGAGCTTAAGGGCCAAATCGAAGGTTTGCTGGAGAAAGGATTTATCAGACCAAATGTGTCGCCATGGGGAGCTCCGGTGTTGTTGGTTAAGAAAAAGGATGGAAGTTCGCACTTATGTGTGGATTATAGGCAACTTAACAAGGTAACAATTAAGAATCGTTATCCTTTACCACATATCGATGATTTGATGGATCAATTAAGAGGAGCTGCGGTGTTTTCAAAGATCGATTTGAAGTCAGGATACCATCATATTCGGGTAAGAGAAGGGGATATTCAAAATACTGCTTTCATAACCCGTTACGGACATTATGAATATCTTGTTATGCCATTTAGAGTTTCGAATGCACCAGCAATTTTTATGGATTATACGAATAGAATCTTTAGCACGTTTCGGGATAAATTCAATGTGGTGTTCATCGATGATATATTGATTTATTCAAGAAGTGAAGAGGAACATGGAGAGCATTTGCACCAAGTTCTTGAAGATTTACGCGAGAAACAATTGTATGTCAATCTGTCGAAGTGGGAATTTTGGCTAGAAAAAGTGAACTTCTTAGAACATGTGATAACCAAAGAAGGAATCGTTGTGGATCCAGCAAAGATTGAGACAATCCTTGCTTGGAAACAGCCTCAGACTATCACAGACATACAAAGTTTTGTCGGACTGGCAGGATACTACAGAAGATTTATTGAACGATTTGCTAAGATTGTGGCTCCCTTGACACAACTAACTAGAAAGAATCAATTGTTTGCATGGACAGGGAAGTGTGAGGAAAGTTTTCAGTTGCTTAAGGAAAAGTTGACGAACTCACCAGTATTGGTCTTGCCACAACCAGAGGAACCATATGAGGTTTACTGTGATGCATCTCACCAAGGTTTGGGATGTGTTTTGATGCAACACAAGAAAGTTGTAGCCTACGCATCAAGGCAATTGAAAACTCATGAACGAAACTATCCTACTCATGACTTAGAGCTTGCTGCGGTAGTTTTTGCATTAAAGATCTAGAGACACTACTTATACGAATGCACGTTCACAGTGTTCAGTGACCATAAAAGTTTGAAATATTTGTTTGATTAGAAAGAATTGAACATGCGCCAGAGGAGATGGATGGAGACTCTCAAGGATTTTGATTTTTCATTGCGGTACCACCCAGGGAAAGCCAACATGGTGGCTGATGCATTGAGTAGGAGAAGTGTGTCAGTATCTTCAATGATAATGGCTAGACAATAAGAGTTGTGGGAAGCATTTAGAGATCTACACTTGGACATAGAGTTTGCACCGTGAATTTTAAAATGTGGAATGATAAAAATTTCGAGTGGTTTACTCGAGGATATTGCGAATTCTCAAAATGACGCATTAATCCAAGAGAAAGGAACCTTATAGTGCAAGGAAAGACAATTGAGTTCAAGATTGGACCAGATAATATTTTGAGATGTAATGGGAGGATTTGTGTACCAGCCATTGCAGATATAAGGAGAACAATTTTGGAAGAGGCTCATAAAAGCAAATCGAGCATTCATACTGGAGTGACAAAGATGTACCAGAACTTACGACATAATTACTGGTGGCCAGGAATGAAGAGGCACGTAGTGGAGTATGTATCGGCTTGTTTAACTTATCAGAAAGCGAAAGTGGAACATCAGCGACCTGCTGGAACGTTGCAACCTTTGGATATACCGGAATGGAAGTGGGATAACGTTTCTATGGATTTTATAACTGGATTGCCCAAGACAAGGAGAAAGAATGATTCGATTAGGGTAATAGTGGATCGATTGACTAAATCCGCACATTTCTTACCAATAAAGACCACCTATAAGGTAGATAAGCTGACGGAGATCTACATTGCTGAGATAGTGAGATTACACAGAGCACCATCGAGTATCGTATCGGACCGTGATCCAAAGTTCACGTCTCACTTTTGGGGAGCGCTGCATGAAGTGTTGGGAACGAAACTGAAATTGAGTTCAACTTACCATCTGCAAACAGACGTGCAAACCGAGAAAATGAATCAGACCTTGGAAGATTTATTGAGAGCATGTGAATTGGATGATAGATGGAGTTGAGATGATGTATTGCCATTGATTGAGTTTACCTACAACAATAATTTTCACGCAAGTATTGGAATGGCACCCTATGAGGCTTTGTATGGACGCAAGTGTCAAATGCTTTTATGTTGGTATAAGGACGGAGAAAGTATGATTGTAGGACCTGAGATGGTGGAACAGACTATAGAGAAGGTCAAGAGGATACAAGAGAAAATGAAGATTTCACAGGATCGTCAGAAGAGTTATGCGGACAAGCGTCGTAGACCTTCGGAATTCGAGCAGGGTGATCATGCATTTCTAAGGGTCACGCCTACAACTGGACTTGGCAGAGCTATTAAATCAAGGAAATTGACTCCGAAGTTATTGGACCATACCAGATTACTGCACGAATTGGACCAGTGGCTTATCGGATTGCTTCACCTCCCATCCTGTCCAATATCCACGACGTATTTCACGTATCGCAGTTAAGGAAATATATTTCGGATTCGTCACATGTGATCAAACCAGACACAATTCAACTAAAGGATAACTTGTCATTTGAAGTATTACCTGTAAGAATTGAGGACATGAAGATTAAACAGTTGAGGAATAAGGAAGTCCCATTAGACAAAGTGATTTGGAATCCGACTACTAGAGATGCGACTTGGAAACTGGAGAGTAAGATGAGGGAGCAACATCCGGAATTGTTTATCCACACGTAGTTTCGAGGACGAAACTAATTTAAGGTGGGTAGTAATGTAAGACCCTTAATTTTAAAATGAAATTATGGATTTAATTACAAGTATATTTTGGGATATTTGTAAAATATTTGATATATGTATTTTTTTTATATATATATAAACATTTTTTAGATTGAGTAAAATTATTGGACGAAGGATTATTTAATTTAATTACGAGTAATTAAATATCGGGTAGTTAATTAAGATTTTATCTGTCAACGTAATTGCGACGGGAGTATATATATATATATGAGGTGGCAAGAGTATGTGTCTATATATATGTTTGCATGTGAGAAGCAAGGGAAAAAAAGGGAAAAACAGAAAATCAGAACCAGAAAGAAAGAGAAAACAGTTTCTTTCCTTTCCCTCACTTGCCCGCGTGACATTCTTCTTCCTCTATTCAGTTCTATTTGTGTTGGTAGTGAGAAGGGATACTCAAAACTCAAATTACTTGGAAATCCAAGCCTCGAATAAGAAAGTGTCAAGAAGGAAAGTTATTCCTCTCATCTTTATGGTACTAGAGAACCAACTTTGGTAGCGACAATGCGAGCGGGAGTTTCGCCGGTTTTAGTCGCGGTAACGTAAACGAACAAGAAAACGTAACGAAGGTAAGGGGCACCTTCCAACTTTCTAGATTGCATACAGGGCTGTAAATGCATGTTGATGGAAGATTGTTACGTGATGTTATGTTCTGACCATGAACTGCCTTTGCATGTTGTTATGAATGAATAAACTGCATGTGGTTTCTATTTTGTTCATGTCCTGTTTTTGTTACTGACTTGGTTGATGAGTAAAATGCATGTACTGAGATATGGTTGTACTTTTTTATGGCTGTTGTTGAGGGTAATGTTTTTACTGTTGTTGTTGACTTGTTCTTGAGTAGATGATGCTTTTGTTGTTGTGTTGTGGTGAGAGAAATCATTCTTGTTGTGTTGTTGATATTCTGGGTTTGGTGGTTCAAGAAGTTGTGATTTTGTTATGGTGTTTGTGTTGGTTTTCAAAGAAAATAGTTTGAAACTGTGTTGAAGTTTTCTAGAAAATCTCACTGTATTCGAAGATGTATTCGGATACGGCACAGGCGTATTCGAATACACTTCTGGAAAAAATTCAGTTTTATTCAAATTTTGAACTTCGTATTCGGATACGACACTCCGTATTCGAATACAAATACGTGATTTTTGCTAGTGACTTAGCATCTGTATTCGGCTACGACCCTGTCGTATTCGAATACAGAATTGCTGATTTTTGCCAATGTTTTCGCATCTGTGTTTGGCTACGACAACCTCGTATTCGAATACAGAATTGCTGATTTTTGCCACTATTTTCACATCTGTATTTGACTATAAAGTAGCTGTATTCGAATACATATTGGTTTTTTTCAAAAATTCTATTTTTAAACATTGATTTATGCACTTAATGATTTGGGAAACATTTGGAAGGCATGTGATGAATTAAATGAAGTTCTTGAGATTGTTTGAGGTGTATTTGGAAAACATTTGTAAGGCATGTGATGAATTAAATTAAATTATTGAGATTGTTGAGGTGGTGATGAAGTGTTGGGTTACATATTACATTTGCATACTGGTTTCAGTGAAGAAAAACATAGCATGCTCATGCATTGCATAGTCATGTGGGGACCGCGATGGGCCACAGAGTCGATGCGGTGACCGTGATGGGCCGCGAAGTTAAGTAGTAACCGTGATGGGTTATAGAGTAGTTCCGCGTGTATTAGACGGTCTATTCTATCCGGATTTCAGAGTGGTTCAGTGTGTATTAGACGGTCCATTCTATCCGGACTACAGAGTGGTTCCGCGTGTATTAGACGGTCCATTCTATCTGTGCGAGGATTTAACTTCTGTGTGTTGGGCCTCTGACATGATTTAAATGTTAAATTGATTGTTTTGCAAATATGTAGATGTTATACATTTAATAAGTGAGCATACTTATGTATTTCTGTTGTCATAACATTGGAACATGCCATGAATGTATTTATTATCTTTGACATAACTGCTATGTGGTAATTGTTAATTTCGGTTGGTGACTCTTTACAATATTGTGAAAATTGGGCTTTGCCCTCAAATGATACCCAAACCCGTGCCACCGACGGATACACTAACGACGGAGACGCTGTTAGTTTTCCTTGATCTTCACGTACGGAGTATTTGTGGAAAACGCAGAGGGACGGACAGCTGGAGTGAAGACGAGACTTGTAGAGGATGCGGTGGAAACCGTGCTACTATAGTTTCAATGCATGATCAAATCAGTTTAGTCTTGTTATATAGGGCCTAGTGCTTGGTGGATGTATTTATTTGTTTTGGGATAATTGTATATCTATTCCGCACTCTGATAATGTTTTAGTGGGTCCGTGATCCGAATTTTTGAGGTATTATGACAGTGACTTTTGTTGATGTATGACCTTTTGATATATTAAATGTATTAATTCCCAAAATTAAATTACTTGGCTATATTTATGATTTAATTATTTAACTACTTTTGTCGTTTTGGATTACGACGCCATATTATTTTGAAATGGTTTAATTTCAATTTATTTAAGTGGTTTAATTTTAATTTCTTTTCATTCTTTTGAATTAATTTTGAAAATTTCTTTTATTCATTTTGGAAAAAAAATACACTTGCGCTAAAAAAAAATAATCGGGGTGTTACATATTTTCCTTACATGATCAGCAGTAGTGTAACTCTTTTCTAGTACGCTTAATCCTGATACTAGAGTCTAGAATTTGGAAAACATAGTTTCAATGTCTTCATCTTCCTCCATTTTGAACAGTTCATATTTCTTGACCAGAATGTTTGCTTTAGCTCTTTGAACTTGCTTACTTTCTTCATAGGTCAGAATCAGAATATCATAAATGTTGTTTGTTGTTTCTTTGTTGGTGCACTTGTCAAATTCTTTGAAGGTGATTGCATTGATCATAAAGGTTCTGGATTTGTGATGCATTCTGTACATCCTCTTCTGATCTGTATCCATGTCTTTTCTTGGAATTTCATTATTGTTTTCATCCTTTGGAATAGTATAGCTGTAACACCCCAATTTTTATAATAAACTATTTTATTAATGAAATAGAATTTTAAATAATTAATTTGATGTTAAAATTATTTTAGAATATATGTTGATAAATTTTGTGATTAATTTTCTTTATGTGTGCACATATCTATATTTTAATTATTTCTAAAAATCTCTTATTTTAATTATTTGTTTTGTAAATAATTATCTTGGAATAATAGTAATATCAATATTGATTTTATTTATTTTTATATAGTTGCTATTGTATGATGATTTTATACATATTTATTGTGATTTAGTAATTAATATAAATTGTTGATGTTATATTTATTTATTTATTTTAACTTTGACTACTCTATAAAGATGATATATTTTAATGTGATCATTTAAAAAAAATATTATAGTAATAATTATAGTTATTATTTTGAATATGAGAATTTTGGTTAAATTATATTTATCTATGTTAAGGAAAAATAATATTATGTCAAAATGATTATTTTGGAGAAAAAATTTCTAACTTAAATGACTAAAATAAATTATTTGTTTACTTTTAGAAATACTAGATAATGGACTTTGGACCAAACAACTATTTACACCCTTATTTTTTACTTCTGCATACTAATTTGGGCTATTATCATTGCTGAATTGGATTTTTCTTTCTGGCACCTGCGAGTTGCTCTTTACACCCTTATTTCTGCCTCAGACTGGACTCTCCTATATTGGGCCTTATAGTCTATTTTACTTCTGCACCTATACACTGTTATCTACACCCCTCAATCTGTAATTAAAAAAATAAAACAGAAGGCAACAGCAGTGCAGCCGTGCATCAACACCTTCTTGCTCTCAAATTCATCCCATCAATTCCTTGTTATTTGAATCGATCCCAACTTCTATCCCACACAAAATCGGCCACTGAATCCATTTTTGGCATCAATTTTATCAATCGTAGCTCCGTTTCATCAGAAACAGCTGCACTATTTTTCTTGGGCGAGCTGTTTTTGGCCGATTCCGATCAACATGTTTGTTGTATCAAAAAACTGACATCGTTTTTGGATTCCTCTCGTCGAAACCTTCAAGAAGCACTACTCATTTGTATTTTTCGGTGAAGTTGACATCGGCCCTTCCGGCGCTCCAACGAGTCGGTGAGACTTTTTCTGCAGTTTTTTCTCGTCGTTTTGACTCTATTTTTGCTCCAAAAATTATTATTAATTATTTAATATTGATTTTTATGTTCCGCATAATTTATCAGTCATGTCTCATAGATTTTGTGAAATCGCCGTTTATTTGGATTCGCTCGCTGTACATCGTTGATCTACGGTTGCCGTTGAAAACTTCCATTGATTTCTGTTATTACAGAAAACGTCTAAGTAAGGTAAGGGGTGAGAGAGCGTTTGAATTCATGAGTATAATATATTGTGAGATGAACGGGAAAACCGTATTTCCCAACGATTCATCCGGGGCTTGCTACGTACGGCAGTAGCCCTTTGAGAGATAAATTGATTAATGTGAAAATATGAGAATTGTGAGATTAAAATTTGGAATAAAAATATTTATAAAGTGTTGATCGATTTAATTTTGTTAAATGTGTGGTATTTGATATTATCGTGATGTTTGATTTATTTTCATTAAATGTGTAATATTTGATATTATTGTGATATTGGATGTCGAATGAATTTTATGTATGTTTGATTAGAGGAGATTTTGTGATGTGATAATAAAAGATGGATACATTGTAATGAGTTTATGTGATGATGATGATGTGTGATTAATAATAGTGATGTTATAAACTTGTGATGAGGATACTGAAGTAACCCCATAATTGATGAAATAGTGATGATTACAATTTGTGTTTGAGATGATGGTCTTAATGGAGTATCATAGGCCAACGAGGGGAGAAAATAAATATTGAGAATTTTTGAAGTGGAGATTATTTTGTCATCATATAGGTAGGGCCTGACAAGCCTGGTGATTTCGGGGAAGTACAACTGAATTGAGCCTGATCGTGGCGGTCTACTATTGACCCTTAAGGCAAGATTGTTAGACCTTGGAGGTATTCGGGTGGGGAATTCCTAGGTGACTTGGAGGTAGCACTCCAAATGTCGGGAGCTACCACACAACACACGTTTACCTCGACTGTCGCGTATATGTGTCTCGGGTTGAGTTGAGGGGATCTATGAGGACATGGCCAATTTGAATTGTCCGTCCACCGGGATGGTGGCATAGTATCAAGCCTCCTAACCAAGTACTTCAGAGTTAGAATGGTACCACATTGTGAAGTAAAGTCTAAGCTCATGCATAGCATTGCATCTTCTTGTGATTGTTTTGTTGTGATTAATATGTATCGTGTGCAATAATAATTTCTCTTAGATGATTTGATGTTATAGTGAAATATATTGATTTCTATTTAGTGATTTTGACTTTATAATGTGATGTTTCTTTTCTTGAAGAATGTTTGTATAATGATACGGTTTGTTATGATTAATTGCGTGTTCTTGTTACTTATATTATACTATAAACATGATTTTGAAACTCACCTCCTTCGTTGTTTGTGTTCGACTGGCTTGGCCCTGCGTTTGCGAAATCGCAGTTATTACAGGTTAATGAGTCTTGAAATTCAAGTTTGGGAGAAACTCCGCTTTGATAGGTGATACCGGGAATAAGGGTTGTAAATTGTATTTTACTTTTACTTTTTATTAGAAACGACTTTTTGTATGAAAATCTTATAAGTACTAGTTAGTTTTTGAAATTAAATTAAAAAAAAAATTAAAAAAAAACTATAGCTAAGTCAAGTTTGTTTGTATTGTACTATTTTAGTTGAGGAACAAAGTTGAATTTTTACATGTGTATTTAGAGGAACGTGATATCCTAAATTAGTTTTAAAAATTCTTATTTTGTTGGAAATATATTTCTTTATCCGCTGCGAATTTTGTTTTAATAAAAAAATCTAGTATAAATTACTATATATGTTGTTTTGGGGTTTATGGTGTCACAATAGCCATCTTCCACCAAATCCCAAAGTTCATGATCTTGTGAAATAAAAAAACTTCTCAGCTTGTCCTTCCAGTACTCAAATCGTTCTCCATCAAATAGAGGAGGTCTGTTGATGTTTCCTCAAACAGCTTCTTCAGACATATTGATCCATGGATCTTTCCTCAAACACGGTAAAGTGCTCAACCTTGAGACCGAGCTCTGATACCAATTGAAGGTGCAATACAAGAAGAGGGGTTGAATTGTGTTTGACAAACTTTAATTCTTTTTGCTAATTAGTTGAATAATAAGCAATCAGAGTAAATAAGCAGTGGATAATAAAAGTTAACACCTTGAATTTATACTGGTTCACCGTTAACTAGGCTACGTCCAGTCCCTTCTTTCAGAAGGCCTTTTCACTAATTCAAACTCCTTTGAATTACAACACCACTGACCCTTCAAGCCAGTCTTCCCAAACAGCCTAACAATTCCAGACTTTTTAGGAACAATAACACCTTGACTATACCAGCCAAGTCTTCTCAAACAGTCTGACAATCCTAGACTTTTGAGGAACAACAACACCTTGACTATACCAGCCATGTCTTCTCAAACAGTCTGACAATCTCAGACTTTTGAGGAACAACAACACCTTGACTATACCAGCCAAGTCTTCTCAAACAGACTGACAACCCCAGACTTTTGAGGAACTTCACAACCTTAAACCTATAAGCTAAGTTGTTTTCTAACAACCTCACAACCCCAGATTTTAGAAGGAACTTCAACACTATAGGATTTTTTACAAGGGATCGAAATTAAAATTGAGTAAATACTTCTAAAAATTTGATACTCACAATAAGATTAACTTGAAATTACGTGTTTTCTTCTGAAAAATTTATGTTGACAATCAGCTTCACACTCTACGAAAAGAACACTTAGAAAATATTTATCTTTTAAGCAAGTGTTTCTCTCCTTTAAACTCTCTGAATATTTATGAATTTTTGCTTGAGTTCTTCTGTTTTTCGATACATTATTCTTCAGCATTAAGCCTCTATTTATAGTTGAAATTAAAGTCTCACTTTGATTTGTTGCTTTACTTCTGGAGTGTATTTCGATTAATTATGTTTTGAGAATATTCTGGAGTATTTTGCTCAGATTCTGTTTTTGAGCATTTTACTCATATTCTGTTTTGAGCATACTTTTAGCTAGATTCTGTTTCTAGAGTCTTTTTCTTCGATTCTGTTTTGAGCATACTTTCAGCTTCTAGTGATGTAGCTTCTGATTTTTGCCTCTAATAAGCTCCTCTGGAATTATCCTCCAACGGGATCCTCTTATTGTATCCTCTGATGGGAACTTCTGATTATATCCTCCGTTGGGATCTTCTTATGATGTCCTCTGATAGGTTCCTCTGATGATATCCTTCGGTGATTTCCTCTGGTAATATCCTCTGATGATATCCTCTAGTGATACCCTCTGATGATATCCTCTGGTGATATCCTCTGATGATATCATCTGGTGATATCATCTGATGATATCCTCAGATGATGTCGTCTGGTGATCATCCTCTGGTGACTTCATCCTGCTTCTAATTTGTAGCTTCTGGTGACGTCATCTTTATCTTCTGGTGACGTCAACTGATGACCATCCTCTGGTGACTTCAGTCTGCTTCTGATTTGTATCTTCTGGTGACGTCATCTTCTGGTGGCATTTTTCATTCTTCTTCTAAGTCAAATATGTTATTTTCATAAAATACTTTTGTTAACATCAAAACTTTAAGTGAAAGAACCAACTTGGTTCCAACAGTTACATCCTTCTCCAGCTTGACTGCCAAGAACGTTGAACGATCTTAAAGATATTAACATCATAGCAGATCCAAGAAAAGATCATGAAGACATCCAGAATGATCAAAATTAATCCTCCAGATTGATTATCAATCTCCAGAAAGTTCAAATGCTAGGACTCCAGATTGATTATCAATCTCCAGAAATTTCATTAACATACTACAGAAGGTCATCATCATTCTTCAAAGTTATTTTGACATAATCAAAACATCATATCAAATCAAAGATATTAACAAATATATTTGAAGTACAAAGGATCATTAAACAAAGGAAATCTGATCAAGAATCGAAGAATTCAGCCCAGTCAAAACAGAAATTAAAAATAGTCAAAAGTTGGATTATTTTTAATTAGAAATATTGTCTTTGGTCAAGCCTGACAAGAGCACTACCAACGACTCTATTTGACCTCCATTTACTGCTCTCACGCCTATAAAAGGAAGGCCAAAACTCAGGAAAAAAGAAGAGCTTCAAGTACAAAGAAAAACATCACTCACATACACTTACATACTTGAAAGCTTCTCAATCACAAACAAAAGATTCAGTTCTGATTTTCTTCTTCATATCAGAATCATTCTACTGAATTCTATTGTCAAGAATCTAATCTCAAACACGAGTTGAGCATACTCAGATTCTGTCCAAAATCAAAGACATTCAAGTGCCAAGATATATCATCAATCACTGACATTCGTACTTGAAAAGTTTCACAAGAAATCAGTAACATTCGTTCACGAATTCATTAGCTTACTAAAATCTCTTGTAAAGAATCTAAACCTCAAACAAGAGTTGAGATCTAATCAAATTCTGTAAAAACACTCTACATCATTATTGTGTAAACTCAAGACTATAAGAGGTGTTTATAGCTTGAGTAGTTTGCTTAGAAAATCCTTTTAAGATTAAAAGGTGAAGTGTAAAATCCTATCAAGGTTGATAGGTGACCTGATTGAATTCCTTTCTAGGTGGAAAGGATTGAAGTTTGTAACAGATCAAGGTTGATCTGAGCTAGGTGCTGTAAAACCAAGAAGGTTCTTTGTTTTGAACACATAGTGGAAAATCTCACCGTTGTGAGGACTAGACGTAGCCCGGGTTGGGTGAACCAGGATATATCTGTGTGTGTTATTTCTTCCTTTATCTCTATTTACTTTCAGTCTATTAATTATCAAGTTAAATAGATAAACTGAACTGTTGATTTTAACTAACTAACAACGTTCTCTGTTTTCTGGTGAAAACTAAGAACGTTCTCCGTTTTCTGTTTTCACAACCAAGATCAATCTTGAGTTATTTTCTTAAGTTTTTAACATGAATTTTAAAAAGGCGAATTTACAATTCAAACCCCCCTTTCTTGTAAATCGACATTGTTACTTCAAAAACAATGCCACACTTTGACAACAATACCACGAAAAATAAAAAAGAAAACCAAACTATGTGATAACTACTTATTCCATAAAAAGAAAACCAATTTTGGAGGGTAAGATGTAAAAAATAGAGAAATTTTTTCGTTTTTATAAAAAAAAATGTGTTTTTGTAGAGAATGATAAATAAATACTTATAATTAATATATTTTTAATATTGAGAGTATTATAACAACATAGATTGAGTTTGAAGAATTTATTAAAGCTCTCCAAAATCCTCTTCCAATACAATTTGAGTTTATCAAATTAGAGAATTTTGTATTAGGAAGAAAAATAAACCCCTAAAGCCCATGGGTAGAACCAAACTCTCACATCTGCAGGGGCCAAATTGTAATTATACTTTTTATATAACTTAATTTTTTATTTTATTAAAAAAAATTAGGTATTTCAAAACTATTATTTACTCTATACCAAGCAAATCACACCATAATTTAATTTTATTATATTAGTTTTAAAATATATTTGTGAATAAAAAGTTAAACTTAATATTGGGTACAAATTCAGTCATTCAGAAAAAGCTTGAATCTTATATAAAACTAATATATATTAAAAAAAATATTATACACAATACAAGTTATATAAGTTATTATTGTAAAAAGAAAGCTATAAAAAAGAGTTAGGAGCGATGCTATAAAGTCCCTATATTTTTTTGGTGCTTATGTGAATTAGATATTAAATTTCAGAGGAAAAAAAGTAAAAGCTACAATTTTTCTTTGCTGAAAAACTACTCAATCAAAGACTGAGTATATATAGTCATGTTGTAGTATGGAATTTCAAGGAGCAGCATGAATGATAAAAGAAAATTTTAAAAAAAATTGATTTTTTTTTCAAAATCAATAGAACTTTAACCATGATAAGATCATCAGAAAAGCATGCAAAAATTTCTTGATCCCATCATACCCTCCTAATTGCCATTGTTGTTTAAGCTACACACGAGAACAATCTACATTTGGCAGCAAAACTGAAACAATTCATATTTATGATCATCAGGAGAAAACCATTGTACTACCTACACTTGATTTCAACCTCCTCACTCCAAATCAAAGCTGGATTGAGTTTTCATTTTGTTCTAAACTTCCTAACTATATAAACTCAATACTTTTGGGTGTAAGTATAACCCATGGAACTCATTCGAGGCCGAAAATCGTGAAGTTCGTACATAGAGCCCCCATATTCAACAGGCTTGATAACCGCAGGTTCCTTTTTCCTGTCATGTTCCTGCACTGCCCCGAAAACTACCTCGTTGGTCGTCTCATTGCTCTGCTCATAGAAAGTGTGTGGGACCGATGATTGGTACTGATGGCGATGATGATGTTTCTGTTGTTGCTGCTGGTCTCCATCCCAGCCGCTATAGAACACTTTACTTTGTCGCAGCTGTTGCATTTTTTCCACATCTTTCGACATGAAAGGATAGGTTTTTCGAGGTGTTGGGGCCCTTGTGTCGATAGACGGGGGTTCGTCTTCGCGAGGAATCACGAAACTTTCCTGTGCTGGCCAATCATTCACTTGCTTCTGAGGTTGTTGTTGTTGGATCAGTGCTTGCCTTTGAAATTGGTAGCTTTGCGGTTTTCTTCTGAAAGAAGGAAATAACCCTCCCATTATCTCCACTATTGATGTGCCAGTGTTGGCAAGAAGCTTACCGAGAGATCCAAAGAAACCTTCTTCCTGCTTATCGGGTTCGTATTCCGATGGAATTAAAGGAGGCCTCACAGATTTCAAGGGCTTTTGATATGGACTTGGAGAAACAGAAGGCTTTGCTGTTGCTGGAACCTGCAAAAAGCATGAGATGTTTATCAACTGTGATTTTATCGGCATGCATCAACAGTATCATAATGCTATGGTAGCCATCAAAATAGATCCCTAGAATTGCAAATTAATCAAGTTTGTTGGTATTTCTGGATGTTTATCAGATGCATCCCGGATATTATTCACTTAGTTTCAAATTCATTTCCCAATATTATCAATTTAATGTCATTAAAGTCCTTGCTTTGATTAAAATTTTGCAATTTCAGGAATCATTTTAAAATATCGATGTGAGGGACTAGATTGATACAGTAATACAATTTTGAGGACCAATTTGGACATTTACTCGAAAGACAAGACGAACTCATCTATTACAGGCAGCCTTGCCTTATATTTGCCATAGGCTAGCCGAGTGTTAGTTTATTCAAGAAGTTATATCAACAGAGAATCATATTAATTTTATGACCAATTGTATTAACAGGTCTATATCAAAGTTGTTCAATATAATGCATTAGAAGGAAGAAGACAAGGCTAAGCACTCACATCTTGAGATTCTACGATTGTACCAAGCCTACGCTGCAGCAATGCCAGCATATAACCAAAGAAGCCAGCCCCAACAAGCATTGCAATTCCTATGATAGAAGAAAATCAGTCTAAATTTGTAATCAAGACACTAAAAAATTTCACCACAAAAGTTTCGAAGATTTAGTTTACCAAGAGGGAATCCGCTGCCATATTGATAAGCACAATCGTCAAAGTGAAGTTGGATCTCCCTGATGGCTTGGTTTCCTCTGTCTATAACGAGTAGGGAACAACTACTTCCAACATAAACCACATCAAAGTTGTCAGAAAATTTAGCTTCTTGGCTTGGTCCATCAACATGGCCCCCTCCACGGCTCCACTTCCCTCCAGCAATTGTTGTGACACCTGAAAAAAGATATATCTTAATTCAATGAAAAACTATCTAACACCGACACTTAAGATTAAAGGTGTGTCTGGTGTTCGGCACTTCATTGATAAGTGTTTCAGTTTCATAATAAAGATTATCGGGTCTAAGAGTTGACAAACACACTCATGGAGTCAATTGAAAAAATTTGATCACCTAGAGGGAGAGGGAGAGGAAGAAGAAATATTATTATACCTGAATCACTAATTTTCCTAATTGCCATATTTGCGGTATCTGCAACATAAATATTTCCTCGGTCATCAACGGTTATCCCCTTTGGGTGGTTCAACCTAGCCTCCCTGAGCTTACCATCAACATGTCCAGAGTAACCTTCCGCTGATCCAGTCACCAGCTTCGGTCTGCT
The DNA here is from genome assembly GCA_037974295.1 of Cicer cuneatum. Classification (NCBI taxonomy): domain Eukaryota; kingdom Viridiplantae; phylum Streptophyta; class Magnoliopsida; order Fabales; family Fabaceae; genus Cicer; species Cicer cuneatum. The sequence continues at coordinate 28,408,422 of JBBPBO010001985.1, read as the reverse complement.
ATCTGCAAAATTGCAATGAATGTTACTCAAGTGAATGAAATATACACCTGCAAGTACTTAAACTGTCACGAAGCAATTATACTAAACAGAGAAACCCCACAGACACATCAACACCAAAATGCATTATAATGATGTGATACATCTTCATTAAGGTTATAATCATGATGAACTTAGGTGACATGATATCTTGTGACATAATCTTTGATACTTGGATGTGCATGGATTCGATTAACTGTAATCTATGATGCAAAGAGGAGTTCGGCTGGGAAAATGTAGAAGAGACAATGAAGACGATGCACATAATTTGTAGTCAATATAACAAGAGAAAAAGTGACGGTAATAATCAACCCCTTAGGATGTTCAAAACTGATGGAATGAAAAATGTTGGAACTATCCACAGGAATTGCATGGTGATGATCTCAGTCTATGAAGCACAAACATTGGATACGACACAGACACCGGTAATAATTTTCAAAATAGAAGTGATTGGATGTAAGCGTATGTGTCGGTGTCATATCGGTATCCAACACTAACACTGGATGCGCCTTCAATCTGAAGTGCCAGTGCTACCAAGACCACAATAAGCTGCCATCTCAGACAATAACGAACTTTAATTACACAAAAAGGACTGCGCCTGACCGGCCATGAATGGTCTAAAAACATTGCAATTAGACTCCTTTTAAAAAAAGCAAAGGGGAACACCACGGCGACACAAGTCAAAGAAAAATCTTACAACTTGCATGGTAAGAATGCAAGACTCTACTTCCATGAAAGAACAAAGTTAAGTAGGTTGTAAATTCCAAAATAAGTTACTCTAATCTTATGTAAACACAACTAGAAAAACCTCAAGTCCCACGTTGAAAAGAGACAATGCCTGAAAAGAGTTTATAACAGATAATGAAGACATCAATTCTCCACAGCATTATGCATAAAAAATCTAATCTCCAAAAAGTAATGACAATTTTTTTACTTTAATTTCCAAAATAAGAACCTAGAAAACAAAAAGAGAAGTGAATTAGGGCAATGATCATAAGCTATGTGAATTACATTTGGAAACTTACACAAAGAGAGTGATGAAGAGATTCTATAAAGGTTACTATTATCAGAATCAAGAATGAGAAGCTCCCCATTGTGCAACAACTCAACAGCATACGGCTCAATTCCAAGCTTGCTTCCATCAAACACAGTCTCCACATTGTAACCACTCTCAAACTTCATCATTGACTTGCTCAAAACCCCTGCAACCATAAACAACAAAATAAATAATAAAGTGGTAAATTCATTCTTACGAAGCACGATTACTGACGCAGACCGACAATGGTAATAATTTGAGATAATTAATTAATTGAATATAATCAAGGTGTCAGTGTCGTGTCGGTATGAGACACCGACACATGTCGGATATCTGGACACGCCTTTGTTCGGAAGTGTCGGTCGGTGCTACATAGATTCATTCAGCATGCAAAGATCCATATCCTATACCTGTTTTGGTGGTGGCTTTAAGAGACCAAACCCATTTGGTAAAAGCAGGAACAGCATTGGAGAGCAACCCAGTAACAATTTCTGCAATGAAGAAGAATCAAATGAGAAAAAGAAGATAACTTTGAAGAAATGAAAGAAAAATCAGCAATGAAAAATGTATGGGGTGTGTTGGTACTCACTTGCAGGAGAAGTGTTGGAAGGTGCAGCTGAGACTGAGAGGGTTCCAAAGAGAAGCTGAAGAATGAGAGACAGTAACAAAAATTGCTTACCCATTTGGTAAAATAATGGTGAAAAAGTTTGTGTGGAGGTGGTAATAGCAACAATGGGGGTGATTGGTGAAACTGAAACCCTAATTCATGTTGAAATTGAAGGGAATGAAGAAAATGAAATACAGTGGGGTTTTTTTTTTTAGCAGAAAATAATGCAAAAAGGGAGTGGAGTTTATTTTTTGAGTGTGTGAGTGAGTGAATGAAAAAAGGTTGGAGAGAGAGGGAATGGAAAAAGAGATATGGGAAAAGCAACGAGGAGAGTGACTACCAGTGGGCCAATGTTTTCTAGAGAGAGAGAGAGAGTATTGTAAATGTAATGTCTTTTAAATTTGATTTGTAATAAAGTTTACTTTTTTGTTAAAAGAAGTTTACTTTTTATTTTTAAGAATAAGAATAAATTTGTGTTTGTTTTTCATTTATTTTGAGCATGTGAAATCGCCCAAAGTAAACTAAAAAAGATAAAAGGTAGATTTCATTATTTTGTAGATTCCTAAGTATTTAAGAATTTTTAAATTAAATTGTGAGGGCTCTAAAAATAATTAATTTTTTGTAATTAAGTATTCCGTTAGGTTGTTGTTGGTCAAATGTTAGTCAAACAATAATAAATAAATGGCCTAATTAAAAAAAATAGTTCAAACATAATTATAAGTTTTTTAAATCTATATATGTATAAGAGAGATAATAATAATAATAATAATAATATTATTATTATTATTATTGCTTCTAAATATACTTTTTAGTTTCAAATTATTTTCAACATAATGTCTATGGATATTAATCATTTCATTAAACTCAATTTTATAAAATTAACTAGATATTGAATCTGTGTGATGCATGAACAAAATATATTTAAAGAGTAACGATTAAGTTTTTTGAACAAAATGATATTTAAGACTTTATAAAATTGTATAACTAAAAATATGTAAAATTGATTTTAGGGCATTACACAATTATAGAGTATAAACTTATTTTTTGTTTTGCCTTCATTTTGAAACAATTTGAAGAGGAGAGGAGTGGGTCAATATAACTAGAATAAAAAATAACTATTTCAAATCATTTCTCTCTCTTTGAGTTAAACACAATCATTAAAAATTTGTACATCTCTTATGTTCTTTTGAACTAAACATGTATCTACTTCTCTTTTTCTCTCAGCCCTTCATCAAAAATAAATCTTATCTCCGTTGAATCAAATAGACTCTAAAACAAGACTTTGACTTAAATATTTATATTTTTTAGATCTAAATATATTAAAATTAGACAAATAAAAAATGACACTGCCAAAAGAAAAAATAAAAACAAAAAGACAAACAAATCTTAGTATTACTAAAAATAAAAATATAAATAATTAATTAAAATTATCATCAATTTAGGAGGCAAATTTCTATATATAAACTCAACAACTTTTATATATAAAGATATATAAATATTTTACCTAAAATATACATAAAAATTGGGCAAATGAAAATTGTCAAAATAAAAAAATAAAAATAAAGAGGCAAAAAATGTCTCAGTGTTACTAAAGAAAAAATATATACAAAAGACGTTTTGGTATATGTGAAGTAAATAAAAGCAAAGATTAATCTGAATACTTAATATTTAATTAAAACGATGAAGTATACAAAATTACAAAATCGTCACCGGTTATATAAACTCAACAACTTTTATATACATATTCAATCAAAACATATTATTTGTCATACACAAATTACAATCCACATGTCCGACACATCTTATATTATTTTCTCTCCAATTCTAATTATAAGACGAAACTAAAAAATTATATTCAAAATCCTTATTTATATCTTTTATTTTTACTTTTTCCATAATTAAGGGTATAAAGGCTTCAAAACTAGGGATGTCAATTAAACTCAGATTCAGTGGGTACCCGCAAAAAAAACCCGTAATTGGTAGGGTAAAAACCCGCATAATGGATATGAGTATGGGGACGGGTAATTACCCGCAAAATTAAACGGGTATGGGTGCGGGTACAGGTACTATAATACCCACCCCGCCCCGCACATATAATATTATTATTATTATTATTGTTATTATTATTATTATTATTATTATTATTATTATGTAAGTTTGTTTGAACTTAAATAAAAATGATTTTTGTTTTAAATAATTTAGAGATTATTTTTTAGAGATTTTTTAAAATATGATTTTTTAACTCCCGTTTGTTTACTATTATTAAAATGATTTTTTTTGTACAATAATTTTTAACATGTTTGTATACAATTTTATAAAAATAATTTTTTTAAACTAAAAAATTACCATAAAAGACATAAAAATGATTTTCAACAAAACATGTTTGTTTGAAAAAATATTTTTTAAATACATGATTTTTCTAAATACACATATGTCTCTCTACTATCTTATGCATCTCTATCTCCTCTTCCAATCTCTATCTACTATTTCTCTCACTCTCTACTATCTCATGTCTCTCTACCTCTCCTTTTTATTCCAAACAAATCAACGAATTTTGGTCATTCATTTCATAATTTTCGGATCCTTCTGAAAAATAAACATATAAATAAATCATCACGAAAATATGTTAGTAAATAGTACTAGATTTTGGAGGTTTTGTTCTAATCTTAAAAATTGGGCCCTTAATGAAAAAAATACAATTTGAATAATTAAAAAAATTTGAAAAATAAATTTTAGTCTCTATACACATATTTGATTCTGATAAAGAGGTAAATAATTGTGATTTTATATTTAAGAATTTTTTTATATTATTAATCATGACTTTATAATTATCTTTATAATTATAAATAACTAATATAATACACATATCAATTTTTTTACAGATCTCGGAGAATACCGTCCAAGGACTTGCAACTTCATAAAATATTATTATTTTTGATATTTTTGATATTTATTGTAGTAATGTACTAATGTTGAATCATGATATATTTTGGAAGTTTTGAATTAGACAATATTTTGGTTTCTAATACTTATGATTTTGGATTTAAAATATTTGAGAATTTTTTTAAATTTAATCACAAATTATTTATCGATATATTTTTATTAAAGTGCGGGTAATGAGTATGGGTACGGGCACTTAAGTACCCAAAGGGTAAGGGTACGAGTATTAAAGTTGATACCCACGAGGGTACGAGCACGGGTATGGATATTTTTTTAGACTACGGGTATGGAGACACATACTATACTACCCTACTCATACCCTACTTATTGTCATTCCTATTCAAAACTATATATTAGTTTATAAGACGAAACTAAAAATAATATTCAAAATCTTTAGTTATATCTTTTATTTTTACTTTTTCCATAATTAAGGGTATAAAGGCTCAAAACTATATATTAGTGATACTCAAGCCAAAAGTAGGGAAAATATATCATTATAAATTTGATTATATTAAATGAATTAATGTATAGTATAGATTTATTTATCAGTGAAGTGTTGTATAAATAAATTTTGACATAAGAAAAAAAGTAAAGTGGGAACACCTTAATTCAGTCATGTCAAATATGACCTTTTTACCATAATAGAGGGGTTGGAACTTTGAATGCGTACAAATATCTACCACTTTTGTGTTAGTTAATAGGAATTTAACAAAAGAGTTTTATTTGGATTGAGGCTTACATCAAGGGAATACTCTTTTTTTCTTCTTCCTGATAGCGATTGAAACTCTATGCTATGTGCCTCAGTGTCTTGTGGTTTGTTGTATGGTATTTGGATTTCTAGTGGTGATGAATGTAGTTTATCACATTTATAGTTTACAAATGATACTTTAATTGTGTGAGAGAAGTGGTAGACAAATAATAGAGCCATTAAGGCCAATTTTCTCCTCTTTGAGTTGATAGTTGGGCTGAAAGTTAATTTTCACAAGAAATCTTTGGTAAGTGTCAATGTGAGTGGCTCTTGGTTGGAAGAAGTAGGGAGAACGCTCGATTGTAAGTTGAGTCGCTTGCCTTTTAAATATATTGGTTTATCGACCGGTGGCAATCCAAGGAGACTAACGTTTTGGAATTCAGTCATTGATACAATTAGAGGAAGTTTATTAGGACGGATGAATTGGAATTTATCCATGATTGATTGTCTTGTTTTATTTAAAGTTATCTTGTCTTCGTTGTCAGTTTATTGTTTGTCTTTCTTCAAGGTTCCTTCAAGTACTATTTATATAATTGAATCTCTTTTAAAAGTATTTTTAACGGGAATCAATGAGGAACTTAAGATCCATTGAATTAATTGGGACAAGGTGTGTCTTGAATGTGAGAAGTGTGGGTTGGGTAAATGTAATTTATGTGATTTTAATATTGTATTATTAGGGAAACGGGGATGATGATTTAGGATAGATAGATTATTGGGTTTTGGTTTAAAGTATTATCACATAAGCATGGTTGGGTCCGAGGGAGTGGTGAGAGGTTCTAGCACAAAGTCGTAGTGGTGGAAAAATATTCGGTCTTTTTATGTTGGAGTGGAGGGCAATCAAGGGAGTTGGTTTACTAATAATTTGTCTAAAGTGGTTGGAGATGATCAGAATATTTCATTTTTGTTCTAGTGGGTGTGGATATGTAGAATCATGCTATCATTTATTTTTTAAGTGTGTGAATTTTGAACTTGCAATTGTTTGGTATCTCTATTTGGAGAGCTAAAAATTACAAAAATAATTAAATAGCTTGAATGTTTTGGAGTCATTTGATTAAATACATCAAACTTTTATTTTGCTGGTGATTGAAATCATATGTCAAAAGCTTTAATTTTGAACCAAATCAATGGTCGCTCAATCCTCTTTGGTATTTAGTTGGAGAAATATTATTTGAACATATTTTTTGACACAAAATACAAACATAAATACATTATGGTCCACATTTATGGAAGAAAAGAGAGATGGAGGGAGTATGACCCACATTTATGTTATCATAGTATGTATAAAAAGTAAGTATTGTATTTGTGTCAAAAAATGTGTTCAAATAACATTTCTCATTTAGTTATTGTTTATTAGTGCACATGTTGATATAGTTTTGAAGTGTAAATGTCATTTGTTGTTACTTTCGTGTAATGTATTTTTCAATTGATTTTGGTGAAATGTTCTTGTCGGGGATTTGTAGAGATATGTGTTTCCTATTCTCCTTTATTTAACTTTTGTTTGTTTCATGTTTTTATTCTTGACACAACTTGTACTTAAAAATAAATATTGTTAATCAGATATGTCTCAATATTTTTCGAGGTTTTGTTCGAATCTAAAAATTGGGACAAAACTAAAACATCAAGATTCAAGATTCTAACATTTGGTGGTGGCTCCTGGCAAGATGCAGCCCCTGTCAAATACTCACATGGTGGCAAACTAGATATTTATTCTAGGCATAAACTGTAAATATAAATTTTAGAGTATTCAGTAATAAAATTCAAATATCAATGCAATTTTTCAAAAGTTAAGATATACTATAAAAAAAATTTAAGGCTCTCCCTAACTGAGAACCATGTGTCAATATTCTAGTTGTATAAGTTGTTAGTCGGTCTTGTTGTTAATAAATATCATTTTGATTCTTTTAAAAAAGTAAAGTGTAATTTAAGCTTGTCTTAGAAAATGTATCAACAAAAATATACTTTTATTAGAAAAAAGGTGTAATCTTATCTAAAATTAAAATTATATTGTAAATTTTAGAATATTAATTAGTTCTGATATTTATAAAAAATGATAATGTGTGGTTAAAAAATAGTTTTCATAAAAGATTGGCTACATTCTTAGTTTATATATATATATATATATATATATATATATATATATATATTAATTGAAAGTACCTAAATTGAAACTATAATTAAAATAACCATTATTAAACTTTATTTATCTGAATTTTAGATTATCAATACTTTTTTTTGAAATATCGTGTCGCACAAGCTAGCAAAGAATGCATATATTATAAACTAAGAATTTTAAATACTTCCTTGTCCTAATAGATTTAATTGAATCATAAAGCGTTCACTTCAATGATATTAATCTTTCATAAATGAATTGGTTTTGTGGTCCAACCAGCATTCAATGAACAAGTAAGGTACTATCATTGTTTTTCATAACTATATTTTTCTTGCTCTTTCCAGTAACTACTATAAACAAAATGAAAAAATTTAAATTTTAATTATTATTATTATTATAAATAAAAGTTAACTATTTTTAAATCATTTCATATTATTTTTAATATATTATTTATTTAATTTAAAATACTTAATGCAAATATTTAAATATTTGACATTTAAAAAATAATAATTTAATAAATTTAACATATATTTTCTAAGAAATTAAAAAAATTAATTACATTTAACTGTTTTTTTAATAATCATAAAAATAAAATTATTCTTTATAACAATGAACGAAGGAAAGAGAATATTTAAGTTTTAACTAGTAGTAACTAAAATATCTATTGTGGAAAAGGCATGATTATTAGTATGATTTGAAGATTAATCTGTAGAATCATTGTGGATTACCATTTATTAAAATTACAGTCGTTTTAATGTTTTTAAAGGTCCGAATTTAAAACGTTAGATCTCTAATAAAAAATATAATTTTAAAAATTATAAGTTATTTTAAAATATTATATTTTTATCAATGAAATATCAAAAACTCAAACTATTTTATTTAAATTTATCAAAATAACTACATTGTAAATAACATCTAAATACAACTTTAAATTAATGCTAACTGTCTTGCTATTTAAAAGTTATCATTCAAATACTTTTTGAAACAAATCAATAATAGATCTAATACATCAGTAATGAGTTCCATTGTAAATATAATGAATTCAATAATATATTACTAGCAAACGATCTATTAGTATCATTGTAGATCACAAAATCGGTTCCTAAAATCTAAAACCCTAACATCATATTTAAACCCTAATAGATAATAAATAATGAGTTCCTAAAATAGTAAATCAATCATTTCAAACAAATCATGTTCTTATAATAAGTAAATCACAAAACAATAACTTCAAGATTCTAACATTTGGTGGTAGGTGGTGGCGTCTAATAGGATACAGCCGCTATCAGAGACTAGAGATGTGCATGATCCAAAAACCAAACTAAATTGCACCACATTAATAGTGCAGTTCAATTTTAAAAAACCACTTTAAAAAAACCGGTTATTTTTTGAACCAGTTACAGTTCAGTTCTAAACCGGTTTAAAACTGGTTTATAGTTATAAACCTGTTTAGTATGTTTGAACCGATTTGAAACCGGTTTTTATTGAAACCAATTCGAACCGGTTTTTATTTAATTGTTTAAAATCGATTTTTCTTTAAAAAATTTATACTTTTCTCTCTTTTTTTAACATAAAATTATACTTTTTTTAGAATGTTCATTGGCACATCTTTCTGTTAAATATAGTCTTTTAATATCTATCTTTTGATTTTTCAAAAATAAAATAGAAAATATTGAATTGAAAATATTAGTACTTGTAGTATTAATTAGAACGTTCAATTTTAAAAAAAAATATTTAAATATTTCTATAGCGTAGATATAAAAAAAAATTAATATTTCCTCAAAAATGAAAGCGGCGGTCATTTTAAGATAACTATTTTTAGGACGGATGAAATATTATATATTAATTAAGAATATTATATATATATATATATATATATATATATATATTAGTTGCATTTTTTTTTACTCACATGTATATAGCTTATATAAAACAGTTTTTACAGTAAGAAAAATGTTATTTTCAATAAAACAATGTTAATTTTATTTTTTATATTATATCACATAGTAGAAAAAACAATGTTATTTTAATTTTATGATATTGAATACAAAAAGGTTTGAAAGTGTTTCAAATTGGTTTTTAAAAAAAATAGTTAATTGGACTTTTTAAAATTTATGGTGCAGTTCATAAATCATTTAATTGGTTTGAGCTTTTACGGTGCAGTGCAATCCAGTTTACAGATGCAGTACAATTAACTACATTTTTTGCACACCTCTATTAGATAATCACATTAGTGGATTATAGTGGTGGTGTTTATTTAGACAAATATTTATTCTGGCCATAAGATGGAAATATAAAATTTTAAAATAGGTAATAAACAAAATAAAAAATATCTATGTAAATTTTTAAGGTTAAGGATACTAAAATAAATTTAGGACCTCTTTAATCGAGGGCATCTGTCATTATGATTGGGCATGTTGATTACCGGCGCTTATCAAAATTAAGAAAGGAAGTTGCAACCCGACATTAGAAATGTATCATATATATTGGGTTATGACAGAACAAGTAATCATAATAATCCATGAAAGATTGTTGTTTTGAATGTCATGTTGCAGCAAGAGAATAAAAGAATAAGGGTATATTTGATTTTTTTCTTAAAAACTCTATTTTAGTTTTTTAAAATTTAAAAATTAAAAAATTTGTTTGAATTACTTATTTTTAAAAATTGTTTTGTAAAATTAAAAAAGAAAAACAGATAAATGATGTTTTAAGGTCTGTTTGAAACATTTTTGCATTTTAGTTTTTAAAAATTGTTTTATAAATTTGATTTTAAAAATTGTTTTAAAGAATAGAATTAAAGAAAAAACTTGTTTGAGATACTTGTTTTAAAAACAGTTTTAGAGATGAAAAAAAAGAGAAAACCTATTTGGTAATCTAAATTTTTAAAATAGTTTTTGATTAGAGAATTTAAAAAACTGAAAACTGAGAAGTAAAACATCATTTATCTGTTTTGCTTTTTTAGTTTTAAAAAGTATAATATTAAAAATAGTTTTACAAAACAGTTTTTAAAAACAAGTAATCCAAACAAGTTTTTTAATTTTAAAATTTTAAAAAACTAAAATAGAGTTTTTGAGAATACAATCAAACAGACCCTTACTTTTCAATTTTCAGTTTTTTAAATTCTCTAATAAAAAACTATTTAAAAAATTTAGATTACCAAATAGGTTTTCTCTTTTTCTCATCTCTAAAACTGATTTTAAAACAAGTATCTCAAACAAGTTTTTTCTTTAATTTTATTCTTTAAAACAATTTTTAAAATCAAATTTATAAAACAATTTTTAAAAACTAAAATGCAAAAGTGTTTCAAACAGACCCTAAATCTCTTTATGTTAAAAAAAACAAGAGGAAATAATTTTAATTTTAATCTATTTAATGGAAAGAAAAGCTGTTTGTAAAAGTAAAAATAGAAAATTATGGGCATGTTTGATAATCTAAATTTTTAAAAACAGTTTTAGAGATGAGAAAAAGATAAAACATATTTGATAATCTAAATTTTTAAAATAGTTTTTTACTAGAGAATTTGAAAAATTGAAAATTGAAAAGTAAGGGTCTGTTTGAAACACTTTTGCATTTTAGTTTTTAAAAAATGTTTTATAAATTTGATTTTAAAAATTGTTTTAAAGAATAGAATTAAATAAAAAACTTGTTTGATATACTTATTTTTAAAAACAGTTTTAGATATGCAAAAAAGAGAAAATTTATTTGATAATCTAAATTTTTAAAACAGTTTTTGACTAAAGAACTAAAAAAACTGAAAATTAAAAAGTAAAACACCATCTAACTTTTTGTTTTTTTAGTTTTAAAAAGTATAATATTAAAAATAGTTTTATAAAACAGTTTTTAAAAACAAGTAGTCCAAACAAATTTTTTAGTTTTTAAATTTTAAAAAACTAAAATAGAGTTTTTGGAAAAAAAATCAAACAAACCCTAAAACATCATTTATCTATTTTATTTTTTTAGTTTTAAAAAATATAATACTAAAAATAGTTTTACAAAACAATTTTAAAAATAAATAATCCAAATAAATTTTTGAATTTTTAAATTTTAAAAAACTAAAAAAAAATTTGAGAAGTGAATGAAACAACCCTAAGTGTTTTTTTTCAACACTTTCCTCCTGGCTCCTGCGACATGATACTGACAACGTGTTGTTGGCTACCACTCATCTAACTCTACTAATAAAAGCAAGCTGGCAATGATGCCATTCCACGTGATGACATTGTTGCAATATATCATATTGATTTGGCCATATTTAATTTCATTTTTAAGTATAATATATAATATAACATAATTTCCCCCAAAGGAAGAAAACAGTGAGCGAGCGTGTAAGACAAATTAACATGGACAATTTATGTGAAAACAAGAAACACATACAGTATCCTTCTTTCCATTCCTCCAATTGCGTTTTCAAGTGAATAGAAGGCTGTCTTTTCTGAACCACAATGAAGAAAACAAATATTCATAAAAAGTAATTGGTTACATGCTTTGTATGGAGCTAAATTTTTGCAGTAGATGAAAACTACTTTCCCCCAACAAAATAATAAGCCCCTCTGCGTAATTTAGACAATTTAATTCATGATCATCTATAAAGTCTAATTCAAATGATAAATATTTTAAATTGTATATTATGCTTTGAGTCAAATTTGAAATCTCACATATATGTGTGAAATTTTGTGTTTAAATTTTTTTTTATAATCATATCTAACAAGAGATTATATTATATGTAATTATTTATAGAACATACTTTTATTTATTTATACCAAAGAAAAATTGAATATTCACCGGGTATACCACTAGGTTGAATTCTCAACAAAATCAAAATATTCAAATACTTAATTTTGAAAAAGATGAATATTCAAGTACCATTTCTCAACCTTCTTATTGGTAACAGACAAAAAGTGAGTAATAATAATTTCCTCTTCTTTTTGTAGACAATTTCAATTCAGTGAGATTATTATGTCCTTTATATTAAAAAAATTAATCTAATTATTAATTTATTAATATTTGTCTATTAAAAAAAACTCTATTTATTTGTCTGATTTTCAAAACTCATTCATTTTCTTATGTTTTGTATATATCTAATTATCTAGGAATGGGCTAGACCCATTTTCATACCAAATCCCTTCGTTTAGTATTGATCGCTCTCTCAACAACTTCATAAGACACTATTAACATATAAGTGCAAGAATCTCTCGTCGAATCATGTGAGATTTGACATAATTCTTTTTATAAAAAGAAAAATATCTGGTCAATCAAAGTACACAAATATTGTTATGTCTATTGGTCTATCACTTATCACTCAAACACAAACTCTAACTTGAGTTATAGAATATTTGCATCTACAACACTCTTTGAGTTATAGAATATTTGTCTACTATTGTCGTGTTATATTTTAACCACTATTTTAGTTTCAGATCACTAATTAATTACATGTATATGTTTAATGAAAACAAAATGCCATGAATGGGTATATAGCTTTTTATAAATGACTCTTGAGATATATGAACAGCCAAGATATCAAATTCATTCAAAAGAATAAGTACAAGAAAAGAATCAATTAGCTAGTTGATATTCGTCTTACAATGTAATGTTTTATTATCAAGCTATTTCAATACAAAACTATTTTATTTTACATAAATGCTATTATTTTTCTTTTCCTTTTTTTCATTCACTCATTTCCTCTCAACAAGACATAAGGAAGACAAAAACAATTCATCTTTCATTTTCCTTTTTCCTTTTCCCCCCCTTTTCTTTCCCTTATTCTCATTCACCCTTATGGAGGATCCGTATCGCGGACACAATCTTTGCAATCTTTGCTAGTGAAGTAAGAATTATAACAATTTTTTCATTGTTAAGATCAAATACATTAATTTTTTAAATAATATTTTTATTTATATTTCATTCCGGAGAATGTAACATATAACATTCAAAAATCAACATTAAAAATAACGATATCAATCATTTTATTGTAAAAAATTATCAATTACATCTAAAAAATATGAAATAGTAAAACAAAAAGTTTTAATTAAACTAATAAGTGTTGTTAAAAGCCCAATAAATAACATATTAATATAACATCTTATACTAATAATAAAATAAATGAGTACTAAGATTTAATTGTACGATTCAATTCGATTTAATTTAAAATATAATTCGAGAATCAAATGTGCACATGCACACCCCTTATTCTAGGATCTTGAGGATACTAGAAATCGAGAGGAGGCCCCTTATGCCCCCAAAATAGAATCATGGGCCTACTAAAGCCTATAGTGATACGAAGCTTTGCCCAAAAGTTCACCGAACAATGAAACAGGGCCCAAGACTCCACACACACGTTAATCAGAAAGAAAGAAAAAAAGAAAAACCAGAGCATCATCGAAGTGCAAGTTTTGACTAGAAAGAAAAGTAGAATTTGAATTTGGTTATCTACAATTGAATGGAATTGTGTAAGATGTGTAATGTAATGTAATGTTATCTTTCCCTACTATTCGTAAATTATGTCATTATTACAAAGCATATATATGTGCAAACCAAAAGCTTAAATACCCCAAACCCAAAAACTTGTTCAACTTAACAAGGGCACTAAGTTAATTCCTCAATATAAACAACCAAAAGAAGCACATCAATCAAAATTGTAAAAACATCTATTACTTTAAAAAGATCTTGGCTTCAAACCTGGAGTTCGAATGAATTTAAATGTCCATCGTGCTATTCTACTAGTTGGCTCGTTGCTGCCAAAATTTTAGGAGATGCCGTTTCATTTTATGATAGAAAATGTGCTAAAGAAGTTTATGTAGTATAGTATGATCACTAAAATTTAGTTAAACAATTCAATCACAATTCCACCATTAGAGATGCTCTATCGTAGACACTTAGTAGTAAGATTTACTTTTTGGAAATAACTTTTAAACAATAGCTTATTAAGCTACATCTCAACAGAACTTCAAATGCCCCATAAATAATAGTTTTTCTCATCATAGATCAACACAACTTGCAGATATCTCAAACCAGAATAAAATTATGTGTTGTAACAGAATACTGTAACTATACATGTTTGAAGTTTTGGTTCTCCTCTTTCAGGACAAGCAACAATCTGGTCCAAAAAATTTAAAGCGCAACTAAAGCTCAAGGTGGCCCCAGTAAATATAACAATTGATGTTGTTACCATGTTCAAGAGAGTAACTGTCAGATCATCCATAAACCACGCTGCAACCTTCATGATGCCATGTAAAACCAGTTCAAGAGCCCAAAAAGAATCTGATCCACAACAGCAAAGTTGAACTATCTGTCATCGTCAGGTTAAGATTAAATATACCCAAAAATTTCTGATTCACAGGATCAGAATCCTCGTATATCGAACCAATAATGCTGTCTTGACCTGTCTAAGAAACTGTGCTCTCAAAAGAAACCTGGAATTGGGCAAGATGTCTGGGCTTCGGATTTGATGAGGCAGCAAGGCCTTGAAGCAACTTTACAACATCAGTAGTATCATCAAGAAAATACTTGGCCTTGCTAGGCTTCCTACCTACAGTGCAGGCGAAAATCTCTGGAGCTGATGGTATCGATGGGCACGAGACTGTACTCAAAATGCTTTCAAACATGTCTTCATCAGATCTATCATCTCCAATGCACATCACGAAATCTGGTGGGTTACCACCATTGACCATATTCAAAAGAACTTTTTCAGCTACCAAACCTTTGGTTACTCCCTGCAGAGCAAGTTCATGGCATTGATTAAAACAATTCGAGCTTGTGAGTTTCACTTAATATAAACAGAGGAAGGAATTCGAAAAACTCTACCTGTGGTTTAACTTCAACAATATGCTGGCCTCTCTTAACAATCGCTGGTTCATTAGCAAGAACACTTTCCAAGTGATCCAACAATTCTTTGGCTTGGCAGGAACCAAAATCAGGGTCGGCATCTTGATGATGCCACACCAAAGCACTTTCCTTAATTTCAATATTAGATCCATCAGTTGCTTCTGTATATGACTGCATGACAGGCACCACTATCTGTTTCCAATCAAGGTCTACAGACAAGTGACTGGTTTCCCATTCGGAGTCACTATTCCACCTGCAAATGTGAAATAACTTACCATTATAATTTTTCTATTTCTTTTAGGTGGTCAGGAGGAAGAATCAAAGGTGACATACCTTAGAAAGTACCCATGTTCAGCTGCAAGCCCCAACATTTTGCATGAGGTAAACCATTCACTCAGCGAATCTCTTGCCCTACCACTAACAATGAATACGACATTCTTGGTATCATTACACAGGGCGTTAAGCACAGATATGACTTCAGGGCTAGGGGTTTTATTAATAGAAGATTGTGGTACAACAGTGCCATCATAATCAAGAAAGATGGCCCTTCTACTGGTTCTTTTGTATGCTGATACAATATGGTCAATGGACAACTTCCGAAAACCATGAGAAAGAGAAATAACTCTGAACCCCAAGCCCAAACCAATTCCCCAGCACCTTTTAGTATAATGATCTTTGCAGGCTCTCTCCAAATCCTGCATAAAACTGCGTGCCCAATATGCCACATCATGAGAACTGACATATCGGTAGTGTTTCTCATGGCGCAACTTCTTCTCTGAATCTCTCATAGTGAGGGCCAAATTCAGAGCATCAGCAACTGCATCTATATCCCAGGGATTGACCCTGATGGCCCCACTCAGAGAAGGTGAACAGCCAATGAACTCAGACACAACAAGCATGCTTGTACGAGGAGAATCGCTTTTTCTACCCATAGCTTCATCCATCTTTGCAGTTCCCTGTCTGCAGACAATATATTTGTAAGGGACTAAGTTCATTCCATCCCTCACAGCATTGACAATGCAACACTCAGCTACAGCATAATAAGCACTCTTCTCAAAACGAGGAACAGGGCGGTCAATGATAATGACTGGCTGATAATGCTTTGAACCGTAAGTATCATTAATCCTCTCAGCAATTAAATATGCTTCCTTCTTTGCTTCCTGAACATCCTTCCCTGAACCCCTTGCAGGATTTACAATTTGAACTAGGACAACTTCTCCCTGCAAATCTGGATTCTGCTGCAGCAGCTGCTCCACAGCTAGAAATTTCAGATTAATACCCTTGAAAATATCCATGTCATCAACACCTAGAATAACTTTCCTACCGTTAAACTCTTCCTGAATCTCTTTTAGTTTGGAGG
Source organism: Cicer cuneatum (assembly GCA_037974295.1). NCBI lineage: Eukaryota > Viridiplantae > Streptophyta > Magnoliopsida > Fabales > Fabaceae > Cicer > Cicer cuneatum. The sequence goes on along the minus strand of JBBPBO010001985.1, from coordinate 28,391,767 downwards.
ACGTAGAAGGAAGATTTAATACAGAGTCAAGCCTACCCATGTGAATGCCTACAGGCAAAATTTTTATAAATATAGTGCGGCCAAAGTAATCAAGTCCAATATGTCCTCTCTTAGATTCATAGTCCAGACCTAGCATTCTACTGCAGCAAGAAAGAAAGTGGCGGGCATAATCAAATGTATGAAAACCAATTAAATCTGAATTCAACAATCCCTTCAAAATTTCATCCCTTACTGGCAAAGTCCGGTAAATTTCAGATGAGGGGAAAGGACTATGAAGAAAGAACCCAAGTTTAACTCGATTAAATCGTTTCCTCAAGAAAGTAGGCAAAACCATCAAGTGATAGTCATGAACCCAAACAAAATCATCATCAGGATTAATCACTTCCATGACTTTATCTGCAAATATTTTGTTTGCAGAAACATAAGCCTGCCAAAGCGAGCGGTCAAAGCGATCACCGTGATCTGAGCATATGGGTAGCATATAATGAAACAGAGGCCAGAGCTGCTGCTTACAAAAACCAAGATAGAACTTTTTCTGCAGATCATGGGGTAGAAAGGTGGGCACACAATTAAAGTCATCCAGTAATCTCTGAGCAACTTCATCCTGCTCGCTGGCATCTATCTCAACTTTGAGGGAACCCACATAGATTACCTCAATATCAGAAGAAAACCCATCTTTTAATTGTAATAGAATTGAATCCTCATCCCAACTGAAACACCATTTAGCAGTATCTATATCTCTTTTAACCTGCAGCGGCAACATGTTTGCCACAATGATTTTACGCTCCCGACATCCAGAAGAACTAACATCTGAATCACCATCATTACAACCATCAAGATCAGAAATAATTCCAGGAACGGTCATAACCCTTGGAAGAGTTCTTGGAGTGTGAGGAATATCAAGCAAGTCTCCACCAGCTAGGTCTAAGAGATTAGCATATGACCTTGATGTCATGACTGGTAAATGGACCTTTCTTCAATATCTTGTTTCTATCAATTCAAACAAACAAGTAAATTAATAAAATAAACACAACATTTACAACAAGCATCCTACAAATTATATAACATATACCACGTAAAAATTTGACAGAGACTGCATCATACATGGTGTGAACAAATACTTGCACAAATATATTTGAAAGGAATCCCATAATAATTCATTTCAGGCACATTCACTAGCTTGGTTCTGATATTGTTGGTTGACCAATGATCAAACTACTTAACCAAATGCTAATTTTATAATCAAGGCAGTTTAGATGGAGGACTGCTGAACAAATAGCGCCAGGAGGTGATGATACATGATAGATAAAAAAGTCATGATGTGAATAATTAACAATAGGTCAACAGGGAATACTAACTCTAAGACACATGGATTTATCTCGAAAGAAGAATTTGGATAACATTAACTGGGTGTTCATTATCATTGCTGCCAACTAGACAAAGTTGTTGTACAAGCAATAATCAAGCATTTATTTATTTGTCTAGGCTACCAAAGTAATTAAAGAGAGCAAAGGTACTTGTGCATCAGCAAAAATAAGGCCAAAAAAGAAAACCAAAAATGGAACTACTAACAACACTTATAACATATATGATGATATATAATTATTTCCACTAGATCATTAACCAACACACACCCACACATAAAAGATGGATTCACTTTAAACATGGTAATAATGTCATTTCCTCTTATCTCAAGGTAGTTAGGCCAGCAAAATACAAACAGATTTCCGACAAAGATATACACCTCTTGTTATGTACTAATCTTTAAGTGATTGACTCTCCAGATCAAACTGCAAAGCGAGTATAATTCCCAGCTCGAATGATATACAAAATCCTTTGAGATCCAACTTCATGTGTCATTCTCCAAGTTTACAATAAGAATAAAACCGGGAAAGACAAACACTTTATTCTATACAATCAAATATGATAATCACCTTATCCAAAAATCACATAATGGTCCAAAAACTTCAATCAAAGTACATTGATGACTTATACCCTACCACTTTCTTGTCAAAAAAGAGCTTAGAAGCTCCATCAATCCCAACAAAACCTATCTAAATAAAAACCAAACCAAACTATTCCATTTTGAATCATCTTTACCAATAATTTCCTAAACCAAAACAAAAAAATAAATAAATTGCCCACCAAAAATAAACCACTGAAAAAAATAGGAAACTAATAGCATAAAAAATATCAAAAAAAAAAAAAACTTATTAAAAAATACTGGGCTTGAAAACTGTTAGATCTCAACAGGATGAGGAAAACAAAAACAAAAACAAATCAAATATAATATAGTATAATATAATAAAATTTTAACACTCATAAACATACATAAACAAATTCAAGCTATTATTCACATTATGAGACTCCAAGTAAACGACTATGTCGTTTAACAATTTCCAACCGAAACACCAAACTCACACGACACAACTAGTCTTCACAAATTTCACACATACACAAAAACGCAAACGAAACGATCGTTAGTGTTTGATTACCGATACAACAAACACAGCAAAATAAAATAAAAAGAAACCAAAACCACCAAATGCTTTAGAAAATCAGTAACAATAACAAACAATTCAATTCAAAGAACGGATCAGAAACCAAAAACACAACAAAATAACAACAAAAAAAGTTCAGTAGTTAGAACTCGCGAGTCGAGAACTGTGAGTCTCACCTTTCCGGCGACGGTAACGGCGAGATTCCGGTAAGGTGAAGCCGAAAAACGCGAAGTGATGAGAGAGAAAGTTAGAGAGAGAGAGAGAGAGAGATTTGAGTTTTTAGGAGAGAATGAATGAAAGAACAAAATGAGAACGGCAACTGCAAGATTTTTAGTTTATTTTTTTATTTATATATCTTAGGGTCAATGTAGAATAAGGCACTCGATGTAATGGATAGAGTTTTTTAATTAAATATAATATATAAATATAATAAATAATGATAATGATAATTAAAATAATCATTTTGTGTCTGCGTGATAAGTTGGATAATGGATAGAAGTTTTGATAACTTTTTTGCCCATTAATTAACAATAATCTTTACTGCGGTTTGCTTTTCTAACCATGGTTTAGTTCCGCTGGTTTTTCTATTTTTTCTTCTTATAAATAATAAATAAATGTTATTATTTGATGTGATTCTTTTATTTTATTTTTCATTGGTTATTTAATTCTTTTATATTCTTTGCTTTTTCTGTCAAAAGATATAATATTTTTCCTTTACTGAATATTTTAAGTTTATCTGTTTCGATTATTTACGTATTTGATGTAGAATATTTTAACTTAATTGTCCCTGAGTTTTACATGAAATTCTTTGATATCTGAATCTAATTTTCTTTTATTTTGTTTCTTATTATGTAAACAAAATATTTTGTTTTCTTAAAAGATATTTTGATTTATTGGTCGTGTGCGTGTGTTTTACATGATTTTTTTTTATTAAAGTAAATAGAAACAATGTCAAAGTGGCCGATCCTTTATCCACATCCTTATCATTAGTGTGGTTGAATAATTTATTTATTTTTTTATAAAAGTGTGGTGATAAAAAAATATATCGTAAAAAAAAGTCTAATAAACGTATGATTAGTAATATAATATAAAAATTTGGAATTTAACAATATTTATTAAACAAATACCAAATACATAAAGTTTAAGGTGGACCACCGTTATGGGTGGATTTTGGTGAATCATGTTTAATTAAATTTATATTAATTAATATTTTCTCTTCAGTAGATTTTTTATATTTTACTACTAGCGTTTAACATAAGTGGTTGCTACGCAGTGTATATAAATATTGTAAAAGTTGATTGTTATTTGTTATGAAATCCTCTTTCACGAGTGTATTATGAAGTCTTGCAATACAAACAATACACTCATGTATACATACAATCATCAATGTTAAAAAGTCAAATCACTTATACTAAAGTACTTTTTGTTATGATGCTTTCATGATTTTCTTCTTTGTGACATGTATAATTTTCCATCAAAATTAGAGTAGTAAGTTCAATTCTTACTCAAAAAATATCTTGTACACTGTATTTTTAATAAACATCGATGATGGGATAGTCTACCTTCTACGGAGGTGCATTGCCATGTGTCAAAACTCAAAAGAGAAGATGATTTTGATTCATATGCAACTACAATTACTATGTAGAAGATCCACAATATCTCCAATGTCAAAGGATCAAAAATATTTCTTCTTACGTCATCACATCTCAAACACTATATTTGTGAGCTCAACCATTTGTTCATGAAAACCTTAATAAAAAAACTCATTTCTCTCCTATAAATGTCATTATTTTAGGTCTTTATGTTGATTTTCACAAAAATCGCATTTGCATCCCACACACATGAAACTCGTCATATTGGTATGAGCCTACAAACAAGAAGAGATATTTAGGAGATCATTTGGGTTGAGGTTGCAAACTGTACAATTGACATGAGGGAGGAGAGAGATAAGAAATAATAGGTTTCTTTTCAAAAGAAGAATATAGACAAGAGATGTGAGTTTTGATCCGATGTTAAAAATACATGATAAAATCTTATAAATTTGTTTAATCTAATAGTTTTGACTGATTTGAGCTAAAAGTTAAGAATTTGAGGACTTGAGTTCAGACTCGGGTGAAAGAAAAAAATACTAACATAACAACTAACTGTTAACTTTGGAGAACCTTGAAAGGGGTTTTGGAGGTGAGAGCGTTCCATTTAGCTATTTTAGGTAAATGGAGTTGGCGTCTGCAGACGAATTAAGTGGGTTGTGGTTTAAGGTATTAAAGCATAAGTATGAGTTTGAGGGGGGTAGGGTAGGGGGAGGGCATTGTAATGATTTACTTTGGTGGAAGGATATAAAATTGCTTTGTATAGAAAGGGAATGTGAGGGAGGGAGGAAATTGGTTTGTTAGTGGGTTATGTAAATAAGTGGGAGATGGAATGAATACTTTTTTTTTTTAAGGATCCTTGGGTAGGGGGTGAGATTTTGAAGGAGAGGTTTGGTAAGTTGTTTATTTTAGCAGTGGATAAAGATATTCTTGTGTTTGAGATGTTTAAGCAAAGGGTAGGGTTAATGGAGAGAGGTGGCAATGGCAAAGGAGATTGTTTTAGTGGGAGGACGAGTTATGGCAGAAATGTGTCTCTATGTTGGATAATATTTCCTTGCTTGTTAATATTCCAGATAGATGGGTTTGGAAGTATGTGTATATATCAGTTTACCCAATTAAAGGTGGTTACAAAATACTGACAACGAATGAAAACTTGTCAAAGGATTGTTATGCATATATTGTTTGGAACAAATCAGTACCATTAAAAGTATCTTTATTTGATTGGTGGCGTTTGCTTTTGATCGACTACCCTCGAAGAGTAATTTGGTATCTTGTGGGTTGTCGTTGGATGCTCATTTCTATTCAATGTGGTGTGGTGGTATTGAATCTTCTGATTATCTCTTTATTCTTTGTTTGGTTTTTGGTAGTATTTGGATATTGGTGTTAGCTTGGTAGAGGATCCCCTCTGCTATACCAAACACAAGTCGATGAGTTAGCCCTCTTATTTGGTGATGTAGTGGAGGTAGCAAGGTGAGTCGTAAGGCTCATAATATGATTTGGTTGACATGTATGTGGTAAAAATGGAGATCTCGGAATTTTCTTGTGTTTAAATCATATGATTGCGACATACATTTACTATTCAAACAAATAAATATTTTTTCGTTGTGGCAGTTGAAGGTTCATGTTTATGGATTCACCTTTGCGCTCCATCAATGGTGAACACAACCTTTAGAATGTTAACATATTTGTAATTATCTAGGTGGATGAAAAATATTTATTGTATTTGTTTTAGGGGTTTTGACTTCGATATTCGAACTTTTATTTAACGTAATTTCTAATTCTTTGTCTTGTAACATATTTAAACTTTATAATTAAATATATTTTACTTCTTAAAAATAAACTACATACTTCAATCATTTGAAAAGAAAGAAAAAATTAATTTTGACATAAAGTCCATAATAAATCACATATAAAATGAATCATCCTATAATCTATCTTTTAATAGAGTATATGTACTACTAGTACCATTTAAGACTAGACACCATTATTCCATTCAACCTATCCTTTACTTGTCCCTCCCATGTATCTATCTTATCTTGTGCTTAAATAGTTTTCTAATTATGGTCAAATTCATACAACTTGCCACTTGTGGTCCTTCTTCCAAGACTAGCTAGCCCCTTTTTTAAATTCATTAATATATAGGTCAGAAATATGTATCCATTGCCAACCCAAACATTTAAATATGAAGAAGACAAAAATTATGAAAAGGCTTTTAAGAAATGCGTTTATCGCGTGTTTATAAGTTTTAATATATGCTTTTTATTATTCACCAAATATATACAAGCGATTTTTATTTACTATATATATATATATATATATATATATATATATATATATATATATATATATATATATATAAAGACTAACGATTTTCATTTATTAATTTTTTTAGTTTATTTCTATTTATTAATATGAACAATATATAATTTAGTAATATGCTTTTTAAAAAAATATAAATATGAATATATTGAGAGTTTTGTATGTTGTTTCATTTTTTTAGGGACCATATGTTGTTTCATTTCATGACATACCACGACTAACTTTCAAAATATCCTATTGATTTTTATATGTTAAAATTCCAAATTTGTTATTGCTGAACAAACTCAAAAGCCATATATTATTCCAAGCCTTTAACAACCCTTGGGATATAGGTTACCACAAAAACATGTGTTGCCCTTTCCAATTTTGATAATCAATCAATCTTTCCCCTCGCAGATCAACATCATAGCTACCAACCTTAAACTATTATCCATCTTAATTTTTTCAATAAAAAATCAAGGTTATAATAGAAGAAATGACACCTACTTTGTGCTCCTCATGAAATGCATGTTTACTTTTTTTTTTTTTTAATGCATGTTTACTTAATCGTGCAAATGAATATATAAAACATAGAATTAAATAAATTTTAAATCTTTATAAAATTTTATTATTTTGTTTTTAATTTTTATGAAAAAATTTTATCAAATTTTTTTAAAATTATTTTATTTTTGGTCTCTAATTTTATATCGATTATTATGTATCTTTTAAATTTTTGAATAGTTTTTTGCAGTAATGTTTAGGATATGTTTAACAACTTACATCTATAGATTTAGAATTTTTAAATAAATAACGAGTTAAATATGAATTTTTAAATTTTTTATACTAACAAATTCATATTTAATTTATCGCTCGTTAAAAAATTTTAAATTTTGATCGAATTTTTTTTTTAAAATGTCTTAAACATTACTGCAAAATATCATTCTAATATTCAAAAGATACACAAGAGTTTATTAAGATCACGGATAAAAAATAAAATCAAAAAGTTTTAGATGACTGAAAGTTGACGAAATTTTTTTATAATAACTAAAAATAAAATAGTAAAATTTTACGAAGACTAAAAACTTATTTAACTATAAAATGTATATATAGATAGCAAATAGGTATGACAACCGGGGGTGGACAGTTCCGACTTTCCACACATGCCCATGTTTAATTTGTTGTTGGATTTTTAAATGTAATAAATTAAATTATATTAAAATTACATTTTTTTTGTTTGAGTGAAGATTAAAATTTATAATATATAATTAAATAGTAAATAAAATGAATAAACATATATATATATATATATTTTACTAACGAGCCAGAGTCCTTACGAGTAGATATCGACATCTTTATCCTCACATTTGTTCCCAACTTAAGTTTAGGACATGTTCAAATGGATATCCACGTGTGTAGGACGGGTTATATTGTTTAAGCTAATAGTCTTGTTTGGTAAATATTTTTTTCACGAGTTTATAGCATTTTTTTTTTAAGTTTATAGTTTTTTTTATAAGTTATTTTAAGTAGCGTTTCAACTTATAATTTATGTCGTCTCATTTTTTCTTCTATTTTTATTCTCATTTGTTTATTGAATTTTTTTAAATATTAAATAAAATTATATATGTTTTACATTATATTATACTTTTTAATAAAGTTAGTTGTTAATTTTTAAATAAAATATAATAACTCATCTATTATATACTATCAACTAACTTATTCAATCTAATAACAGATCCGTTATATACTATTAACTAACTTATTCGCAATGTCAAAAATTAGTCCATTACTTACATGTTTTATCACTTATATATATGTTAAAATTATTGATCAATGAATTACCAAATAAGTAAACTTATTTTATTAATATAAATCCCAACGTGCTCCCTTTAAAGTTGTGTTAAAATTGAGAAATAGTATCCTCAAACCTCCCCTCATTAACTGCACAATAAATTTTTGATGGTTATAAAACAAGTTCCGTTGATTGACACTAAATAATTAATTAAAGAAGCAAATTGACATCTAAAATAGTAGTGTGAAGAGAATTGGATGAGAATGGATAATGGAGAAAAATAGAAGTTTTGAAAGTAATAAAAGGAGAGGAATTTGATGAGACATATGTATTAATGTATGAGCTGGTAATGAGTAAATGACAGCTAAAGGGGTGAAAAAGAAAAGGAGATAAGATAACGCGTTTGTTTGTTTGGATTGGATCTAATTCATATTGTGTTGCTCCAAGGAAGCTCTTCAAACGAGGAAAGAGAAGAATAACCAATTTTTTGAGTCGTGGGGCGTCGTGCTATGCTGACTCGGCTCCACGTATCCCACACTCACACACCCCACGCCACTTTATCCAAATGCAACATAAGTTTTTATCCATTTCTCACTAACTACTCTATGGATATATATTTCTTAAACAATTAAAAATAATAATTTTATTTACAAACAGAAAATTTTGAATATATTTTTAATAAAATATTTTTACATTTAAACTATTAACAAGTGTCTTTTAAATATTTGTTAGTATTTTTTTATAAATAAATATTGAGATAACTTATTAATAGATTATTTAATGGATAGAACTTAGATATAATTCTTTACATACTGTTCGTTTGGTTTTTAATTTAATTAACTATTATTTTATTAAATTCATAATTTTCTCAAAATTTTTTATAACTACAAATTGTGAATTTTATGTTAAGAATTATACGGAAAAACATATAACAAATGCACCTAAGTTTTTTTTCTTTTTTACCGAGTGAATAAGCAATATATTTTTGAAAATTTGAAATATCAATCAAAATATGATATTTTATATCGTACTGTAAGTGAATATGTGCCAATAAAATTTTGTCATGTCAATGACAAATTTGTAAGTAATTGTAATTGTATATGAACTAAATATTAACAGATTAGTATATGAAATGTTTAAATTTCATAAAAAAGTATATCCTCATTTTTTCAGTTTTATCAACTTTGAATTGTGTTATTCTCGATGGATTAAATTTCTACAAATTTAAATAAATGAATATTATTTTTTAGTCAAAAAAAAGTTGATCTTGTAAAATTTGGTTGTCATTTTTTATAAGACTACTTTCATAATTATTAGGTGCATTCGTTACTTTTTACAAAAGTAATTCTAATTAAATTTAAAAAAATTTAAATGATCATTTACTTCTATCTCTTTATAACTGAAGGGTAATTTAGGAAGAAAATAACAATATTGATACATTTAATGTTAAAACTAATTTTGTTAATTCCTGTGCATTGACGAAATGAGTCTTACATAATAGTAACCTTAATTGATGAAGAGTTATTTAATGAATTCTCTTTAGAATGAAATACTGATGTATCTAGTCTAAATTTAACCAATCAAATTTTCAAATACTACTTTTGAATGAAATAGTAAAATAAGAAAAATTAGCCTATATTTTTTTGGAAGGAACTATAAGTAAAAGTCAATAATTTTTCTTCAAATTAATGATACAACCATGATACTTTGATACACACAATTTTCATACATTCATTTAGTATTTCATTTTTTTTTTCTCTCTCACTCTCTTATTCTATCATATTATAAATATATTACACTACTCTGTGTCATTGGAGATGTTTGAGTGTCCCATTGATAATTTTTCTTAATGATAATATCTTCTATTTAATTTAACTTTTTCTATTTTCAATTATTTGATTTATTGATTATGGAGAATAAGTTAGACAATAAACTTATATTTTAAATGGGATTAAATAGATTAAATATTGTCAATTTTCTTTCTTAATATATAAAAATTATTTTACGTATTTTTGTTTATAATTAATTATGAAGGGAGCAATGTTTAAAATAGTGGGTTAGATAACCAATAAGTGTAATTTTATCTTTATTTTTTTTACACTTTATTTAGTTGATGAAAGAAAGACGGAAGAAAAAAGATAAAGTGAAAAAAAAAAAGACTAGAAAATAAGATAGTTATTTAGTAACTTCTATTCAATAAAAAAAATACCGAAAATTGGATGACTATTTAACAACCTTTTATTCCTTTCTCAAAACCATCTACTGTGAAAGAAGCATATAGGAATTCTTGTAAATTAATTTAGGAGATACAATGTGATTAAGTGTTTGTATTTGTTTTGAAATTTTTTGAATAATGAAATAATTTTTGGGCCTTTTTTTCATTTTAATTCATTAAAATGTCTTAGTTGTTGATGTGTCAAAAATGACAAATTTTATTGTACGATAATATAAAATGATTTTACATTATCAGTGCAAATAAATTAAACTAAGAGAGAATGAAAAAAAAATGTGTATTTATAAAATGATATTATCTTTAAGTAAAAATTAGATATGATTAAAAGAATAAATATAAATATTTTTATAGTCAATGAAAAATTATAAAAATATAATGAAAATAAAAAAAATATAATTGGAGTAGTTTATTAAATTGAAACATTTTCTTTTATTGTTACAAAATTTATTTTATATATTTATTCTCTTATTTTTCTTTTTATATGTTATAGTTTTTATGTATTTTTAATGAAATACTTATTTTGATTTACTTTTTTATTTTTATATATTTAATTTTTGTTTAAGGATTTTGATGTCATTTTAAAAATACACATATTTCTTATTTCTTATTATTTTTTATTTTCTTTTAGATCAAATTACTAAATAATCATTAAAAAAAATCTATTAAACAATCAACTTTTTTTTGTATTTCTTTTTTCTCTGCGATTGAAATGGGTCTTCTATCTAAAAGTAAAAATCATCAAAAATTAATGTTAATGATTGACATACCCTTTTAGGGTACTACATAATTAACATATGTTGATATTGTAGAAAATAGAAAACAGACGTTCAAACACCAAGAATAAGGATAAGAATAGACTAGGCCGTCCGTCAGGAGCCTATGATCTGGTTTACTTATGGTCAGGTCTGGCCTGACCTGACCTGTTTAACAAGAAGGCTAGGTTCAGACTATTTTTAAAGTCTATTTTTTTAAATAGATCAGGTTCAGGCTTATATAAAAGCCTATTAGACCTGACAGGCCGATATATATATATATATATATATATATATATATATATTATTTTTTAATGTTATTTTTTATTATTATTTATTAATATTATTGTTTCCTATTTTAAACTATATATATTTTATTAATGTTATTTATTAATATTATTGTTTACTATTTTAAAGCCTATCAATTAGGCTAATTTGATATTATTTTATTGGCTAAATAGCACCTGTGGTCCCTTAACTTAATTTCAGATAACATTTTAGTCTTTTATCTTTTTTTTCCCCGATTTGGTCCTTTATTTTAATTTTAAGTGACAATTTGATATTTTATGTTTTAAAATGTCAACAATAATATCCTTTGTTTTTTACAAAAATTCAAAAACACATCAAAATTTTCAAACAAAACCCATAAAATTAATTATATTCTTTAATATAATACAAATTTCATCAAATAAGTAACTCAAATCTTCAAATAAACTCATACAAAAATTTCATCAAATTTCATTCTTTATTTGATGTTGTTAGAGATGGAAATATGAGTTTATTTGAAGATTTGAGTTTCGAATTTGATGAAATTTGTATTATATTGAAGAATATAAATAATTTATGGGTTTTGGCTGAAATTTTTTATGAATGTTTTGAATTTTTGTAAAAAAAAAAAGGATAACATTGTTGACATTTTAAAACATAAAAGATCAAATTGTTACTTAAAATTAAAATAAAGGACCAAATCGGGAAAATAAAAAGATAAAGGATTAAAACGTTAACTGAAATTAAGTTAAGGGACCATGGGTGTTATTTAGCCTATTTTATTATATTAGATTTGATTATAATTTTATTAGTTTTCCTTATATAAATATGTCTAATTTAGCCTATTTAAAAAAAATGTAAAATATAACATTTAAATGTTTTAATGTGAATAAGACTTTTAAATAGGCTTTCAGTGCAGACCAGATTTTTACAAAGGTCAGGTCAAGCCGGAAAAAAAACCTATGATAAGCCGTAAGCCAGACTTAGGCTTAAAAAATTAATCGTAGGTCAGACTCAGACCTTTCAAAACTTGGCCTGACCTATTCTCACCTCTAACCAGGATGCTAATATTAATAAATTAAGAGTATCTTCTATTCTTTTATGAATTAATTAAAAAATTCATAAATTTTTTCACCGAAAAATATCATATTTTTTAAAATAAAAATAAAGTATAAAGTTATCACATGATTAAATTAATATCTCAATTTTATTTACACTCTAAATCATCAATTTTTTTGCAGTACTCTAAAATTATTATTAAAAATAAAAGGAAAAAAAAAACACGATGTTTGGGGACTATACCAAAACCTTAGAAAAAAAATCCAAAAAGAATACAAACTACCATCTCTTTAAAAACTAAAGAGGTAAAGTTATAGTGAAAAAAAATATATTGAAGTAAATATCTACAAAAATTAGAAAATCTGTAATGTGGAAGAACAATCTTATTTCTATTGAAAACATCTAAAATAGTAAAAGAAAAAAATCTCCTAGTGATAAATGGTACTTAAATTAAAGACTTTTAAGCTCATTAAAAGTTGGTTACGTATGAGACAAGCTAATTGAATGTTAACTTGTGCAGTTGGTTAAAAGTTTCTTATAATTGTTTTCTTATATACTCTCTAAATTAGTTCTAAAATTGTTATGACGTTGAAATTAGAAATGCACATTTGAGAGAAAACACATGAGAAAAGAAAAGAAAATTAACAGAATTATTCCTTTATTCACTATGGATCATTGAACAAGAAAACTTGTAATTTTTCTACCATATTTATGATCATTTCAAGTTGGATTGTGTCTCCCAATATTTATCTTTGAACTTAGTTAGCAATTTTTTGTGTTCATCTTGCATTGTCATGCTTTATTCAATTATGCGATTTCACTATTTTCCTGGTTGTATTTACCAAGATGCATAAATTTCAGTCTTAAGGTTCCCTAGATTCACTTGTTCGCTTCAATTGATCACAACATCCACAAATGATCGTTAACAATCTGAAGCTAAAAAGTTTAAAATCTTATGAGTTAAAATCATAAATTTAAAATTGAAGTAAAAATAAAAAATAAAAAGTCATAAATTTAAAATTCTATTTTAGTGATTGAATTATTGTTTTAAAATATGTTAAAGTTTCTCCCATTGCAACCCTGTTCCAATTGATATTACTACTCGTTGAAAAAAACATGGGATGGACAAGCTCTATGAAAACTGTGTTGTATTTGTCTGTATTTATTACCAATAAATGTGCGAAAACTCTCAAAAAATATGTACGAAAAAGAATGAGATTAGGTGCATTTAATACTTTGGATAAGCCACACGCTATTTCGTGATTTGAATTTTGAACGCCACTACTAACACCTCTTTCCACTTTACACGGAATTTGTTTTTTTAATTTAACAAAACAATAATCGGTAATTTAATAAACAAAAAATAATAAATATATTTAAAAAATAAAATAATATTAATAAAATAAAATAAAATATATTAGAAAAAAATACATTAAACTTATTGGTTGAATATATGTGCCAAAATAAATAAAGTGTGCTTAATATTTTGTAGATAAAATAATAACACAATTCTATTTTATTAACAACTTCCTCTTGATTTTCCTCTGATCTAATAGATAATTTTTTTTTCTAATTTAATAAAAAATAAACAAATTTTTAAAAAATAATATTATATTAATAAAATCAAATAAAATATATTTAATAGAAAAAAATACATCAAAGTTAACGCGGTTGAATAGATGTGCCAAAAATAAATAGTGTGTCCCTCCTATTTTTGCGGATAAAATAGCAACATAAATCTATTTTGTTAATAACTTCCTTCTATTTTTAATCCGATCTAATAAATAAATAAAAAATAATAATAAAATAAAATATTCCTAATTTAATTAAAAAAATTATTTAATAAAAAACAAAATTATATTAATAAAATCAAACAAAATACATTCAATAGAAAAAAAATACATCAAAGTTGACGCTACAAAATTTAAAAACACCGCAACTTAACTCACTAATGATAGAAAATGATGTAATTATCTTACCCTTTTTGAAAAATCCAAAATTGCCCTCCATCCATTTTTACTAGGGTTTCATGTATGTGTGTGTGTGTATATATATATATATATATATATATGTCACAAACACACAAATTGTTTAGATGACTTTTATATGAATATTTCAAACTTTTGTTATAATATGTTACTTTTTTTAATTCAATTTATGGTCAATTTTTTCTATTGCATAAATATTCTTCATTATTTTAAATATTTTATATAAAATATTTTGTAGTAGCAAAACGTTGAAGGTATTTAAATTGGTAAAATAAACTATGAAGTCTATTATTATAAGGTTTAATTTCGTTGTTGATATTAGTTTTAAAAAATGGAGGGAGGAATAGTAGATAAAAGGGAGAGGTAGAGAGATATGACGTAGAGAAAGAGATAGATTAATGTATTTAGAAAAGTCATGTTCTTTATGGTAATTTTGTAGTTTAAAAAATCACTTTTATAAAATTATATACGAACATATTAAAAATTTTTAAAAAAATCATTTTTATGATAGTAAACAAACAGAAATTAAAAAATCATTTTTAAATAAATCTCTACAAAATAATCTCTAAATTTTCTAAACTAAAAATCATTTTTATTTAAGCTTAAACAAACGGACTCATTATTATCCAAATGAGTGGAAATAAGTAGATTGTGTAAAGTTTAAACTTGATTTATCTTAAAAATATTATATTTAAGTTTAGATTTGATGTATTATCTGTCAAAGATCTATTATTAAAGTTTGATATGATATTTTTTAAGGTCACAACATATGAAAGTAAAGTTTGTTTGAAATCATATCTTTGTTTTATGTTAGAAGGATCCGTTTGATAGACAGAATAAAAAGACAGTATATGATATACTTATTCTATTCTACTCTAATATTTTATTTAATGTAGGTTAAAATAATTCGTTTTAGAACTTGATAAAAGTTAAGAAATATTTTCTCATTTTCGCCCTTTTCTACTCACGTTCCTATCTCCTTCTCCATTCTCAACTAGTCCTTGTTGCGTTCGTCTCCCCCTCCATCTCCACTGTGCTCTCCTTTCCATCCCCCTCTCAACTATCGCTCTCCTCTACCTCTCCACAGTCACCCTCTCCAAGGTACCGTTTTTCCCTCTTTTCATATTTGCCCTAATTTCCTTTGATTTTCTTATTGTGTTGATGAAATAATTTTTTGGTTTTTTCTGATTTTATGATTGTTTTTTGTTATTGATATTGGGTTGATTTTATGATTGTTGACGTTGGGTTGATTTCCTCTTTTCATATATTTGTCCCAATGTTTTTGGTTGTTTTCTAATTTATTTTATTCTACAACAAATAAAAGTTATGATTTTTTTTGAAAGGTTGAAAAAAATAAACTTTGATTCAGATGATTTCCGATTGTTTTTTGTGTGTGTTCATATTTGTCTTTTTTCTCTATCATATTTGTGAAGTGGCTAGAACATCACTAGAAGGGGGGTTAATTAGAGATATTCAAGGTTTTTAAAATTCTGTTACTGTTTTAATACGCTGTACTCTTTCAGATGATGCTTTATCATATGTTGAAAGTTGAGAGAGAGAATAATGACACACGAATTTTTATACTGGTTCACCCAAAGATGGCTACGTCCAGTCCTCACACTCTTGTGAGTTTTTACTAAGTATCAAAAGCTATCAGCCTCTCACTGAGGTTGATTACAAACTGTGTATTCTTAAGCTTCACCGAGCTTACAATTCTTTCCTTCTGATTTCTCTTCAAGTGTTACTCACTTGAAGGTCTAAAAATGACATGAAGTAGTTTGACAGGATTTACTTTCTATAAAGATGAAACAAAGATCTAGTGAAAGATTATAGAAAGCTTGAAAGGAGATTGAAAATTGCTCTTGATAGCTTCTTGATGTTTTTCTGTTTTTTGCTCGTTTAGTTGTGTGTATCTGCTGAAGAAGAGCAACCTTCCTTTTATAGAGAGAAGGAAACTTTCTCTTCATGAAAATTTTCCTTTCTAACCGTTTTTTCAAGATGTAATGAACCTCACTGTTGTTGCAAATTTACAGCCTTGCCATTCTGTCCTTTTACAGCCTGGCACATGGGAGGTTACTTCTTTAGTTGGCTTTCTAGGAGGATAGATCATTCCATATGGTTTTAACAACTGGTCGGTGCTCTTTTCTGGTTCCAAGTCATGACCCTTCTCTGGTCGTGGATGATGCAGCTTTTGATACTCTGGAACTGTTAGTTGTTCTTAATGTGAGAGGATGAATGATCAGCTAGAAATTATCCTCTGGTAATTTCCTTTTGGTGTCTGAAGTTCACCTTATGGTATCTGACTTCTGATGTTTACTTTCCAGAGTTCATCTTCTGATATTTATCTTCTGGTGTGTATTTTCTGGAATTCATCTTCTGATGTTTATCATGTGAAGTTTGTCTTCTGAATTTCTGGTATTCATTTTTTGGTGTATTTCATGTGAAGTTCGTCTTCTGAGTTTTATCCTTTGATGTTCATCTTTATATCCTCTGATATGTTTCTTCTGAAATTCATCTTCAGATGTATATCTTCTGATATTCATTTATGATTTTCATCTTCTGATATCGGCCAATCTGGGCTAGCAAACTGGTCTGCTGAGATCCTCTGATCTCGGCCAATACTGGACCATTTATTATGACCTTCTGGTTTCGACCAACATTGGGCCATTTATTATGACCTTCTGATTTCGACCAACATTGGGCCATGGTCTGATCATCTGATCTTGGCCAACACTGTACTGGGTCTGGATTAGTTCTGGACAAAGGATATTTCAATCTGGACCTTTTAGCTTATCTTCTGATTAATTCAGGGCTGTTTTTTACTTCACTGTCAGACCATCTTCTAGTCAGAATAACTTCTTGAATAAGTCTGACTTATGATTTCTTCTGGTCTGGTCCATGTCTACTTCTGACTTTGTTTCCTTCTGATATGGGCCAACAAAGATATCCTCTGGTGATTTCAGGATGCATCCTCTGGTATCTTCTAGATGCTTTATCTGGTGTTTTCAACTCTCAGGTTTTCTGCTTCAGCTTCTGGTTTTCTGTTCCAGATGTTCTGTTTTTGGTTTCCCAGATGTTCTGCTTCTGGTGTTTTCCAGATGTTCTGCTTCTGGTGTTTTTTGTTCCAAATGTTCTGCTTTTGGTGTTTTTTGTTCCAGATGTTTTGCTTCTGTTTTCTAGATGTTTTGTTTCTAGTTTTCTGTTCCAGATGTTTTGCTTTTGTTTTCCAGATGTTCTGCTTCTGGTTTCCCAAATGTTCTGCTTCTGGTGTTTTCCAGATGTTCTACTTCTGGTGTTTTCCAGATGTTCTGCTTCTGGTGTTTTTTGTTCTAGATGTTTTGCTTATGTTTTCTAGATGTTTTGCTTCTGATTTTCTGTTTCAGATCTTCTGTTTTCCAGATGTTCTGCTTCTGGTGTTTTAACTTCAGATTTTTTGCTTCAAGAATTAACGGCTTTGTTTCGTGCATGCATTCATTCTTCTGGACAAGAGGTTGCGATCTTTGGATCCTGTTCCTTTCTTTGTACAATACTTAAATGCACACATTAGTGTAATCATAATCTTAAGATAATTTTGTTATCATTAAAAGAGATTTTTTCTCAACAATTTGATGTTTGAGTTTTATGTTAATTGTTTTTTTACACAGTTACTAATAATAAACTTAGATTGATATTTAAAAAAAATTGATGGAGAATAATTATTATCTTCCTATACCATCTATATTATGTGTTATGATGTATTGATATTCTATTTTGTGTTGAAAGAAGATGAACTAGTAACTATTTAAGGACAAGTGGCTATTCTAAAAATCGTGTTATTAAGTTCTTATCTAAACGATCATGACAAACAAGTTAGTAGTAGCACCTGCTCCTGTTCCAGAAGATTGTTTGGATGAAAGATGGAATGATACTTTATTCCTAATATGTACTCGATAGTTTTAATTTGATACAATGTATTAGAAATTTTAATAATATATATTTTTTTAATATTATATATTTTTAGCATTTTTTAATTTTTCAAGTATATAAAATTACTTCATAAATTATTTACATTTTTTAACATTTTTTATTTATTTATAAAAAAAATGAATTTTATTTTGAAAGAAAAAAAATTAAATAGATTATAAGGACAAATTTGTCTTTTTATTACAATATAAATCATATCATTTAGTTATCTATTGTGTATCAAACACTGAATATGATAAATTAATCTAATCAAGTTTATTATCATGTGCACATCAAACACATGACACGAGAACTCCTTATCATGTCTATATCTTATCTTGTCTATATGCTACTCCTTATCCTATCATGTGTCTACCCTATCTTGTCCATCAAACGGACCCTAAAAGTCTACATCACTAACCATGTAGACTTTCGTAAATAGACGAACAAGTTAACATGTCAATAACTTAAGTTCTATTTTGATATATATCATAACATTTTAGACTATCTAACATTATATTAATCCGTCTTTCAATTATATTTTATAATAATATCTTTAAATATGTCAAACATTAACATATATCACTTTATTAAAAATTCATAAAATGTTAGCAAATTTATGATTTAATATAAAAAATAAAACTTAATATTATAACTATAATATTAATATTAATAAAAAAATATTTATATTTAATTAAATAGATCGATCTAGTAGACTTAAAATGTTTTTTCAGTGGCATGTAGTCGGACCATTTTAGCAAAGTAGGCTTTTAAAAAAGTCTTGATCTTACTTATATAAAAAAAAGTCTAGCTTGAGATTGTCATAAGCTACGCCATATGCCCTATCTGTTGATCTGACGTATTTTCATCCCTACTTACACTTAAGGATGGTAAAACAGGTCGAACCTGTTGAACCAACCTACTATTTTAGGTGGGTCGGACTTAAGGTTTGAACTCAACTACTTAAGTTAGTCTACCCAACTTATCCCGCTAAAAATTAGAGCGAAGCGGACTGACTCATTAGACCAAATTAAAAAAAAATATATATATATATATATATAATTTTATTTTGTCTATAGTTGATTTTTTATCCAATTTTCTTTTAATAACTCAATCAAACTAAAATACTAAAATATTAAAGTGTGAAGCGATCTAATTTAGTGCTGACGATTTTATTTCCGTGGCCTAATTGAGTTCTTCTTAGCTAACAGTGCAAATCTTTATTCTTAACGTAAATAACTAACTCTAACAGTCCGTAGCTTTCTCAATATCTATAGTCTAATTGAATTCATCTTTTCATGGTTCAGTGGTGTTCTTATTTTTATTGCCTTAATGTAAGTATCTAATAGTAGCTTTATTTTGAGACTTGTTTTTATTTTTATTTTTGATGATAGATTTGTTTTGACATTTGGGATTGTTTGATGTTGGTGAATTTATTTTTGAGACTTTTTTTAATTAATAGTTACTTTGTTTTGACATTTAATTTTGTTAATTGATGGGATTACCGTTATTATTTCTGTGAAATGTTAAAATAAAAATAAATTAGTGGACCGACCCGCAAGTCTATCAGAGAGCATGACAATACTTTTGGCTTAACCATATAAGTTAACTCAACCATCTAAGTTCGTTGTTCTATACTCTATTGCTATGGAGTTAAAATATAAGTAAAAATTCAAATGCATTTGGCCTAAATTTTTGATAAAATATACTATATTTGTCTCTAGTTGTATGTCAATTTTAGAAGAAAAAAATATATTCATGAAATATGAGTCTATTTACAATCTATAGATGCATTTGTCGTTATTCTTTTTCCATGTCCTTTAGTAATTCTATCAATTTGTCTTGGATGATAAAAAATTACATTGAAAATATTTATACCCAACCAATTTTTCGTAATATATGTGAAATATGCCATACATACTTATAAAAAGATGTATGTTATTTGAATACATTTTTTGACACAAATATAAATACAAATACAATATGGCCATGTTTATGGAAGAAGAGAGAGAGGGGAAGTGAGTATGACCCACATTTATGTCATCATAGTATGTATAAAAAGTAAGTATTGTATTTATGTTTGTATTTGTGTCCAAAAATGTGTTCAAATAACATTTCTGTTATAAAAAGAAACAAAGGTAATAATATTATATATTTGACTTTTTTGAGTTGTGCGCGATTTTTAAAAAAATGATTAATTGAGTTTATTTTAATGATAATATATTTTGTTATGATTAAAACACCCTTATTAATTGCAGATAGTGGTGTACTAGTTAAGTAAGTTGGGATATAATAAATAAGGTAATATTAGTGAAAATAATAATTAATAATTCATTGATATTTTAAAATGATAATTATTTTGAGAGATAAAAATATTACAAACGAAACACTTTTTATGAGACATATAAGGTACATTTATTACTCTTTTTCCAAATATATCATTTATTAATACTACTAAATTATACAGGAATATGAAAAATTAACATTGAATTAACTTCATACAAAAGATAATTATAATCAAAATTTATTAGTTATTAACAAATGTGAGTTAATTATTTTTGTTTACTCCCTTAATTATAATGAAAAGTACCTATTTCACATTTATTAAAAGCATGGTAATTAAGCGCGATTAGTTTTCTTAGTTTTATGTAAAAAAATACAATTATTAACTCCTAATTATTATAGTCATCTCTTGTAATATTAATGAATTAATTTAAGGATAATCTTGGAACAATGTCATTAAATATAGATAAATTAGTTAATTTTTTTTCTTCTCATATTTGAAGCCAACAAATAGATATATTTTTTTGCTTATAATTGTCACCAAAGGATATATTCAAGACCATAGTAGTAGGTTAGACAATCAAATCAACCGCAACAACATAAACATTAGACTTAAATGCACTTTTGGTCATCTATTTTGTTTAAAAATTAACTTTTAGTACTTTTGTCATTTTTTTTGGTCCTTTGTTAACTAATCCTTGAAATTTTTTGGTCTTCGTCATTTTTTATAATCTCATTAATGACGTGACAATTTGATGATATTTGTGAGTTGGATAAAATATTTTCTATGTAAATATTGTTGTAATTAATTGTATTTATATATTAAATTAATTTATTTTATTTAAATTATATATTAAAATATTTAAAATTAAAATTTTAAATATTTAAATAAAATATTTAAAATGTATTTATTTTATTTAATTATTTTTAATAATTTTCAAATTTAAAATATTTATATAAAATATTTAAAATTTTATTTATTTATTTTAATATTATTTTTAATATTTAAGTATATTACATTTTTTAATATTTATTTTATTTATACATTACAGTACTAAAAATAAATTTATTTTATTTTATATATAAATTAATATATTAATATTAAAATCCAAACTGAAAATTTTAAAAAATTTATTTAAAATGTTATCTAACTCAAAAATGTCATCTAAGTGTCATATAATTAATGAGATTGCTACATTATAAAAAATGGTGGAGGGCCAAAAACATTTCAAAAATTAGTTAATAAAAAAAAACCAATTTTATAAACGAATGAACTAAAAGTTAATAAAAATTAAAAATACATGTAAGCTTGAGTTATCCTACCTCTTTTAATTCATTCAACTATCTATCTATTTAAAAATGTGAAACTCTTTACCCTCAAAAGTGATGCCCAAATAAAATGTCCAAATAAAAACTTCAAGAATAAAAATGTCACATATCAAAATATTGAAATAACAAAATAAATGAAAAACATATCAAACCCCTAATGTCACATGTCTCAGAACTAATCTAAAAATAAAATAATGAAGAGTCTGCCAAGTATACTCACTTTTTTACTTGATCGAAGCATTTATAATGTGGATATTTACTATTTTACCCTCCCCAACCTTAAGCGTTGTGATCCCAAATACACATCAATCAGTAAAGAACAAATGGCACTATTGCCATTCCAACTCGGATATGTCATTCTCACTATTATATAGTTTATTTTTTTTGGGATAACCATCATATAGTTTTTCTCCGGCAACCTCGTTACCCGCTTGTAGGCTAAAAAGAGCAATTTTATAATCGAACCTTAATGATCAGAAATTGATGGACTACCATGCTACTAGTAACATGCATGCATTGGTTACTGTCCAAAGAAAATGCATGCATTAGTTATGGACCACATGGGAGAAAATCACCACCACCATTTTAAGTTATTAGTTTAATTTTCAATAGCAAATTTTATAACACATTTTCACTTTAGCAACCCACATGCTTATAGGTTATTTCACTTTTTGAAATATAGTACTGCAGTTCATTAGTATTGTGTGGCGTACATACAATATACTGTTTAAAGAATCTCTAAAAATGCAAGTTATTTAGCATATTTATTATTGAAGGTTTTATTTTGTACAAAATAATAAAATATTATATTTTTATTAAAGGATATATGGTTATGATTAATTATATTTCTTGTCACATTAAGTTTTTATATTTATTATAAGTCATTCTTACGAAATCGATTTTTAAAGCGGAATTGTTTCTCTTTATAAACTCATAAGAGACTTTATCTTTAATATATGTGAGACTTAGATTACAATTAGGTTTATCGTGTAGATATAAATAGTGGATAACTTGATTATTAAATTTGATATCATATTAATTTTTTTATAATTAACTGATAATTTTTTACAAAAACCAGTTTATGAGATGATGCATATCTCTCTTTATAAATTCATTTGAAATTTTATCATTAATTTAAGTATAACTCGAGGTTTATCCAATATGCATGTGAAGTGTGTTTCTATTTCTCGTACTCTTTTTTTGATATAATCTATATCTCATGGTTGTTCCATCTATTTAGTGATGACAATGAATAACAACAAACTCAATGAGCAATGCAAAATGCATTCATGATGAGCGGGTAAGTAATCGCTTAATTATAGGTACAAGTAATCACCACTAACAAAGTGAGTGAATTAAAAAAGTTTTTTATGTCATAAAAAAAATCTACTTCTTTTCATTACAATGGTATTTGCGGGATTAATTGGAGTCAGACCTATTAAATATCTGAAGAAAAAAAAAGAACAATTTCACAATAAGTAGGATAAAACCAACATACTATGAATACAGGTCCGAGTTAGATATGGGTATTTGAACGTCCACCCTACAATGTACCTGAATAATATATTTATTTATATTTATATTACTATACAAAAATATATGTGTATGTATATACACAGTGAAAATACAACATAAAAAATGCAATCAAATACATAAATTTTATCATGACTAATAAAATTTATATTGCAAATCTAAATATGCAAACAAGGCCATGATATAATTTGATCAAAATATTATTTGTTATTCTATAACTAATAAATACATAAATTTAATAATTAATTTTCAAAAAATATAATTATTTTCTATATTTTATTTTTTTGTTTATTCAAATAAATTTGTGTATCGTATAGAAATTAATCTTATTTTTTATTTTAGTTTCTTATCAACGATCCAAAACAATATAATGTATTTACACATGAAGTATAAACATTTACTTTATTTTTATATGATTAGATAAAGTAACATATATTGCAATAAATAAATAAAGTCAGATAATAATAATAATTTGTGTTATTAATTACCTACAAAAGTATAACTAACACTACAACAAAATAGATATTTACCTACAAAAGTTTTTAGTGACAATATTTAAAGTTATAGGTATATATAACATATACTTACAGATAAACTATATGACATAAATTTGTGGCTATAGACATCAAAACTGAAAAAGAAATATTTTTTAAAAGAGGCAAACTCTTAATTGTTTGTGAAATTTTTTTTTTTACAAAATTTTCATACTCGCCCATTAAAAGAATTGAGCCAATTTCCAATCCTAAATTTTTCAATAACGGCAACATGTAAATCATAAATTGCTTACTGAGCCAAAATGTCACCTTTCTCGCCTTCTCACCCCAAATCGATTTAAATGGAGCCAAAACGGTAAATCTCCAAATCTATCAACTTCTCACCCAAATCAATCACCTTCTTGTCGTCGATCAATCTCGAGCTTCAATCCATCGCCTTCTCGCCTTTGTTCAATCTCGAGCCCTAATATCTCACTTTCTCACCTTCGCCTTCATCGCCTTCACTGCGACGAATGTTCTAACCCGCAACCACCGTTTTGACCCGCGACCATTATTCTCTCACCTTCATTCTGATCTGGTACGACTGACATCTCCGTTCATTCACCTTCATTTTTTGGCTACGACAACATCCACGACGACAACGACATCTTTGTTCTATCATCTTCCAAAAAGGTAAATTTAGATTTCATTTTCTATGTTAGTTTAAACTTCATATAAAATATATATTTGAAAAATTTGCTTAGTTATATGTAATTTATGTGTTGTTTTGAATTTTTGCAACTTTGATTTAGAGTTAGGGTTCATTTTAAGGATTTTGTCATTGTTGCGATATTTGTGGTTTGGGATCGAATTTCATATACGTCGTCGCTCTTTTATTACTTATGAATGAATACACACGATTGTTAATTGAAATGAATTTAATTTCTATTTGTATTTTCATAGCTTTTATTTGAATTAAAAAACAAAATGCATTTAACTTGTTTATTTGGTTGTAGATAAAAAATGGCAAAGGAGTGTTGCCTGAACGTAAAGAGATTTACATTGATACCCGCACTCATAAAGACAAATCTATTGTCAATGAAAATGCTGCAAAATTGATTGTAAGTTTTGATAATAATTAAACGGTACCAATATATAAAATGTGTATAAATTAAGTTTTACAAAATACTGAATTTTATTTTCAATTATTGTCAATTTTATTTGTCCTTGAGGATGATAGTTGACTAGAAAAAACTTATCTGTATGATGATTGTATTGGTTTTTTACTGGAGCTTTTAGGAGATGTTGTACTTGTTAGCCTAGATGCAGTGTTGGTGTTTTTTAAGTGGAGCTTATTCTAGTACTACATGCTTTGAATATCAATTTCAATTTGATATTTTCAATCATATTTAGTGTACTATTATTTAGTGTGTTGTTCTTTGGGACCTTGTTCTATTATTTAGTGTGTTGTTCTTTAGGACCTTGAGAGATGTCATAATATCATAGTGTACTCTCTAATTATTTAGTGTACTCTCTATGTTTCTTAGTGTGTTGTTCTTTGGGACTTTGTTATGTTGTTTAGTGTTTTGTTCTTTGAGACCTTGAGAGATATATTAGTTGTTTCATTAATAACTTTTATTTTATTCTTTAGGAAGAACTAAACAAACATAGTAATGAGGCTAGAATATCTCAATCAACCCAAAATATACAAGGTTCTATGTCTTGGAAGGATGAGATATTTTATCAAGTACAAGGACCTGATAAAAAAGAATGTGTGCGATGTATGAGCAAGATTCCTCATTCCAAAAAGTTATGGGCGAAGGTTTGTGTATTTGAAAATGAAGAGTTGCACGAAAGAGTTAAGAATATGGAAAGTTTGTTAGTAAATGTGATGACATTAATTTAAAAGTGATTTTCTGGAGAAGAAGTGAACGATATAATACAAGCTGCAAGACATGTATATCATAATCTTATACAGGTTGCTTTATAAGTTCCATACTCATATTTTTCATAAGTAATATTTTCTATTTTTTGTGATAGGTTCCTGATGTTATTAGTGCTCAAAACCATTTAAATTCTCTTAGTCCAAACAACAATGAAGATAATGAAAGTGGTAATTAGATAGTATTAATTAATTTTGATTAAAATCATTAATATTTTCTCTGTTTTATTAGTAATATTTTTATGTTGAATTGTATATTTATTCATTTGTTATTTTATTGATTGTAGGTGAAGATTAAAAGCAAATTTGTTGTTGAAGATGGAATGTTGACAATTTAGTAGACTCAATTTTTTAATGTTTTTTGAGATTGTTATATATGACATAATATGTCTATTTTAAATGTCAGTAAGACAATGTTTTCCACTATTAAGCAAAAATACTCTACGTTGCACTATAGTGAATATTGTTTAACTATTGTTTTATATGATTTACTTGTAAGACTTTTATAGTAATTTTTAATATATACGATGAACACCTTTTATTTTATTTTGACTCTTAAATATATCTATATATATTAGTGTGTATTTTTATTTGGTTAATTTTATAAAATAAAATTATAAATTATTTTATAATTATTATTGATAACAAAAATTAATATTTATAACAAATTTGTTACTGTTAAAACATATACCCACAGAAATAAGTTGTTACTTAAATACTTAAATGTATAACACAATCAAATCCGTAGATATAATTTTTATAAATTTTTAATTTTTATCAAACATAACTTAAATATAAAAACAATATTTTTAATTTTTATACATTAATTAAGAGAGTCTTATATATAATAACAAAGATGATAAAATTTTAAATATTAATTTTTTTAAAGAGGGTCGGTGTAGTCCATTGATTACTTGCAATTCAATATAAATGAGTCGACAATATTTTTCATAATTTTTATACATTCATCAAATGACTTTATATAAGATAATATATATAACTACATTGGCTTAGCTTTATGGAAAAAAACAGAAATTGAATTCGACACGTTTGATAATTCAACTGTTTAATAAATTGTAAGATTTTTTCTGCATTTACTTAAACTACCATTATTGGCTTAAAATTGTTTTAGTAAAAAAAAAATGTGAATGGTTTTAAAAAAGAAATGGCATTGTCGTAATTAAAAGGGACATGGAGACTAAAATTCTTGTGTAAGTCGCGGCTAAATGCTGCGCTGATATGCATCATTTCCCTCAAAGCTATGTAAGCTATTACCATTTTCCTCGTCTCACAAAAGTCCACCCACACAACCCACGCGCACCTCACAGCGTTACACGTACACCGGCACCGTTAAAATGTAACCTACCCATCTGGAATGGGACCCACAAGACTCGTTCTTGGTTGGGAAGGAAAGAAAGTACGTATAACGCGTGAAAAGCACGTGAAGAATCGAAGGAGAGAATGTGGGCCCGTCTTATCCATTTGCCGTGTTTCCCGGAAATGAAAGTTATTGGTAGAATTGAATTTGGCCTCTGGAGAGTCGTGTGTTCGTGCTTATCCAAAACAAACCTTTGAGAGTGAAAAAAGTCTTTGTCTATAATTACGGTGAATGCCACTAGGCGTTTTTGTCTTCAATTCTATCTCATGGAATGGAATGTTCGAGACGTATCTTTCACGCCATCGTCATATTTCCTTTTTGCTCCTTCATGTCGATTAAGATTTCTCTCAAACTCATCTACCAACTCCATAATTATTTTAGTTCGATAATATAAACAATTTTATGCACTTAGTTAATATAAACTATTAATTGTATAGTTAATGATGGATGAAAATTACTACCACGTGATATAATCATTTAATCAATTATTTAAAATTTTACTTTCGGTTTTAAAAATATTTAAAAAACTTTTGGAGATTTTTTAGTCACATTAATGAGAAATTTTTTATTATTTAAGTGATTTATTATTTAAATATTAATGAGTATATTTAATGTTTTAATTTTTTTATAGTGGAATATTTATAAAAATATTAGAAAATGATAGAAATAAATAAATTTATTGATATTGATATTTTTTATTTTTCTTCTTATAATTGGAATCAGTATTCGATAATGTAAAATTGATTTAAACCGTTAGTGTACCGTCTTTTTTCTCATTATTTTATATGAATATATATTTTTATTGTACAAAATTATATATCTAACGTATTTAATTTATATAATTTATCTGAATAAATAGTTTTTACATTGATTATGAATTACAATTATTTAATATTTAAAAATATTTAATTTATATGATAATCATATTTAAAACAATAAAAATGAGTGTTTATATAATATATTAATAATATAAAATTAATACTTCCGCTACATGCAAATTAAGCTCGTATCCTATAATATTAGTCAACGCATGATTATTTAATATCCAAAATTGTTCCCCTCACATTACCCTTTTGAATAGTAGACCAAAAATCTCCCAAAAGTTAAGAAAAAATAAATATACAAAATTGAAATTGAAGTTTTACATAAAAAAATAACATCTATAAAACTACAAATATTCTCTCTATATCTCTAATTATAAACACGCATTAAAATAATATTCGTAAATGTAAACTCTTTTTAAATTATTAAATGCAATTATTACTACTTCTATCTTTGATTATAAGTATTTATTAATAAAAAAATTTGTCGATTAATATAAGCACATTTTAATTTATTAGATGTATTTATTATTTTTTTCTAAACATTACTCTAATTGATACTACTATTTTATCTTAGAATATGAAAATCTATTATTAAATATATCAATACACAAATGATATTTTAGTTGTTTATTTATACAAAATAAACATATTAATTATACTATTAATTTTTTTATTAAGAATAAAATTTACAATACGATTTTATATTTAAAGTCCTATGTAGTATTTATACTTTTCAAACATAATACTAATTAAACTATTAGTATTACTAATTTGTTTTCGAATATGAAATGTCAATATTGAAATTCAACGAAACTCAAATTTTACTTAAAAAATAATATCTATGGAACTCAAAATATACAACATGTGTCCCTAATTATAAACATGCGTTGAAAAAGTGTCCCTGAATGTAAATCCCTTCAAATTATTAGATGCATTTATTTATTTTCTCTCTCAAATATAACATCAATTAATATTATCAATTTATTTTAGAATATGAAAATTTAATATTGAATACACATATACACAAAAGATAATTAATTATATTTTTATATAAAATGAACACATTAACTACACTATCAATTTTATTTAATAAGAGTAAAATATATCACAAGTGTTTATATTTAAAAACCAAGGAAATAATTTTTTGGAACTAAGATCTTGTTTATTTTTTCAAAATATTTGATGTTTTTGGTTTTTTAAATTCATGTTCAATTTAAATTAACAAAAATATGAAAGAGTCGTATAAAAATCACTATGATAGAAAAATAATTAGAGTTTGGTATATAGACCGCAGTCCGCGAATCAACCCGTTTAATTTGAATCAACCCATTTAATTTGCAGCCTGCACATGTTTCAATTAATTTTTTTATTCGTTTATATTTTTGTCCGCAAAGGTTGGACAGTTTAGACCATGAATTATTTTGTTTAAAATTATAAATTCGTGGGTTGTTTTGTTCTACAATTTAATTTTTAAAAATAATAAGTATTTTAGTTAATACTTTTGTAGTTATATAAATTATATTCTGTTATATCTTTAATGTTGGTTTGGATTATTAGAGTTCTTTTTAAGTATTTTTTAGGTTTTTTCTTCTTATTTAGTACTTATTACAAAAAGTTAGCAACAATAGTAGATTTTTAGTTTTATTTAAATATGTTATTTGCAACTCGATATATTTAATATATGGCTTTATCCGGAGTGGGTTAATCGGGGCGGGTTAGTTCGCATACCCAACTCTAGAAATAATAGAAGACAAACCATGGATAATGTATTTTGAAAAACAATAAAAACAATGTTACTGCATTTTCAAAATTTCTAAAAAGTCATATATGATTTCAAAAAAATTAAGAGAAAATGATGAGTAGAATATTAAATTTTTATTCTCTTATGTTCATAGATCTTGCTATCGAGTATTCGAAAAATATTGTTTAAAATAGTTGAAATGAAAATACAAATTCAAAAAATGAAAAAGCAAATTAGGTGGAGTTTTTTGAAATGTGGTTTATTTACAATATTGGTTAACATATTTTGTGGTTATTTTTTAAAACGTGTGTTATTTTATTTTGATTAGAGTTTTTTGAAGTGAATAATTATCATAGAGACAAGATAAGATGTTCATAAAGATACATTTTTGAAAATAATAAAAATATTGTTTGACGTTTTTATTATTTTTAAAAATATAAATAATTGTTTATTTCAAAAGTTTTTTAAATCTTAATTAACAAGTATAAATTAATATAAATTTTAGGAAATAATAAAAAATTCATAAGAGAAAAGTGCTTTAATTTTGTTGAAAATAGTGTTCCATAAGATTCAACTTAGAGTTTTTGAAAGTAATATTTTTATTTTGTGAAAGTTGGATAACTTATTTTAACTAAGAGTTGAAAGAGTTAAGGAGTCGAAGGACTAAGATTCAAACACAGGCGAATGTGTTAAAAATATTAATTTAACTTACTACTAATATTTGTACATAAAAAAATATTTTTGTTTTTTAAAATTAAATAAGAGTAAAATTATAAATATAAAGCACTTTAAAGTGGAAAATGGTACTAAGGGAATTTTGAAAAATATATGCGGGTAATAGAACCAAGTGTCAGGGCATACACAATATCTCTATCTTTTTCCTAAGTACTACATTTGGCCTTTATTATAAGCATTATTTGATAGCTTGAGTTATATTAAGAAAATTAGCTAGTATATTGAATTTTGCTATCAAAATATATTGGCGGATGTCCATTTTCTCTGATCTTCGATATTTTTTAGTATGATCTAAAAAATTTATTTGTGAATGATTAATGGTCTTTACTTTTAGTGTTATTTTTATTTTTGTTTATAAATTTTGTTGATAAATTTCTCAGACTTGTATAATTAACGTATCTTTCTTTGTTCTCGTTAAATTCTATAAAAATTAAACATTGAAACATTATTGAAGGATTGTTAAAAAAAGGTTATTTATCTTTATCATTGTTTGATGATTTGTAATATAATTCATGTAAAACTAAAATTTAATATTCAAGCGTCTATGAAGGATTGTTCAAATTAATAATTTTAATATAGTTCTTAAATAATTAATAATTCAAAATCAAACATTTTTATAGGATTGCACAAAGTTTAATTTTTTTCAAATATCGTTTATGAAGATTGCGGTTGATTTTCGAATAACTAAACTATTAGACCATAAAGTGAAGTCTACAAGATTTAATATTTTTACTCAACCACAAGATCTACTTGATCTCAGCATACTTGATACAAAGAAAATTAAAAAGAAAAAAAGGACATATACTCATAAAGTAGCTATATTAAGAAAATAATTTTTAGAATATTTTAAAAGACGAGTCACATTATAATAAAATAAAAGAGTGATTATTGATTAAAAGAGCGAAAGGGGAATATATATATATATATATATATATATATATATATATATATACACACGATCAATTTAACTTTATTTCTAAAAGTGAATAAGATACTACTTATTCTCTATTACAAATGTTATGGTTATAGTAATTGATATAATAAAGATTACTATTGATATGATGATATATATGAAGGT
The DNA here is from genome assembly GCA_037974295.1 of Cicer cuneatum. Lineage (NCBI taxonomy): Eukaryota > Viridiplantae > Streptophyta > Magnoliopsida > Fabales > Fabaceae > Cicer > Cicer cuneatum. The sequence continues at coordinate 28,360,033 of JBBPBO010001985.1, read as the reverse complement.
ATACAATAGTGTAGTAAATAATATATATTATGTTGAATTATATCTTTTAAATGTAATTTATCTTTCTACTTATTTTTAAAATTCTAAAATATTAATTTGAAAGAAGTAGCAATAAAAAGAATTAGACCTTTTATGTTCTAATATTTTTCTTGTTGTCTTAATATTGTAACAAGTACAAAATTATATGAGTCAAACTTGTTATTATGTCAAAATTTTACTAAAGCATTATAAGTAGGTTTGAATAAAGGTAAATTCAAATATTTGTCTCTAAATTTCACATGTAAAATATGAAAGATGTTTATTTAGTCTTGATATTATGTATTATATTTATTTTATATATATCTATATTTTGGAGATAAAGTTTATATATAATTTGAGTTGCTAAATTATTATTTTTGAAATTCAGATGTTTTATTTAATATGTAGTGTCTTTTTTACAATTTTAAACAAATAAATACTCATGTTCTATAATTTTGATTTTGTATTTAGCTTATAATTATTTCTATAAAATATGTAATATGATTTAAATAGTTTTATTTGGAGAAGAAAAATTTGTGTCCCTAAATTTTTATATTAAAAAGTAGTATTTGATATATGCGAAGTAAAGCAAAAGTTAATCCACATGTATATGAGCGATAAATAAATACTAAATTGATGTTTTTTTTCCTCTTAAACTCAATCAAAAGTTGAACATGAAAAGTGTTAATATTTATTATTTAATTTTTTAGAAAAATCTCAAACTACCAATAGACGAAAATTATTTATCTTTGATAGAGACAAATATTGAGACGAAGTTCTTCATCTTAAAGGGGATTACAAATTTGCATTTTGGAAACGATTTTAAAGACCATTTTAGGTTCAAATACAAATACATCTTCTCTCAGACTTAATACTATTTAGAGACGGTTTTAGGTTAAAGACGATTTTCTCTCAGAGTTAATACTGTTCAAATACAAATATATGTTAAAGACAATTTCAAAATAGCAATATCAATCACAAGGAATAAGAGTTTGAATTGTGATTCCTTTTTAAAAATATTAATTCCTGCTTTTATTTTAGGCTAAATAGCACCCGTGATCCCTTAACTTAATTTCAGTTAACGTTTTAGTCATTTATCTTTTTTTTTTCTTCCCGATTTGATCATTTATTTTAATTTTAAGTGACAATTTGATCTTTTATGTTTTAAAATGTCAACAATGTTATCCTTTTTTTTTTACAAAAATTCAAAAAATTCATCAAAATTTTCAACCAAAACCCATAAAATTAATTATATTCTTCAATATAATACAAATTTCATCAAATTCGAAACTCAAATCTTCAAATAAACTCATATTTTCATCTCTAACAACATCAAATAAAGAATGAAATTTGATGAAATTTTTGTATGAATTTATTTGAAGATTTGAGTTATGAATTTGATGAAATTTGTATTATATATATATTAAATAATATAATTAATTTAATGGGTTTTGGTTGAAAATTTTGATGAATTTTTGTAAAAAAAAAAGGATAATATTGTTGACATTTTAAAACATAAAAGATCAAATTGTCACTTAAAATTAAAATAAAGGACCAAATCGAGAAAAAAAAGATAAATGACTAAAACGTTAACTGAAATTAAGTTAAGGGACCACGTGTGCTATTTAGCCTTTATTTTAAATTAACTCAATATCAATCTTTGTTACACATAAAAATCCAAAACGTTCTTGGTTTGTTAAAAACAAATGAAGAAAATTATTTCTACGTGATTAGTGATAATGAGTGAGAAATGATAAATGATAAGGGATAAGAAAATCACACCATGATGTATCCTAGTTTCACCCAAGGTGGACTACGTCCAGTCCTCACAATTTGTGAGTTTTTCCACTAATGTGTTTCACACAAGAACATTCTTGTTTTGACACAATCTTTCTTGACCACTCTTGATCAGTTACAACATTTACCTTTCAACCTTGAAAGAATTTTTACAGTTACCTTTCAGTCCAGGAAAGATTTTTACAGGGTACCTTTTAATCACTAAAAGGATTTTTACAATATACTCAAACTATCTAAATAGATAGACTTGAGTTTCAAATGATGTTATGATAAAAGTTGTAGGATCAAAAATCACTCAACACTTGTTTGAGATTGATTTTCAGCAATAACTCAATAACGAGATACTTGAATATAGTAAAAGAGAGCTAGAGTTTTTGCTTGATTTAAGTGTTTTGTTTGCTCAAGTATGATCGTTTGAGTGATGAAATGATTGCATTGAAAACTCTTGCTATTGTCTTCACCTTGATGTTCTTTTTATAGGCACGACGAAGGTTAGAAAGGACTCATAATAGCCGTTACTAAACCAGAAGAAAAACATTTGTTTAGAGTGATATTTGATAGACATGTGCACTTTGAGTAGTCTTGATATTCGTTTATCTTAAGATGCAAACTATGGGGAATGATTCTTCTACTTCTGTCCTTAAAACGTACTAACTAGAATGATCTTGATAAAACAAAATGATTTATATCATAGTGTGATTGTTGATTGTTGTATGAATGTATTTGATCACCTATCTTTGAATAAAACACTCAATACACAAGTTAAACATCAAAATAGTCAAAATCATGATTAGAGATTAATTAACTTATTTGTTTATCTTCAAAATATTTGATTTAAGATTTTGCCTCAACAAATTTTAGGTTCCGTCTTCAACATTTTCCTTCTGTGATGGTTACTTTATAATTTTTAAATTTCTTTTTTTATTTAGGGGAGGTATTTTTTTAGAACAAAAAATTAAATACAAAGATAAAATGTATCTTACAAATTTTTATTAATTATAATTATTTACGCACATAATATAGAATAACTTTTATCACACTATTTTTTTTAATTTTTATTAAATAATTAAATTTAAAGTGTTTTGAGTTTAATTGTGAGATATATTTGGTGTAAAAGAAAAAAAATCATCGTTACATCACAACTAATCATTTGTATGATTTTTGAAATATTTAAGAGGCATGATTCAGTTATAAAAGAATAATGTAATGCAAGAGATGTAACAAATTAGTAATTGAGAAAATTAAACTCTGCAGGTTGCGTAAATCGATTCACAAATTGTATGAACTGATTCATAAGTTTTTAAGAATGCTTTATTCCAATCCCAAGTTGCACGAATCAACGTATGCACTATATGAGTTGACTTATCAACTTCTAGGGAGTTTGGTAAATCGATTCACATATTAGAGAAGTCGATTCACATATTAGAGAAGTCGATTCACATGTTCCAAACATCCTGAATTGATTTCAGGACCTATGTGAATCTTAGGTGCATTAGAGGAGTCGATTTTCAACCTAATGTTACCGACATTTTAACTATGATTTAAAGACTATTCATTTTGTGCCTTTTATTAGCATATTTGATGCTTATGAGTTGTGCTCTTTTAATATATTTGACTTTTAAAATAAAAAAACTAGACAAACGCCAAACAATATGCATTTTTAAATAGTTTTATGCTCACACATATAAATTATAATAAAATCGACCATAGTCAAATTGTTGAACTCAAGTTATTAATAATTTTCAGTTAATGATTAATTGTTTATTAAAATTCAAAATTAAAATTTGATTGAAACAATGAATGACGGATCTTTACTTCCAAATTACCATAATCCTCTTTTCCGATGAATAGAGCATTAAAATTTAAAACAAAAAATAATAATAAAATCAACATTCTTAGTGAAGAACATGTCAATTCAATACTCTTATTTTTCCATAAAGCTTACTATGCACGTCAATACTTGAAACCATTATCCATCTCTAGTCCCTTCAAAGGGGTTACGTGAATTTAAGACCACTGAATTCCACATGTTGTGTCCCTAAAGAATAACTAAAACATTTCTCCTGACTCAACCGTCAATATTTTCACTTAGTTCTCCTTTTTTTTCTTTCTTGAACTAATTGTTAATTTAGAGTTTTGTTGGGTATTATGTTGAAGGTAAGATAAATCTTAAATCTAAATTTAATTCAAAATAATTAAATATAATTAAAAAATGACATAATATTAAATAATTGGATGTTAGATATGGTACTTAACAAAACTCAAAAGTACCGTAGTGTTAACTTTTTTTTTTACTCAATGTTTCCTTATTATATATATATATATATATATATATATATATATATATTTCAAATAATTTTTTCCTCTTATATATATATATATCATCAGTATATACCTCTATTTCTTTGTGAAGTTTTACGAGCATGCAATTTAAGAGTGAATAGTCACTTATTTAATGTATAAAATAATAAGTCATATGTAATTTAATAATCAAAATTATTAAAGTTTAAAAATAATATGTAAAATTCATTTTTACTATATTAGTTTATGAATTTAATTTTTATCAAGGTAAAAAAAAACACAATATATCATTTTGTTATAACATTCTAAGATGTCATCATAGTTATCTATTATGTGATATGTAATGTGATTGATTATTTGTATAAAATTGTTTTACGTACATCTAGTTAAAACATATACAATTATTAGTTTTTGTTCTTTTTATTTATCATTTTCATCATAGATCAAAATAGTATTAGCTATTATATTTTGATAAAATTATATCTAACAAGTATTGTAGAGAGATAAACAAATAGATTGTGAAATAAATATGAATATTATGTGAAAAAGATAAATAATTTAATCAAATTAGCCAAACTCGTCCCTAGCTAGTTATAAGCACCATTGAAAAAACATGACTATAAATATAAACTCTCTTTTAATTTATTAGATGGATTTTTTTATAAAAATTATACCTCTTATTCATACTATTAATCAATCTTAAAAATGAAAAATTAAAGTTGAATATATAAAATACAAAAGGCATTTTAAGAAATCTACATATAAATTAGACACATTATATTTACTATCTATTTTTTTTATATATGTAAAAATGCAAAATTAAAAATAACTCAAAAAAGAGTAATAATATGTTTAATAAATATTTTATAATTATTATAGAATCTAAAAAATCATCATTTTACAAATCTGACCCAATTTTGATCACGTGTTTCCATTTAACACCAAAAATAAAATAATATAAAACAAAAAAAGAAAAAAGAGTTGTATACGTTTTCCCTTACTTTCCTGCTGCTTTGTCTTGCTTGCCTTATTAGTATCCTTATTACAAATTTGCTAACAAATTAGTTTCTTGCTTCATTTTATTTATTTATTTATTTTTTAGCTTAATAAAGTTATTATTTGTATCACTTGTGCACTCAAAATTTGATGTTGTTTAATATTTGCTACAAAACAACGCAAAATTCAGAACTTAATTTTTATTTAATAAACGGAAAGATTTACCACTTTAACCTATAAATTGACACCGAAAATCAGTAAAAAAGGGAGACTATTTTTTGTGGGAGATTTGATACCAATAAAAACATTTACAAAAAGAAAAAGAAAATAACTAAGATACTAACAAAGAAAAACAAACAACAAGAAATGTTAAGGTATTTTCTTTCATCTTTACATTATAATGACTTATAATTACTGTATTTGTTATCCACATGTAATATCCCTATATAAAATGAGTTATGAATGAAAAATAAATTTTTTGTTGTTATACAAATGTAATGTTCTGATTTGTGAGCGGCGTTGCTTTCCACTAGCTTTCCACTACTAATTATGTTACTTTTAGTTATATATATTTATGTTTATATTATTATTTATTAAATTTATTTTTTTGGATTTTAAGCTAATTTGTTTTTCTATAGTTTTATGTCTTTAGCTTTCATTTTATTTTTTAAATAAGTCTAATGTTTTTTAATATATTAATTTTCTAACAAATATTAAATCTTTTGAAAATAAAAGAAATCTTTTATTCAAGACTCATTAGATGTATCATCTCTTAATCTATGAATTGTCAAGACACAAGTTGTACAATTTGATAGTTCTAAGATTCGTTTTTATAAATAAATTAATTTAAAATCTATTTTTTAAAATTTGATTAATTAAATGTGACATCTTTTTAATCTTTGAGTTGTTAAGACACAAATTCTACCACTTGGTAGTTTTAAAACTCAATTTTAAAATTGAAAATAATATAAAATATTATTTAAAGGATTAATTAAAAGTGACACTTTTTAGTCCTTGAGTTTTTAAGATACAGAAAATACACCTTGATAGTTTTAAAACTCGTATTTTTTAATAATTATTCAAGTTAAACAAACTGATTTTCTTTCGTCAAAACTTTTTTTTTATTGATAACAAAACACATTTTCTTTAAAAACAATCAAAACATCCGCATTTTCTACCAAAGAACTAAGTAGCTTTGATTTCTCCATCGCACTGGGAGATACGTAGGAGCAAGATCACACTCTTGTCAAGCATATTAAAAAAAAAAATCTTTTTTTTATCTCTTTCTTAAGCACATATTTATTTCAAAATCACATTAAAAAAACAACTGATATTCATATATTTAATAATAAGGAGAAATAAATATATTTAAGTTAATATTAATTTTGCACAATTAATTATTAGTAACAGTATTTTAACGGATTTTGTAAGATGCTAATATATTCCCTACGCATAATCGACTTCCGAACTTAAAATTTGGTTTCAAAGACCATTTTTCTTTTTTTAAGGATTTCCCAACATTTTCTCTATTTTAAATAAATTTTGGTAACAATTCTATTAAATTCGAAAAACATTCAAAATTTTAGGTCGCAATAATCGTCCATCCACTTCTGTGCCCGAACAAATTGAAACCCCTATGCCCCCACACAAGTTTTCGTTTTCATTTATAAGCCACATTATATAGAGAAAAAACAAACAAACAAACAAAATGTCCATATTAACATTTGCCTAACCTTGCACTATAGAAGAAGACCAAGTAAATGAAAAATCCAAATCTTTGTCCCATTGACTTTTTATTTTAGGAAGGAATTGAATTAGGGGAGAAACATTATAATCAATAACTTCCTAATTACAAATGTGAAAGGGACATGCAGAGGATGTGCCTTTGGCTTTTGCCCTTTGAAAGAAAAAAACTAGTTTTCTTATCAATCCATTATTTTTCCACTCATTCAACACCATTCATATTGCTAATTAAATGAACGTGGCAAAGTGGAAAAAAGATATGGCGGCCATACAATATCTTTTTACTTTCTAGCTAGTTTCCATACCACTTTTCTTCTTATAGCATTCACATTATTATGGGTAAGATACCTGAAAAGGACATTACCCATGTATATATCTTCCTTTTTCCCCTTTGATTTATATATATGTGGATGTTCTATTATGTTATATATTTTTTTTAATTTTTTTATTCAATCCAAAGATATGGTTGGGATAAGTGCATAAACCAATAAATAAGCAAAGTGCTCCTATGATTAAAACCATACAAATTGAAGTATTTGATTGTTTGTTGGCTTTTACATTATTATTACACATGAGACATTTTTTATGTTTCTCTTTGCGTCAAGTAATGGAAACTTGACACTTTGAATTCGGAATAGGGAGGAGTGGGAGTGGGAGTGGAATGCAAAAAGTATATACAAATAATGACCAAAGGAATGATAGGATGAGAGCCCAATAGCAAAAGAAAAGAATTTATTCTAGCCAAATCTTCCACCTTTTCGTGATCATTATGGTTATTTAACTTACTCTTTTTTTAGGGAAAAAGTGAAATTATTCTATTGATATTTTATCTTAGTTTTTATTATCAATTTAGTCTTATGTTGCTTTCAATCTAAGTCTCAAATTACAGGTTGAAATAAGGCTTGTTAGGATAGAATTTGGTTAAATATTATATATTATTTATTTTTAAAAAACTCATGATTTTTTTCTAGACTAGACACAAAATTGTTTAAACTAAAAATAATGAATATCTGAACAAACTTACAACATTTAAATTAACAACATAAAATAAAAAAATTAAAGTGGCTACAAATGTGACAAAATCAAAATGTTTGGAATATCATACCTCCATATCTATAGTGTTGATGAAATCAATGTTGTTGATTGAATTTGTAATAGATCGAGGTTGATTTTAGAGGTGACAAATTTTAAAATTATGTTAATGGATTGGATTCAATCCATCCATCTAAAGAATGTCTATCTCCAGTCATAGTCTTGAGAATCAACTTTTCAATAAATCAACTTACTTTTTTAACAAAAATGTTGTCTTAGTGAATATTTGGAAGACTTCTTGAGAATCATCATTCTCTATATTTTCCTTGAGATGACAACTAACTAATTTTCAGTTTCCTTTTGACACATCCCAATTTCCTCATCATTTTCTTTTGGAATTTCTTCCTGTATAAAAGAGGATTTTTCATGTTCACATTAAGATGTTTTTAGAGAAATCAGTTTTTCTTTCTTTACATGCTTATCTTCTTGAAGTATTGTTTCATGAACTCTCAAGGACCCAATCAGATTTTTTAAGGTCAGTTTTGTGAGGTCTCTGGCCTAAGTGAAAGTAGTAACCATAAGTCTCCATGTTTTAGGGAGACTTCTTAAAAAAATTCTCACTCTATCATGAGTTGGATATATTTTTCTAAGATATCGTAGTTCATTAGTTAAAGCTGTGAATCTTGAAAAGATTTCATCTATGTTTTCACTTTCATTCATTTCAAACATGTCAAATTTTCTTGCACACATATCTATTCTTGTTTCTTTTACATGATTGGTTCCTTCATGATGAGTTTCTAAGGCTTCCCAGATTTCTTTACCAGTTTCCTTTTCTTCTATTCTATCATATCCACTCCTGCTCAAAGCACATGTTAGAAATAATTGAGTTTTGGAATTTAAAAGCTCATTTGCTTTATCTTTTGTTATCCACAAGTTTTCTTCTTTTGCAGCTGATGCTGGATCATTTTGATCAACTCTAGGTATAAAGATTCCTTTTTCTACTATGGATCACAAGTCATTGTCTTGAGATTTAAGGAATAGTTTCATTTTTCCTTTCCAGAAATAATAGTCAGTGTCATCAAACTTTTCTTTTGACATGATTTCTTCCTGAATCATTTTCGTCTAACACGTGGTCAAACCCGTAGAGGTAGAGAGCTCTTATGCCAATTGATGTAGAATAATCTGTCACAAGAAATAGGAGGAATGAGTTGAATTGCGACATTTAAAAATTGAAATAAAAAACAAATATATCAAGTTATTACTTGGATAAGAATATTAGTTTAAAACAAAAAGAACGTTCTTTATCAGAAGTGTATGATAAAAAAACGTAAATGACAGTGATGTGGTGTGATTAATGTGCGATATTAAAAGATTAAGTTACAAATAATCACACTTAAATTTATCTTATTTTGCTGAAGAGAACATTCTTCCAGTACACTTTTAAAATCTTTTCGTTAGATCACAACTTGATCTAATACACCCTATATTATCAAAGCTTCTGTAGGCTTACAAAATAATTCTAAGCAGACTTAATACAACTTCACTATCAACAATCACAAAGGAATGACTTTGAGAGATTTTTACAAGTATAGGAATAAATGTATGGGTATTTTTGCTTATGAAAACTCAAAGAGAAATTTGAGAAGAAAAGAAAACGTATCATCACACTCAGAAATATGTAGCTCAAATTTGTATATTTGAAACTGAAGTGTGTATGATAAAAAGAGTCTTGAGATTAACTTGTGAATAAAAAGAATCTGAAATTCTGAATTAATGATTGTGTTTCGTTGACGTGTTTAGTACTTACCGCATACATCATAGTCATTGACTGCTGTTTTGAAAAGGCATGAAAGTCATAAATTTTCAAATGAGCATGATTATTTCCTCATCATCATATGTTATACCATGATTATACATGTTGTTGTGCAATATATGCTATGTGATTATCTGTTATTTTTGGTCGGTGACCCCTTGCTTTATATTGTGGACTTTGGGCTTTGCCCTCAGATGCCTCCCAAACCCACGCCGCTCGTGGGTACCCGAACGACGGAAACGTCGTTGAATTTCCTTGACCGCTACTCACACACTGCTTGGGCTTTTGACCCCCTCTCAAGCAGAGCGACTTATACGGGGTGGCTGGAGCGGACAAGTAGGACTGATGGCATGGAAGACTTCGTAGAGCGCACTCACGCGAGCATAGATTTTCTCGTGCCTTCCCGCCTGGTGTTAGAGGCGCACAGAGTTTTTGACGATGCTGAGGAGCCTACTGAAGGGGTTGAGGCGGAGGCCACTGTAGGAGTGGTGACTCCCAACCCTGTGATTGGAAGAGAGATACATGAGTCTGATGCGGTAGAGAAGCGTGAAGAGCTGAGACCAGTAGCGACTGAGATTCTGGGTCCATCTAGGATTTTCGAGGATTGCTACGAGATTCCGGCACCGCCAAAGCAGCCACGAGTGTGTATTGACTTGACTTCGGAGGAGACCGACCCTTCTCTGTATGACGAGGAAGAGGAAGAGGTTACGTCGAAGCGAGCTGCAGAGTCAGAGGAGACTTGCGTGGGATGCGGAGGGAATCCGTGCTACTGCAACTTCAACGCATGATCAGTTAGACTTAATGTATTAGGTTTTGGGTTGAAATTGTAATTTGTCTTATTTTGGAAATTCTGTACTATTTTCCGCTGAACCATGTACTCTGATATTTGCTGTTGATGTATTATGACAATGATATTTTGAGATGTATTAACGTTTAAAAACTAATTTCCAAGATAAGTACTTAGTGATAATCCTGATGAAGTATTTGGTTTACGTTCATCGATTAATCTATAACGTACTATTTTACGAAGAACTTTATTTTAATTCTTTTGAAATAATTTTGGGAAAACTTATTTTAATTATTCATTTAAAAAAAAAAATGCACCCGCGCTGTGTTTTAAACTCGGGGTGTTACAATTGTGGTATCAGAGCATTTGGTTAATTTTTGGGTTTAAGCTCTGATTAAAGTGTTGATTTGAGTCATTAGCTGATCATGCATAAGAAGCAAGTAGTTAAAGTGTCAAGTCTTGTATGAGTTGTGGTGTGACTGAAGTAATGATGATTTTGTAGGAAACAATGCCTCCACGACGAGATGACACCGCAAGAACGAATGTCAGTCGGGAAGATAGGATGGCTGAGGCAATGAACAATATGGCTGCGTCTGTTGCTGCCCAGATGGCTGCCAAGACTCAACGCGACTTAGAGAAGAGAGAACGAGAGATTCGCGCTTCTCAGTCTAGAGGGCTTGAGGACTTTCGCCGTCATAACCCTCCCAAGTTCACAGGTGATGAGGGTCCAGAAAGGGCGGATCAGTGGATCCAAGAGATGGAAAAGATATTCGAGATGATTAACTGCCGGGCAGTAGTGCGAGTCAACTATGCCACGTACCTGCTGGTAGGAGACGCAGAGTACTGGTGGAGGAGTACGAGATCACTGATGGCGTCGACTCAAGAGGAAGTGACCTGGGAGTCATTCAAAAGGAAGTTTCTAGACAAGTACTTCCCAATGAGTACGAGGACCAAGTTGGGGGATGACTTTCTGAAATTGTACCAGGGGAGTATGACAGTGGGAGAATACGCCACTAAATTTGAGTTGCTATCCAGACACTTCAGATTCTTCCAAGAAGAAGTTGATGAACAGTTCATGTGTCATCGCTTCCAGAATGGATTGAGGTATGACATCCAGGAGTCGGTCCTACCCTTGGGAATACAACGTTTCCAAGTGCTAGTGGAAAAGTGTAGAGAGGTGGAGGAAATGAAGAATAAAAGGGCCAACAGAGGTGGTCACTTTAACTCAGGAGGGCCTAGTCGGATGAATAACCAGAACAACAAAGGGAAGCAAGTGGCCAAGCCGTATAACCGGTCACAGAACAACAGGAGGGGCCAGAATCGGCCGGGAAACCAGAGCTTTGGACGACAATTAGGACAAGGAGTCCGGTGTTATCGCTGTGGGAAGGAAGGACATATTGCAAATGCTTGTACCACGAGGGATTTGTTGTGCTTCAACTGCCACAAGCCAGGGCACGTGGCGAGGGATTACCGGGTTCCGAAGGTGGAGCCAACCGTGAACGCGACTAGGGCTACCCGTCCTACTGCTAGAGGCCGCGTCTATCACATGCGTGCTGAAGCCGGAAGTCAAGCCCAAAATTTAATCCAGCAAGATTGTGAGATTGCAGGTAACACCCTAACTGCACTTTTTGATTCGGGGGCAACCCACTCTTTCATTGCTATGGATTGTGTGCATCGTTTGAAGTTGTCTGTATCTGCTTTGCCTTTTGATTTGGTTGTTACTACGCATGCTAAGACTTTGACTGTAGACTCTGCATGTTTACACTGTACGGTAACAATTCAGAATAGGGACTTCTTGGTTAATGTAATTTGTCTACCCCTAAAATCCCTCGAGATCATTCTCGGCATGGATTGGATGTCCTATAATTACGTAGTTTTGGATTGCACTCGAAAACTGGTTCTTTTCCCCGAACCTGGAGTCGCTCGATATTTGCCTGCTAACCAACTCGGAGTATCGCTGAGAGAAGGAACTCACGAGTTCTTATCATTGGCTAACATGGAGACCAAGATGGATGTAAATATAGAAGATGTGATGTTAGTCAAGGAATACCCGGACGTATTTCCATCTGAGATTCCAGGATTACCCCCGATGAGAGAGGTGGAGTTCTTCATTGACTTACACCCAAGAACTGAACCTATCTCAATTGCACCATACCGAATGTCGCCATTGGAATTAAGCGAGCTTAAGGGTCAGATTGAAGGCTTGTTGGAGAAAGGATTTATCAGACCAAGTGTGTCGCCGTGGGGAGCACTGGTATTGTTGGTTAAGAAGAAGGATGGAAGTTTGCGTATATGTGTGGGTTATCGACAGCTTAACAAGGTGACTATCAAGAATCATTATCCTCTACCACGCATCGATGACTTGATGGATCAATTGAAGGGGGCAGCGGTGTTTTCAAAGATTGACTTGAAATCGGGATACCATCAGATTCGAGTGAGAGAGGGAGATATTCAAAAGACTGCTTTCAGAACTCGTTACGGACATTATGAATATCTCGTTATGCCTTTTGGAGTTACGAATGCACCAACAATTTTCATGGATTACATGAATAGGATATTCAGCCCGTTTTTGGATAAGTTCGTGGTGGTATTTATCGACGATATTTTGATTTATTCGAAGGATGAAGAAGAACATGAAGAGCACTTACGCCAAGTTCTTGAAGTTTTACGCGAAAAGCAGCTGTATGCCAATTTGTCGAAGTGCGAGTTTTGGCTAAAGGAAGTAAATTTCTTGGGACATGTGATAACGAAGGAAGGAATCTCTGGATATACCGGAATGGAAGTGGGACAACATTTCCATGGATTTCATAACAGGACTGCCCAAGACAAGAAAAAAGAATGATTCAATTTGGGTAATAGTGGACCGTTTGACAAAGTATGCACATTTCTTACCGGTAAGGACCACTTATAAAGTAGACAAGCTGACAGATATCTACATCGCTGAGATTGTGAGGTTACACGGCGTTCCATCAAGTATAGTATCGGACCGTGACCCAAAGTTCACATCTCATTTTTGGGGAGCACTGCATGAAGCTTTGGGCACAAAACTGAAATTGAGTTCAGCCTACCATCCACAAACGGACGGACAAACAGAGAGGACGAATCAGTCCTTGGAGGATCTCTTAAGAGCATGCGTGTTGGATGACAGAGGGAGTTGGGATGACGTTCTGCCATTGATTGAGTTCACCTACAACAACAGTTTCCACGCTAGCATTGGGATGGCGCCCTATGAAGCATTGTATGGACGCAAGTGTCAAACGCCCTTATGCTGGTATAAGGACGGAGAAAGTATGATTGTAGGACTAGAGATGGTGGAACAGACCACAGAGAAGATCAAGAAAATACAAGAGAAGATGAAGGTTTCGCAAGATCGTCAGAAGAGTTATGCGGACAAGCGTCGCAGACCTCTGGAATTCGAGCAGGGTGATCATGTATTTTTTAGGGTTATGCCTACAACTGGTGTTGGCAGAGCTATTAAGTCAAAGAAGTTGACTCCTAAATTTATTGGGCCATACCAGATTACTGCGCGTATTGGACCATTGGCCTATCGGATTGCTTTACCTCCAATGCTGTCCAACATTCATGACGTATTTCATGTGTCGCAGCTAAGAAAGTACATTGCACACCCGACACATGTAATTGAGCCTGATACAATTCAGCTAAGGGACAACCTGTCGTTTGAAGTATTTCCGGTGAGGATCGAAGACAGGAAGATTAAGCAGTTGAGAAACAAGGAAGTCCCACTAGTCAAGGTGATTTGGAATCCGACTACTGGAGACGCAACCTAGGAATTGGAAAGTAAAATGAAGGAACAATACCCTCAATTATTTACGGACACGTAGTTTCGAGGACAAAACTAATTTAAGGGGGGTAGTATTGTAAGACCCTTAATTTTAAATATTAATATTGGAATTAATGTCAAGGGCATTTTGGGAATTTTTGTAAATATTTAATATGTGTATGTTTTGAGTGAATATATATATATATAAATATTTATTTTGAAGTTTGAACTAAAATATTGGATGAAGAATTAAATTAATTTAATTTCAAGTAATTAAATTAATCAAACCATTAAGTAAGGATTAGTGGCTAATTACAAGACAATTAAAAGCTGGAAAATCAGACAAGTGGCAAGTGAGGTGGCACCATGAGAGCCTATATATAGGAGTGAGAAGAATGGTGAAGGCAGAACACCATTCCTTCCTCCTCACTGCCCATATTGCATGTACCAACTCCATCTCCCCTCCCATTCTGTCTCTGTTCTGCCATTCCCGAATTCAAATTGAAGAGAGGGAAATTCCTCCAAACACCATTAACTGAAATTCCAACCATCAAACCAGAAAACCCACAGTAGTAAAGTTAATCCCCATCTCAATATGAAGAGAAAGAACCCAGTTTTGCAGCAGCAAACTTAGGGAACAGCTTCGCCGTTTTTAGATGCAGAAAAGAGAACGCAGCAGGAACAAGAGAAATAGCAGAGCACGCTACAAGGGTAAGGGCACCTTCCATCTTTTAGCTGCATTAGGGCCACGAATGTGTGTTATTTCAGTTCTGTTTTTAAAAGAAAAAAACTGTTTTCGAAAAATGACATTTTGAAAGAAAATGCATTTTTGTTGATATGTGATTATCCTGATGGTTCTTGCTGGCTGTTTTTCTAATAAGAAATGCTGTTTTACTTATGGGTGAAAGATGGAAAATGTTTGCATGTTATTTTAATGATGATTAAAATGCATGTCATAAAACTGTTTTGAAAATAGTCTTAAAATGCAAAAATGCATTCTATTGAGGTTTGTGGTTCTGTGATGCTTGCATGTATTTCTGTGGTATCATGAAAGTTGAATACTTGCATGCTATTCTATTGTATGGTGAAAGCTGAGTATTTGCATGTCATTCTGGTGTTTTGAGAAAACTGAATACTTGCATGTTTGTTCTGATGAGTGGGGAAACTGCAATGTTTAAATGATGTTCTGATGGTTTGAAAATCTGAATGATTTGGTGATGGTGACTCTAATTCTGTTCTGTGTTGAGTGATCTTGATGATATTGATGATTCTGATTCTGGTTGTTTTGTGTGATTCTGGTGGTGTTGATGGTTTTTAAAGGAAAAGGGATTTTAAATGAGGGAAGTGTTTTGAAAAAATGCAGAATCCGTTTGGTGTTTGATTGT
This sequence comes from Cicer cuneatum, assembly GCA_037974295.1. Classification (NCBI taxonomy): domain Eukaryota; kingdom Viridiplantae; phylum Streptophyta; class Magnoliopsida; order Fabales; family Fabaceae; genus Cicer; species Cicer cuneatum. The sequence continues at coordinate 28,344,380 of JBBPBO010001985.1, read as the reverse complement.
TATTTTTAAAGAAATGGTTTGAAAAAGTGTTGATGTTTCAGGAAGTATTTCACTGGTTTTTCGAAGGTGTATTCGAATACAACATGAGTGTATTCGAATACAACCTGTCAAGTTCTGTTTTGCCTAAGTTTTCAAAACCTGTATTCGACTACGAGCCCCTGTAGTCGAATACAGAAGAAGGATTTTTGCTTCTGACTAAACCTCTGTATTCGACTACGACCATGTCGTATTCGAATACATAAGTGAAATTTTAACACTGTATTCGCATCTGTAGTCGACTACAAACATGCTGTATTCGACTACAGATTCGAGTTTTTCCAGAAACTCAATTTTTAGCTTATGTATTCGAATACAAGGAAGCTGCATTCGAATACAGATGCGTGTTTTCCAAAAAATCAAATTTTAATCACTGTTATGTGATTTTTTGAAGTGTTGAGAAACTCTAAGAAGGTTTAAATGATTTGAAAAGAAGTCTGTGAAATGGTTTTAAAGAGGAGAGAAAGATGTTTAAAAAACTTTAAGTGACATGGGAGAAAAGGCTGTATTTTTCAAAGGTTGAACTCCTGTATTCGACTACAGTCATGCTGTATTCGAATACAGAATGTTAAAACTGCAGTTCATGCTTCTGTATTCGAATACAAGGGGTTTGTATTCGAATACAGATTCGAATTTCCAGAATTTCCAAGTTTTTAAGAGTGTTTTGTAAACCCTGAGTGTTTGGGGAATGTTGGGATTGTTGTGGGGAATTCAAATGGAATTTTTGGTGACATTTTGAAGTTGTGGTGATGAAGTTTTTGAAACTTTACTAATGTAATGAAAGAGGCTGATTTATGCCCTGAAATCTGCCTCTGTATTCGAATACTAGAGGGCTGTATTCGAATACAGAGAGTGATTCTATTCAGTTTTTGGCTTCTGTATTCGAATACAAAAGAGCTGTATTCGAATACAGATTCGTAACATTCCAGAATTCCTCAGTTTTAAACTCTGTAATTGAATTCTAAGAGTCTGGGAAAATTTTTCAAAGTGTTAATGATTAATGGACTGTTTAATCATGAATATGATGTTGTTATTTATGACTGTGCTGAAATATTTAAACATGATGAAGAACATGAATTGTCTGATTTTGCATTCTGTTTCTAGAGAAGTGAAACACTGCATATTCATGCATTGCATAGTCAAGTGGTACCCGCGACGGGCCACAGAGTAATGCACAACCACGTGCTGATCTGTTGAGCGATTGCACGAGTGCTGGACTATTGAGCGTCTGCACTAAATACTGATTTGTTGATGCGATTGTACTTTGGTATATAAGTGCTGGACTGTTGAGCGTCTGCACTGGTACTGGACTGTTGAGCGTCTGTACCCTGAAATGCGCAACCCCGTGCTGATCTGTTGAGCGATTGCACGAGTGCTGGACTGTTGAGCGTGTGCACTAGGTACTGATCTGTTGAGCGATTGTACCTTGGGTGATGTCAAACGTGCTGGTCTGTTGAGTGACTGCACGATGTGCTGGATTGTTGAGCGTCTGCACTGGTGCTGATCTTTTGAGCGATTGCACCCTGGTCATGAGGGCCGTTAAATTGTGCTGGTCTGTGAGCGACTGCACCTTGGTGATTCCAAGAAAATTATGCATGAGCATATATGCATTACATTGAGGGATTTGACCGGCGTGTCACGATTGTTTTATATGATGAATGTTGGAAATTAATGTGTGTGAGTGCTGTCCAGAATCTGAAATTCTGAATTAATGATTGTGTTTCGTTGACGTGTGTTAGTACTTACCGCATACTTCATAATCATTGACTGCTGTTTTGAAAAGGCATGAAAGTCATAAATTTTCAAATGAGCATGATTATTTCCTCATCATCATATGTTATACCATGATTATACATGTTGTGGTGCAATATATGCTATGTGATTATCTGTTATTTTCGGTCGGTGACCCCTTGCTTTATATTGTGGACTTTGGGCTTTGCCCTCAGATGCCTCCCAAACCCACGCCGCCCGTGGGTACCCGAACGACGGAAACGTCGTTGAGTTTCCTTGACCGCTACTCGCGCACTGCTTGGGCTGTTGACCCCCTCTCAAGCAGAGCGACTTATACGGGGTGGCTGGAGCGGACAAGTAGGACTGATGGCGTGGAAGACTTCGTTGAGCGCACTCACGCGAGCATAGATTTTCCCGTGCCTTCCCGCCTGGTGTTAGAGGCGCACGGAGTTTTTGACGATGCTGAGGAGCCTACTGAAGGGGTTGAGGCGGAGGCCACTGTAGGAGTGGTGACTCCCAACCCTGTGATTGGAAGAGAGATACATGAGTCTGATGCGGTAGAGAAGCGTGAGGAGCTGAGACCAGTAGCGACTGAGATTCCGGGTCCATCTAGGATTTTCGAGGATTGCTACGAGATTCCAGCACCGCCAAAGCGGCCACAAGTGTGTATTGACTTGACTTCAGAGGAGACCGACCCTTCTCTGTATGACGAGGAAGAGGAGGAGTTTACGTCGAAGCGAGCTGCAGAGTCAGAGGAGACTTGCGTGGGATGCGGAGGGAATCCGTTCTACTGCAGCTTCAGCGCATGATCAGTTAGACTTAATGTATTAGGTTTTGGGTTGAAATTGTAATTTGTCTTAGTTTGGAAATTCTGTACTATTTTCCGCTGAACCATGTACTCTGATATTTGCTGTTGATGTATTATGACAATGATATTTTGAGATGTATTAACGTTTAAAAACTAATTTCCAAGATAAGTACTTAGTGATAATCCTGATGAAGTATTTGGTTTACGTTCATCGATTAATCTATAACGTACTATTTTACGAAGAACTTTATTTTAATTCTTTTGAAATAATTTTGGGAAAACTTATTTTAATTATTAATTTAAAAAAAAAAATGCACCTGCGCTGTGTTTTTAACTCGAGGTGTTACACAAAAGGTAAATCATATCTCTAGAATATTTTTATTATATAGTTTTGTTTGAAAAGGAAAGTCTTACAAATTATGATTATTCATTATTGACTCAAATGAATTAGAACAATTGAAACATATGTATTATCGTAAACTAGAAGTTTACACATCATATTAAAGTTTATTGTCAATAAGACTGAATTGGACTAACCTTGATGTATTATGATGCAAACAATAGAGTTTTTTTATGTTAACATATATTAAAAAACTAGAATATTCTTCAATCCAATAGTTTGTGTGTTATTAGTTCCCAAAGAAAGTTGAGATTTTGAGTGAATGAATCTCTTGCATTTTTAGAATGTATATGAGGTCATATATGTCAATCAATACATCGATCATATGGATCAATACAACAATCATAAATTAAAGAGTTACATGTATGTTTGTTGTCAAGTCACAATCAGAAATTTTGTGAGATTGTTGTGTCAACTAATTTGAGATATATTTCATAATTATCTAGAAAGTATTTGGTAAATATTGTATGTGTATTGAATTTGATGTTGAACATCATGTATCATATGTTCATACACAAAAATGAACTTGAAGATCTATTCTTTAGACATCTAAAGTTAATAGTATGACTAATACTTATGAGATCATAACTTTTAAATTCTACTTTTGCAATATGCAATCATATATGCTGAGATATTAATTCGTATCAAGGCAACAAGTTAATATATGTAAGTGATCACCTTAATTTACAATCAATTTTTGGGTTGATAAGTTAATACTCCTCATCTTAGTGAATTTTTGGATGTGTTGTATATATTTCAATTCCTCCAATATAATACACTAAGATAAATCCTAACATAATATTGAGAAAATATATTTGATATGAATCTTCATCTATTATACAGTATTTTGAGCCAATAATTAAAGACTTGTTTACAGCCTAGTAGGCTAATTATCAACCAATTAATTAATTTTCCCAATATTAGAGGTAGAGAACATATTATTTTGTCATTTTGATCATCATACAAACTAGTGTGAACTATAAGTTTTTAGGATAATTCATTTGCAAAATTTAGAAAACAAATTATCAGCTCCAAATGCTCCAATCAAAGTCGAAGTATCTATTGGACAATGTATCATTGTAGATGAGTCTTATCCATGCATGAAGTGTGGTATATATTCGGTTCTAAAGATAAAAATCACTGAACAAGAAGCTACAAAGAATATAGACCCAAGTGAGGGTACATAAATTAAAAAGGGTGATTTGACTAAATTGATTTGCAATTCCAGAAGAACTGATCAGGTATCTAAAACTTGTGAAAATAAAGAGACCTCAATAAATTATGTTATGAATTGAATATGATGAGACCGAGATAAAGTCAATGTTGGCAATGTTTTTACATATTATGTAGCGCTATATGTGATACATGATAATGATGATCATGAACCAAAGTCTATTACGAATTATAGGTAAAACAATTTTTTGGTCAAATGGAAATATGCAATTGAAGAATCAAACCATGGATCTAAGCAACGACATACGAGATAAATGCTAGGAAAATGTAAAGAAGCCATTGAAGTGGAATTAATCTCTCTTTGCAAAACAAGTGTTTTTGGACTTGTAGTCAATACATATGAAGTTGTGAAGCTAATTAAATATGATAGATTTTCACGTAAAAAGAAATTGAGAATGGCAAAATACATATTCACCTTAAGTGGATTCAAGAACTTTTTTATACATAATTAAAGTTAGCAGCAACGAAAAGTTCAATTTATATGAAAAATGTGTTACAATGTATATGTATGGCTCACTTGATAGTAATGAACATACGAGTCTCTTGGAAGGGTTTAATTTTTGTGAGATATACAATTCAAACTATTGAAGAGATGACTTACTCAAAACAATAAGTCTCTTTATGTGCTCAAACGATCTAAATGGACATTGCATACTATTATTGTGTGTATATTTTCTAAACGAGGCTATGGAAGTCACGTCCTTTGAAATATGATTGCTTAAAGAAATAATTTGAGATGAATATTAAGCATAAATAAAGATTTGCTAGAGATTACAAAGTGATTATTTGAAGAATTTTTTGTGAATTATGAAGCTTATAATGCAAATGTTCTAAAATGGTTCTAAATGGACAATTAATCTGTTGTGCTTGCTGATTATTGTAAGCTCACTAATTGTGAACAAATATCTTTTTAGAGCTCGAGAAAAATGATGTTTACTACATGGTGTTGAAATACCATTTATTAGTGCAATCAAACACTAATATATGTTGTTAATTATTTTTTGTTCAGTATTATTTTTTATTCTATTAAACATGTGTACTTCTTTATATTTACAACACCATTGAAAATAAAGTCAAATGTGTATCCATCCATTAAAATATGATAATGGACGGATTGGATGATTTTTATTTTTCATGGATCGTAAATGGATTAATAGAATGTTTTGATTATCTATTATCAGCTAAATTCAAATCTATTCGATTAAAGGGCAGCTCAACGCCAAAACTAGTAAAGTTAGGACTTTAGGCCTCAAAAAAACAATTAATTTTTCATGTATATTTAGGCCACAAAAAATAAAAATATTTAAGTAGTACAACAAGTAAAAAGCCTCACAATTATAAAAAGATACAACCATTGGTATAGATAATTAAAATATTTTATATCTCAACAAAAAATATATAATTTAAATAAAAATATAGTAAAATTTTGTTGTTAATATTAAAAAACCTCTTTTTTTTATTTTATTTTATCAAGACTTTGCTTTAGACTTTGTTTTAAGCCTGAATAAATGTTTTATTGACCCTGCATTCGATTTATCTATTTTTTCGCCCCTAATTGATTTGACAATTTATACAACCTCATCGATCCTAAGATAAAACAATGCTCCATTAGATGTATATGTAAATGAATTAATAGATTGCTTTGATCCATCTATTATCTAAATTTAAATCTATTCAACCAGGATTGGCCCAAAGCCAAAGCTTGTAAAGTTAGGACTTTATGCCTCAAAAAACAATTAATTTTTCATATGTGTTCTGATCATCAAAAAATAAAAGTATTTAAGTAGTAAAACAAATAAAAAATCTCACAATTATAAAAAGATACAACCATTGGTATGTATAATTAAAATACTCTACATATCATAAAATAAAAAATATATAATTTAAATAAAATTATAATAAAATATTATTTTTAATATTAAAAATATTTCTATTTTTTATCAAATATTTATTTTAGACTTTACTTTAAACCTCGATAAATGTCTAAGTGACCCTATATTCGATTTATGTATTTTGTGACGCTGGTGCGCCTAGGATAAAACAATCCTCCATAACATAAATACTAATACTTTGTGCACAAAGATAACTCAACTAAGTAACACTCCACACGCAAATAAAATACGGTTCGAAACACTTGAAAGAGAACCCGATGTTAACAAAAGTATCACCATTCAATTTTTTTCATATACCTTTTATTTAAAATTTAATTGTTCATATTCTAAATTACCGTTTTGTTTGAATAATTTTTTTTTAATTTATAAACTTCGTCTGTAAAAAAAAAATTAAACTATCAATTATATAAAATCATTAGATCATTAGTAATGATTGATTTTAGTCATGATTATTTATAAAGTCATTCATGTGATTTTGATCATAATTTACCGATCGTGTAAAATATTTTACACTGAAAGTACATGAAAATTAAATTAAAAAAACTGATAAACCACAATTTTAATCTATGAAAGTGTAAGGCGTTGACACCTTGATTCCCGACTCAGCAAAAAATTAAAATTAATCATTGAATCATTAAAACAGTCCTTGAAAGATGCAACTTACACTTAAAATAGTTATTGACTGTTATATCGTCCGAGACTAAATTGACCGATAGTTATTTACAATTATATCATTAGGGACTAAACTGACTCACGTTTTGTTAGAATAGTTATTGATTGTTATATCGTTAGGCACTAAACTAACTGATGTTTTTATAGTTTGAGGTCTAATTTGAATTTTTGTATAAATCAAAGATTAAAATGAGAGCGTTTGATATTTTTAAGGATTAAAATGATAAATTAAAAAAAAATCCATTTTAAATAGATGGGACTTTTCAGGAATATCCCTTGTGTAAGGAAATTGCTCGGAATATTCTCCGTAGGTTCGTTATGCCACTCTTTCTTGTTCTCAGTATTTTCTTTTGTCCTCAAAATATTATATTATAAATATAATATTTTAATATTTAGATTGTCAAATTGAAGAAGAAGGAGACAATAGGTAAAGAAGAGAGGAAAAGAATGAGAGAAAGTGATTGACTTGAATATAAAATATACTAAAATGATAGTTTATATGATAAATCACTGTAGAATTTTTAATAATTTTGATTAATCTTGAGACTAATTCAATTTGATACTTGAAAGTGTTATGCGATGTTAAATTAGTCTAAAAGGTTAACGTTATAATGCTGTAAAGTGTACAAAAATTACCTTTAGAATGGCAATATATCCCACGTTCAATTACATTCAAAAGTTTACTTCTACTTAGAAAAAAAATACTACTAGCAGTAGTAGATAAGGAGTGTATTATAGGGGTGTGAATAGTGTACAGTTGGTAACAACCCATATCGAAATATTGTACAGTTGCTCATAGGCCTAAGTGGCGTAAAGGATAATATATTGACCCAAAAAGAATTAACGCCAATGCAACCACAATACTCTTACAAAAAATTAATTAAAATACAAACAAAATAAAATAATTTTTGAAACTTTTACATTTAATTTATTGAAAAACTAATTTATATATTGATAACATGCAAATATTTTGTTATAGGTGTGGTGGACTTATAGATAAATTTTACGAGGAAAGTCTCATATATTATATTCAAAAGGAGTAAATATTCAATTTGCTTCCCGACTTTGTTATGTCAAAGATTTTTTATAAAATGATTTTCATAATATTTATTTTTTTTATAATATTTTAAATTTTTTTTTTTAAAAATAACGCTTAACATGAATATGTAATGCTTATAATTTCTATTTCCTTTTATAAGGAAATGAGCTTTATGATTTCCATTTCTTTTTATAATGAAAAATTCCTCCAATTACCCGATGTAGGTAACCCGAGTAATTGGAGTCTCTTGCAAAGGTGGTCTAACTATGACTCCAATTGGCATCCTAATTGTTTTACCTTTACCCATTGTTTCTGGCCTGATACAAAGCTGAAATGTCCCACCATAATATGCATGTCATTATCTTATTTATGAAATGCAACGTATTTTCACATCATGTATGCAATGCATATCTCAATCATCAATTGAATAAATATGACTAACTTCATTAAGCATTACAATTCTAAATCAGAGTATAATATTATAGCTCTCATTAATCTTTAGAACTTATTCTAACTCGAGGTAACATAATCAGAGGTATACTCAGATCAGAGGCACAAAATCAGAGCATTCTTGGATTAGAAGCAACGTGATCAGGGACGGTCTAATCAGAGGCAGCATGACCAGAAGCAGAATCTGACCAATGGCAACATAATCAGAGTCAGAGGAAACATGACCGGAGGCAGAGGAAACATGATCAGAGACAGAACCAAAACAACATGATTAGAGGCAGAATCAAAAGCAACATGATCAGAGGCAAAACCAGAACAACATGACCAGAGGCATAATCATAAGCAACATGATCAGAGGTAGAATCAGAAGCAGCATGATCAGAGGTAGAACAAGAACAGCCTGATCATAGGCAGAGATAGAAGAATGAAATTAGAGACGAAACAGAAAGAAATCAAGGGCAAAACAATAAAGAGAATTAAAAGTAGAACGACAAGTGTAGGAATTTTGGAAACGCATCAATTCCATATTCCACCTATCACAATTAATTCTATTTCCTGGTTCCTGACACATCATAATCACCACACCAACATATGCAGATTGAATCATTTTTAAAGGAGTTAAATGCAGATTTTCAACATTTCCTGCATGCTAAAAAACATCGTTTTCTCTCACTATCTGTTTTTTTTTAATAAAAACCCAACCTCAATCCCATAAAATCGTGTCTACAGTAAATGAGATTTAACTGAACTCAGAAAATCCACATGCAGAAGTGAAGTTCTAAGAAAAGAACTCAAACTGAGTTGTGGAAGATGCTTGTCTTATCAACTTCTTCGTTCCTTGTCTTTTATGCTCCGTCTAGATTCCAAGATTTCCCAATCTGCTCCTTATCTTCCTTCAGTACTGTTTTGGTTGTTTAATGGGTTTTGGAGAGGAAGAAATGGATATGCAAATGGTTCTAAGGGACTTAGAGTACTTTAGAGGCTGTTACCTTTGGAGAAATTTAGAAAGGAAGGGAAAAATGAGAGATGGAGAATACGATGAACAATAACTGGTTGTTGGTGTGTTGGAGTGTTTTTGAGAGATAGTTGTAGCTGAAAAAATGAAGAAGAGGAGCTGAAGAAGAAGTCATTATCCATAAGTAAGGAAGAAGGAGAGAAGGAAAAGTGGCATGGTCTCCTTTTGACACTTAGACCTTGTTAATACTACCACTTTTTTATTTCCACTTTAACTTAAGTCAACTATTACTAAAAATAGAGTATTATAAATAAAATAATTTTTCTAAAAATAAATTTATTAATTTTAGAAATATTTTCTAAAGTAGTAAGAGGGTTGTTACAACAAATTTTTTCAACCACAAATAATAGTTTGAGGGTTTTTCAGCCACAAATAATAGTCAATTTAAATTTTAGTATTTGTGAGAATTTTTTTGGTTTATAATTTGTGAGGGGGGTTTTTCTGCCACAAAATATTTTTTAAGTTCGACCACAAATTGATGTTATTGTAGTGTTCACGGGTGCGAAAGAAATCTACTTCGGTGCAACTTTTCAAATTTCCTGCCTAAAAGAATTTGGCTTTAGGAACCAAGGCCACTTCAGACGATGTCACCGTGAATAGCACGACCATTCGAGAATCCTGCCAAGGATCTTGCAACGCTGCCTCTTGGGACACCTTAACAAAAAGTTCTCCATATAAAGGTTATGATGTACTTTAAGTGCAAGGTACACAGTTATTCTGACAAAAAAATACCTCACTTCCTCCGACTATCACTGACTTATGTGTGAAGTGATTATAAGTACACCTCCACGGAAAGTTGTTCCGTTGCACTTCGCCATACTCTGACAATGCTAACCGTTTTCGACCGTCACCAAAGTTTTGTTTCAGATCATGCTTCAAAACAATATTCAACACAATTTGAGTGCTCTAAAGAACAAAATACAATTTTTGAGACCACATAACTACTCTCTATTTCAGATTTGAGTAGTTTAAAGTTTTATCACACAAATTATTCAAAAATCATTTAAATGTATATTTTTACTAAAGTAATCTAATTTAATTCTCTTTTGTTTTAATGAAATGAATACAAATGAGATTAATTGTCATACGCTATTAGTGTAACAAGTTTTACACTGTCGTTGTATAATCAGAACCACTTATTTGTATGAACATACACGTAGTTGTGGTTAAAATCAAATATTTTTAATGATGTTATGATTGACCGACATTATAAAAAAATATTTACGGTGAAATTAAATTGAAAAATAATCCTATAAATGTTCTACTATAAATAATCTTTAACTATATCTAGGTATAATTAAAAAATAATGGTTAATTCTATCTAACGTATTTAAGATTTTGAAACAAAAATAGAATGATAAAACAACTAAAGATTTGAAATGGAGAGAGTACTAAAATATTACCAATCATTGTCGACAGAAAAAATAGCAATAGCAATGTGTTGTTCTAAACTAAGATTGCATTGCATAATTATCAGAAAGAATGCATGTCATTCATACCATATATGTCATCCCCACTTGAATGATATTGGTGTGAGGTACTTTCATATTTGCAGTACCACCTCTGCAATTCTTTCTTAGAAATGCATAGAAATAGTTTATCACCAATTTCTTAAAGAAAAAAGAGTTCTTCTTTGCCCTCACATCTCCATGTCCAAGCAAATAGGTGAATCCTGAATCCATTGCTTCTCTAAGAGCCGAAAGCTCGTATTCGAGACTAGGATCTTCGTCCGATGCCATGTAACTAGACGGTAGTGCCAATGCAGTGTCAAGGGAGGTAGAAGTTTCTGTTTTTTCCAAACTCTGACCATGCATTAGTGGAATCCTAAGCTCTTCTACCGCAGTACTGTCCGGAAGATCAGAACTTCTTGCATCCACTGAGACTCTGTCAGCGTCGTTGTTTAAGTTTCCCTCCAACTCCAATGCAGCTTCTTGTGCTTCCCTTCTCAAGAATTTCTCAAGACTTTCAATAAGAAGTTGCTCAAATGCATGGTGATCTTCCTTCCTAACATCTTTGTAACCGTACCTTGCAACGCAGCGGAACATATGGTAATCTTTCGGACAAACTCTTCGGAATAGAAATCTTTCTTCTTGAGGAACCACAGGAATCGGGACATATTTAATGCAGACAAAAACTACGGTAGAGTGAAGAGCTGGAAGGGTTAGCAGGAACTGAAGGAAAATGGAGGGAATACCTTGGACAAGTTCATTATACAGCAATCCTATTCCTGGCACTCTAACCGTTCCGAGATTTGAGCTGAGATCAAGCATTAAGTCCATTGAAATTTTTTCTCTGACTTCCCTTCGGTACTTCAATACACTCCCATAGTTCCACGTGTACATCACAGAGAGGAAGAAGGTAGCGAAGGCGAGTGGAAGCCAACCTCCTTCAAAGATTTTTGATAGGACGGAAGACATGTAGATGAGCTCCACTGAACCAAATACAAGTAGGAAACAGAATGCTAAAAACAAGTTAGTCTGCCAAATTAAAAGCATTACAAGTGTCACCAAGGTGGTGCTAACCATCATGACACCAACTTCAGCAATGCCTGCAATGCAACAATGAAATGAATCACATTAGTAAATATTTCCTACAAATGGTGGTTCAATATAAGGCATGCATGCTGTGTTATATCAAACTGATTTGGCTTCTTCGTGTTGTACTTCAACATTTTTGTATTAAAATGACATCAACTATTTGTGAAGTATTTAGCTGTTGGCACCTATGAAGCACTGATAGAGACATGGACACGACACTGACATGTGTCGGACACTAGATACACCTTCAATTTGAAATGTCAGTGTTACACAGGTTGGCACTGTCAATTATATAATAGAAGTTCATAATAGCATAATTCCTATTATTGAAGTGAATTTCTGAACTTATTCAACGTATAAAATGTGCATCTAGGCACAGACAAATAAATTGGTTTCCAATTTCAATTTACAAGATAATCAATACTCAAGGCATATTCAGTTTAATCGATACTGTTGCATGATTTTTTCCACATTACCAAATTGAAATCATGGACATGAAACATATATGCATATCCAAAATATAGAAAAAAAACACGGTGAAAAATTGAGATGGTGAAAACTTTACCATATGCATTTGCAATATCAGTAGTGCTTTTGAAGATGGAAACAACAACTATACACATGATCATCAGAAACCAATTAATCACAGGAATGTAAATTTGACCCATGAACTTTCTTGAGGTATGAATTATCTTGAGCCTGGGGAAGCATCCCAAAGCCATCGATTGCTTAACACATGAAAATGTAGCAGATATCATTGCTTGGCTGGCAATCATAGCACCAAGTGTGGCTATAACAAACACTGGCCAGAAGAGACTCTCTGTTTGACACAGCACAAATAGAACAGCAGGATCCAAAATGATTAATATACATAATAAATGCTTCTTAGTATAGTTTTCAGAACTTTGATTTGTATGTTTATAAACACAATATCACCTGGAACAGATTTGTAGAATACGCTTGAATAATAAGCGGGGTTTTTCATCAGAAAAGCAGCTTGGCCCATATAAGCAAGGAGGAGACATGGAAATACAACAAAAGTGAAAGCAATCTGTATAAGAGATTTAGAAAGCACATATTATTAATTAAAGAACTTTTAATATGAATTATGTACTGTTTGCATAAATAGTTTAATTAAGCGTTTAGCATATAAATGTTTTGTATAAGTTATTTTTATAACAAAAGATAAAATAAAGTCAAACTATTTTCATATAAGCTATAAATTGTTTTCATAAGCTATCCTGGAGAGCCCATCGAAATTTACTAAACAACTTATGGACATGTCATGAGCTATTTTCATGAGTTGTTCTAAATAGTCTCATAAGTACTTATACCAATAGATAAACACAAATAAACCGGTCCAAGTAGACCCATAATGGTTTCTTTTCAAGAGGAAATAATTTGAGAACTCACAAACCTGTATTGCTGGTACAGAAAAATGTCCTAAATCTGCAAACATTGCTTCTGCACCTGTAGGAGAATGTACACCAAAGTTGTGAATTTTCTGAATCCATGTCTTACAAGAGTTTTACTATGCATTAATTACAAATATCTCATTTAGGTAAACAAGAATACACTAGTTATGTTTTGAATGGTTGAAATAAGTTCTAGATCATATAAATTTATGATATTTTCAAGATCATGTCAATCGCTTCTAAAAGAAAAACATGTTGATTGACAATTCTAAAAATGGCTCACAATTTTAAACTTCAAAAGCATCTAAAAAATGAGTAAAGAAGAAAATGTAACGTTCATAGCATAAAAAAGAAGACTACATCACTATGTTGACAGCAAGATATACGAAATATTACGCCAGTCAATCACGGTGCTTATAATTGAAGCCCTGAAAATGAGAAAGAGGTTTACCTGTAATGCATAGAACACAACCACCAAGAGCTGACCATGCACTTTTGCCATTATTCTTGAAGAAATAATAGATATATGCCGGGTTGAATGCTCTCAGAACAGTAATATCGTATTTAAGGACATTATATATTCCAATAGAACCCAGAGAAAAGAACCATAAAGCAAGTACAGGGGCAAACATGAAACCCACTTTACCGGTACCGAACCGTTGAATGCTGAACAAAGCCACAAGGACTACAATAGATACACCAACCACTTCACCTGCAAGTAAAAAACATGAATTACACATCTAAGCTTTGTTGTGCAAAAGAATAAGTTGTCAAATTAGTTTCCAAAGTTCTGTACCATAAGTAAATGCCAAAATTCTCAACAGCACCTAAATACAAATAGTTGATAGTTCAAATAAAACATTTAGAATGCCAAACTAACAGAGAAGTAAAAAGTTTACTTTTCTTTCTGAAAAAGAATTAAGAGAAATGATGTTAACTTGGTGTTTTATGGTAGAATCATCAGCCATAATCGACCTACTATGTCAAAGTACATCATGCTAGTTAGTATAGAGTTCTTGCAGGGATTTTGACCTCAAGGAAATAGTTAATTAAAAAAAATGATTGATTAGTGTTGTTAAATAGTGGCTATAGCAACACTATAGCACAGTGGAGTTCGAACAAATCCCTATTGTTCCGCGATACACTATTTAGTATAAAATATTGTCAAATAGCGGCTATAGTGGTGTTATAGCATTATTGTGTAGCAAAATTTGAACAAACTATTATTTTCTGCAATTGGCAACAGTGCGATTGATATCTTGAAATCTTCTATTTGAATAATAATTATGTAGTGTGGTTGAACCAATTCTTATCAAAAGGCTGCAAGTTTTTCTGCATCGATATTTGGACACTTTGATCATAAAGTCATGCCTTCCTTGAAAAAGTCAAGCAGACACCATCTTTGTTTATGTTATATGTCTACAATGTCTTTTCTTCATCCAGAAAAAAACTGAAATTCATAGAAAGAAAAGGAAATTATACATACCTGTACCAAATCCATTTACTTGATCCTGTAGACCACTTATGGCAGACATCACTGCAACAAAGAAACACCATGGTTATACTTAAGGAACAAAAAAAGCTAATTTTTAAAATGATAAACAAATTTGTAAATCTTCAAAATGTAGATGGTTTGTTATCTATAATGGATAGCAGAAGCAAAGTGCCAATTGAACCAGTTCAACAGAATCTAGTTCATATAAAAAACCTTATCCCACTTTCTCAAAAACTGAAAACTGAATTTCATGTAAAAAGTTGCTTACTATGTACCTGATATCGCCGGAGTTAGAATACCATCTCCAATAATCATGGAAGTTCCGATAAGAACCAACACTAACAATGCGTTTTTCAAAAATGATGACCTTTCCAAAGTCTCCTTTATCTTTAAAGCCCTTTCAAGTTTCGGAGTAGGAAGTTTGAGCTTAAAACTAGAGATTTGCTCATCAGCTTGTTGGCGATTTGGAAGCAGATTCACATTTGCATACCTACAAATCAGCGAGTAAAGCGCAAATGTTCCTCCTACAGTTGCACAATTATTAACATATAAAAATCATGATTTTACAATATGCCTGATATGAACCAAAGTACATAATTTTGAATGTGAATGTGAATCTGTTACCTTCTCCATTGTCATTAGCTTTGAGAACTATAAAAACATACTTCGCTAACGGAATAAGCGCTATCGTGTACATTACTAATGATAATGCGCCCAAGACATCGTCGTCTGATCCAATAGGAACCTTGCTGAAGACATCAGCGAAAACATATAGAGGACTTGTTCCCATGTCACCATATACCACACCAAGAGTTTGAAATGCCAATCCAAGGGTAGGCAAAAGGGAAAGGTCCTGATTCACATAAGCTCGAAAGATTTTAAAGACTGAGGTGTCAATATTTGCTGTGTTAAATAATAAGTGAAGTGGAATGTAACATTGTTGAGTTTGAGTGACCATTAAAATTGGTGAAGTGGGCATGAAAAAACCTCTCTGCATTGGAAATGCTCCATGAATACCACAGTTATAACTCATTGCTTACTAGTTTGAAGCTCTGACACAGACAAGTACACCAGACATGACATCGACAATGATAATAGTTTTAGAAAATATAAGTGGTTGAATGTAATTATATGTGTCAGTGCTGTGTTGGTAGACATTCGTCTGAAGTGTTGGTGCTACATATGACTCATCAGTAAAGGTGCAAATACAATTGGTATCACCAAGGCCAAATTCTTGTATGCTCTTAGTACTATAACAACAACGCCTTATCTCACTATGTGGGGTCAGGTACATGAATCGAACGACGCCATAATACTCTATCATGAATCATATCCTTATCAAAACCATTGTTTGCTCACATAACCAATTCAATAACATTATAACACACAACATTATAGGACCACAAAGTAGACAAATCTAAAATTTCAGAAATAAAATCTAAAAAATGAAAACACAAAGAGTCAAAGACTAAAGCCTAATTGAGTCCATACTGCGGAGACCAAAAACGCTACTAATCCAATAAAGAAACAAAATCTAGATTATTAAAAGTATAATTATAGGCAATAATTTTTTTTGTCACCAAAAAATTAATAAAAAGAAATAATATAAAAAAACATACCTTTGAGTGTTGATCATGACTAGCAGCAATTTGCATAGCTTCAACATCAAAAGAATCAACTCTTTTAGGTTTCTTAACTAACCTCCTCCTAATTGAATTTGAACCATACCCTTCTCTTCCACCATCACTTCCATGATTATTATTCTTATTAGACCATGGAGGAGCTTCATCCCAATCAACTTCACTTCCATCAACCCACCTAGACTCACTACTCCCACCATCACTACTACTCTTGCTTCTCACCCCCAACAACCTCACACTGCTGCTGCTCTCTTCAATCCTATCCAACTTCATTATTCTTCCACAAAACCAACACCAACAAAAAGAACAAGAGATTAATAAAAAAGTTCAAGTTGTGAAATTGATTCAGCTATTGAAAGTGTGAAACTTTATCAACAAGTTTTGATGGTTTTTGAGATAAAAGTTCATCCCTTTTAGTGAAGAAAAATTGACCATTAGTGTTTGAAGTTGGGAAGATAGTGAAGTTTTGATGCCACGATTGAAACATTCCAAACACAGAATATATAATATATTCATGTGTCCAATAGGGATTTTTCTTTTTTCAACAAAAACAATTAATAATAATGGAGAATAAAAAAAAATGAAAAAAATCTTAGAAATCTATCTCAAAATGCGATTTATATAAAAATAAGAATTATACTTACAAATAAAAACATTTTAGTTAAATTTGAAGAAAAAATTGGTATGTTTTTTTCGTCTGAAAAAAATGGTACTTTGAAATCACGTGATTCCATGTGATTATTACCAATTTATTACCAGAATGGCTTGTTGTATTGCATCATGAAAAGATAAAACGAATATAAATATTGTTATCTTTATGTAAGACTACAGGCGAACCTAATGTGATGTCATGATAAAAAGAAAATATAAATAGCTTTTTGACAACAAAAAAAAGTAAATAATGAAATATACTCTTGCTATTTTTAAATAATAGTTTGACTAATAATTCGACAAGTTATTTAAAATAAAAGCTTACGAAATGAAAATGACAATAGCATATTACATAATTTTATCAATAAATAAATACATACAAGAACATTTGAATAAAATAATCGAGTCTCTTAAAAAGTGGTCTTAAATTTGGACGTCATTAAAAAATATAATTGTATCTAAATTTTTAAGTATAGTTAAGAGAACTTTTCATAAAAACAATTAAGAGAAAACTTAAAAATGAATAATTAATTTGGACGTTTCTAATATGAATTTATAAAAAAAAAATTCAAATGTGAACCCTTATATATTCTAGTAAAATAATTAAGACTAAATAGCATCCATAATCCTTTAACTTAATTTTAGTTAACGTTTTAGTCTTTTATTTTTTTTTTATTTTTGGTTTAGTCCTTTATTCTAATTTTAAATGACAATTTGATGTTTTATGTTTTAAAATGTCAACAATATTATCCTTTTTGCTACAAAAATTCATCAAAATTTTCAACTAAAACTCATAAAATTAATTATATTCTTTCATATAATACATATTTCATCAGATTCATCACTCAAATCTTCAAATAAACTCATATTTTCATTCCTTATTTCACTTAAAATTAAAATAAAAGACCAAATCGAGAAGAAAAAAAAAAGATAAAAGACTAAAACGTTAACTGAAATTAAGTTAAGGGACAACGGGTGCTATTTAGCCAATAATTAATTTAATAGCAACCAAAAAATAGAAGATATGTAATATATATATATATATATATATAAATATAATTTTTTTAATTAAAATTTACTAAAAGTAGTAAAAGT
Organism: Cicer cuneatum; assembly: GCA_037974295.1. Classification (NCBI taxonomy): domain Eukaryota; kingdom Viridiplantae; phylum Streptophyta; class Magnoliopsida; order Fabales; family Fabaceae; genus Cicer; species Cicer cuneatum. The sequence goes on along the minus strand of JBBPBO010001985.1, from coordinate 28,326,271 downwards.
TAATTTAATTTTTTTAGAGGTCCATTAAATGAATCTAATTAATTTATATACACAATTCTGACATCAAAATCTAATATGACATCAAAATCAATCCAAAATTAATTGTGTTACAACTACAAAAATAACATCAATTTGTGGTCAGGTCACTACTATGGTGTTACTCATATTCCACTCCAAATGTTTGGTATTCAACATGTGAAAATGTATTAAGAGTTTTATATTAAATAAGATAAAGTCTTACTATCTATAAGTGAAGTCAATCTTCACATTATAAATTGATTTTGTAATGATTAAATTATGTCTATTCTAAATTTTAAGAATAACTATTAAATCATTAAAAAATGACACATATATAGATGATTACAATTCGTTGACAATATAAAATTTTTTACGAGAAAATTAAACTAAAAAAAATGCTCTCACTTTTAAAAAATATAAAACTTGTGTGATTTATAGAATATAAGAATAAAAGCATTTTTTTGGATAAAAATAAAAATAAATTAAAATACTGTTTGTATAATAGTATTGTAAGCAATTTTTGGAAGATACATAGTAAGTAATAAAATAAATACGATATTATTCTTCCATTCCATGTGGCAAGCCTTTCGTACTTCTCTTTTACTTTTTTATATTTATTTATTTATATTATTAACAGATTATTTTTCATAAGTATTACCTTCTCTTTTTGTTGTGATGTGGATAATGAACTCTTGGAGATATCAGCATGACATTATAACTCGATGTTTTGAGTATTTAAAACTACTTTAAAATACATTTATATCACTAAAGATATTACAGAGTTGAGTTACAAATTATGTCGTTTTCTTTAAGACGTTTTGCCGTATTGTTAAAATTGTGCAAGACAAAATATTAACCACAAAGTCCCTAGAATAAAAAGCTCAAACAAACTATATCATAGTTACACTACATCGTAGAAAACCGTTCTAAAATCTTACAGTCAAAGGCCGCCACTCGTAATATGGTATTATGACCACTCGAAAGAAAGAAAAGAAGAAAGACATGGAAAAATAGATAAAAGTTTAGGATTTTCGGAGAATTTTTTGTGTGCTTTTCCAATTGAGTAGAGTCATCTATTTATAGAGGAACTCTGCAACTGAATGAAAGAGAAATGCGCGATCCATCAAACCGGATCAACAGAAAACTGCACTTTGAAATTTTATAGATTTTGACCAGGGCAAACTGACGCGTGAATTCAAAGAAGCAAACATGTACGGATGGCCAATGTAAAATTAGTTTAGTTTGTCGACCAATCATAATTGTAGTACCCCAATTTTGTCCGACTATTTAAAAGTAATTCAAAAATAAGTAATAATATGTTTAATAAATACTTTATAAATATTATTATAAAAATCTGAAGATCATCATTTTTACAATTTAGTCCAATTTACATAAGTGTTCTCGTTTAACACCAAAATAAAATAAGATAAAATAAAAAAGAAAAATTGTGAACACACTTTTTTTTGTTCTTCTTCTTTTTCTACTATTTCTATTGTGTACATTCCTTTATCTTGTTTGCTTTGTTAGCATCCTACTGCAAACTTTCCTTTATCTTGTTGGCCTTGTTAGCATCCTACTACAAACCTGTTACAAACCAGTTACTTACTTCATTTCAGACTAATAAGGTTATTACTTGTACCACTCGTACACTCAAAATCTGATGTTGTGTAAAATTTGTAACAAAACTATACAAAATCCAGAACTTAATTTTATCTAATGAACAGAAAGATTCACCACTTTAGTCTATAAATTGAGTTCGAAAATCAATAAAAAGCAGAAGATTTTGGGGTGAGAGATTTGTTACAAAAAACACTAAAAAGGGAGAAGGAAGAAATAAACAACTCAATAACAAAATAAAAACAAACATCGAAGAAGGATTAAGATTATAGAAGATATGACTAAAAACTCAAACCTCTCTGATAACGCCGTCGCCGGAAAACCGACCACTGTTACACTTCGTTGCCTTCTCACGTTTGTCTCTTTTCTCTATCTCTTTTTGTTGTTTTGTTTGTTTGTTGAAGTATTTATTTCATGTTCAATGTTGCATTTGTTATTTGATTATTTCTCTTTATTTGTTTAAAGACTGGATTTTTAATTTACTGCAACTTGTCATATAGAAACATGCACCTTGATGAAACGTCTACAATGCAGATACAGAGACACGTATCTATGATATATATGGGCTAAGTTTCATTTGTTGCTGTTTGCGCAAAGTAGGCTTTTCATAGCACAACTTGCATTTGCTTCTCATTAAATTTTTAGTTGCAAAAAAGAGCTCTTCCCAAAAATTAAATAAGCAAATGTTGTTCAAAATTAATACGAGACAAGTCATGATTATGAACTCTTATTTTTTTTACGTAAATATTAATTAAAAATATTTTTAAATTTAATTAAATTAGATGTGACATTTTTCTTTTTTTTTTGAATTGTTAAGACACAAGCTGTACCGCTTGTTGGTTTTAAAACTCGACTTGAAAATCGAAAATAATAAAATATTTTTAAAAGAGTTAACAGGATGAGACATCTTTTTACTCCTTGAGTATTTGAGACACGAGTTGTACAACTTGATAGGCTTAAAACTCTTATTTCAAAATAATTACTCAAATCGAACAAACTCATTTTATTTTCTTCATCAAAACAACTTTTCTTCTTTTTATCAATAATAGCACACATTTTCTTTAAAAGAATAATCAACACATCCGCATTTTCTACACAAGAACTACGTAGCTTTGATTTCTCCATCGCACCGGGAGATACGTAGGAGCAAGATCTTACTCTTGTCAAACACGTTAATAAAAAATTTCTTTTTTTTTTTCTCTTTTCTTTAAGCACATATTTATTTCAAAATCACATTAAAAATAAATAATTGATATTCATGTTTAATAATAAAGAGAAATAAATATATTTAAGTTAATATTAATTTTGCACAATTAATTATAGGTAACCGTATTTTAACGGATGTCTTAGGGTGCTAATACCTTCCCTACGCATAATCGACTCCCGAACTCAAAATTTGGTTTCAAAGACTATTTTTTTTCTTTTTAAGGATTTCCCAATATTTTTCCCTATTATAAATAAATTTTGGTGGCGACTCCATTAAATTCGAGAAACACTCAAAATTTAGACCTTGACAGTTGGCGACTTCACTGGGGACCCTTAGAGAGTCAAGCCTAACATAATTAATTGTGCATAATTTTTAACTTTTTCTATATTTGTTTGATTTTCATTTTTTAATACTTTATGGGCTTATTATTTCTTAATAAATATTAGTTGTCATTATAATATTCTTTTAAGCTAGTAAGTCATTTATTTATTTATTATTATTATTATTATTATTTTTTGTGCATATATATATATTATTAGCAATATAGAGCTATTGAATTATGTTTATTCTACACCCTACACACACTTATGAGTGGAACCTTATACCTGAGTTTGAACAAAACTTAAGTTTAGTTTCGAGGTTGCGTAGTGATAGACTTCTGGATGTACATCTTGTTTGGTTAGCATGAAGATCTCACCTAGAGTTTGATCCTATCAAGGGTATTGTCACTCCAAATAGTTTACCCATTGTTGTTGACAATATTCGAAAATAGGATTATTGGCTCTAGGAACCACATTTAGAATCATAGAGCCACCCTTGTGAGAGTTTCACTACATAAACCAATAGTCCCTTTCATCATAAGAACATCCATATAAACCAAAAATAACTCATACATTCAAAACTTTATATATATATATATATATGTGTGTGTGTGTATATAAATACATTCACAATAATTATTCTACATAGTTTCATTCATATCTCATGATTTTTTTTCTCTTATTTCTTCTTTTCTAAAAATAAAAAATATAATGGCATTTTGCATAAATTTTCAGGATTTTTGGGGAATCATACAAACCTTAGTCACATGTTAAGTGGATAATGGGATTGGAAAAAAGAAAAACTTTACTTTTAAAGTTCAAGCAACCTGATTTGAAAAGTTTAAGAGACATCAGCAATCAAATGAAAACCATACAACGTGAGAGTTTCTTTAGTAAATATGGGAAAATCCTAAACCTCTTGGCAGTAAATGTGCAAACAGGGGTCCTCACGGCACTGGCTCAGTATTATGACCCTCTCTTAAGATGTTTCACCTTTCAAGACTTTTAGTTGGCCCCGACATTAGAAGAATTCGAGCGAATATTGGATTACTCCCTAGAGAAAGGAAACCCTTATCGATATACTAGGCAACCACCAAATTTGAGCGTAGTTGCTGAAGTATTAAAAATCGACATAAGAGAGTTGGCAAGCAAAAAAGAGGAAAAAGGGGATATTCATGGTTTCTCGAGAAAATATTTAGAGCAAAAGGCACAAGATTCAGCCATTAAAAAAGAATGGGGTGCTTTTATATGGTATTGTTTTATTCCCAAACCTTGATAATTTTGTTGATTTTGCTGCCATCAATGTCTTCTTGGCTTTTAACAAAAATAAACAAAATCTAGTTCCCGCGGTCCTTGCTGATGTATACTACTCTCTGCATATGCGGCACGAGAAGAAAGGAGGAACAATTTTGTGTTGTGTTCCAGTGCTGTATACTTGGTTCATGTCTCACATGTTCAAGAAAGGGTATCATGTTGGAATTAAAATAACCGTGAATGGGCTTAGAGTATAGCTAGCCTTACCAGGGACATAATTTCATGGTATCATAGAAAACAAGAGGTAGAAGAAGTAATATGCCAATGCGGAGACTTTCCAAATGTACCTCTCATGGGAACCAAAGGTTGTATTAACTACAATTCGATGATAGCTCTAAGACAGCTTGGCTACCCTATGTTGGAGAAACCAGATGATAAGTCATTAGAAGCTTTTGTTTTCCACAATACGGGTATAGTAGACCCACCGATGTTGCGGAGGATAACTCGAGCTTGGGAAGTGATCATTAGAAAAGGAAGAGTACCCAGACATAGAAGTTGTGGCACAAAGGAATCCTATCTACAATGGGTAAAGAAAAGAGTCCAAGAAATCAAGCTGCCTTTCCACAGTACATCGTCGAGTGATCAGGAGGTACCTGAACCTACCTTTGTTACAAACAAAGAAATAGAAGAACTCAAAGCATTATTGTTAAAGTCTGAAGAGCAAAAAAATGAGCTACAAGCGAATTTAGAAAAAGTCTCCCAAGAGAACAAGAATTTGCGATCAGAAAACACTTGTAAGAATCAGTTTATTGAGAGAAGCAACAAGAGGTTGAAAATTGAAAAGGAAATGAACTGGACATACAAGATTTTTTGAGAGGTGCAAATGAAGAATTAGATGTGCAGAAGCAAGAAAAGAATAAAGCTATTGAAGAAGCCTATATATGGAAGCAATTATGGGCGAAATCAGCAAGCTCTGAGAGGAATATAAAAAAGGAATTTGAAGATTTAAAGAAACAACTTGAAGAGTTGGTAGCCGACTACGAGAGTCAAGTAAAGAATGAGAGGCAACACAAGGAAGAAATGAAAGACTTACTCTCAAAACATCAAGATGCGCTAAGAACAGAAATGGAGACTTCTAGTGAGTTGAGGAATTACATCGATTATCAAGAAAATATTTATAATGATTTAAAGGATGAAACCATTTATTGGGAGAATCATTTTATGACGTTGCTTGGACAATTGAAGAATCAAGAGGTCTATAAAGAGCTGGAAGATAAAGGCAAGCATTGGAAAGATTGCTTTTTAAAATTGGTAATGCTAGCTAATCAAGCAATCATAAAAATTCCAAAGCATCTAAGAGAGATTGATGCAGTAATGCATATACTCAATACTCCAGTCAAAGTCTACAAGTTCGTTGAATATTGCAAAAATATGGTAGAAGAATTGGAGGAAAAGATTGGTTGTCTTATCGAAAGAGAAGATTGAAATACCATAGATGCTGTAGTTTTTAATTTAAATGTGATGTACTCTTTTTCTCATCAATGAAGAATTTGTTTGTTTTGTTTATCGATCCCCATATTTTCTGCACTTATAATTCTAAAGGCTTATGATTCCCCAACATACAACTATAATGTAAAAAATAGATAATTAACTAAATAATTTCATCTTCATTCCATTCATACATACTCATAATTTTTTTTTATTTAAAAAAAAACAGAAAAAATCAATAAAGCTGTTTCCTCGACACCCTTATCAGCCTCGCGGAAACTCCAAGATCATGGATGAACTTGAGCAAAACCAAAAAGTGATGAGAGCAGATGTTAGCCAATTGAAGGAATAGGTTGATCGAATCCTAGAGGCTATACAGGCTTTGGCAAGAAAAGAGAATACAAATGGGAATCCTCCGACTGCGAATGAAGAACTCCAAACCACTCATTCTCACCCACCAGGCTTTACCCCAACTACCCATCAATTCCGTGCAGCGGCTATGCAATTTCCTATGTATGGTATCCCATCTGGTTATACTCCGCCCTTAGTCATCAATCCCATGGAAAATAACCCAAATCACTCAACCATCAACTCCCAAAGCTTAAACTAACCACAAATCCCATCTCCTCTTGGCTACGTGCCACCCCAAAACACTCTACCCTCAGAAAATATTCCATTAAGCGCACCCCAAGCACCCCATTTCGATGCTAACGGAAATTGGCAACAACCTCAGTTTATTGGTGAAGATACACAGTTGAAAGAAAAATTACATGTTTTAGAAGAGCGAATAAAAGCAATGGAAGGTAGTAATGCCTATGGTCTTGATGCTTTTGATATACTTCTCATGCTCATGATGACAAACTTCTCATGCTCATGATGACAAACTTCTCATTCATTTTTTTCAAGACAGTTTGAGCGAGGCATCACTAAATTGGTATATGCATATCGAATGAAATCGAATCCGTTCATGGAAAGACTTTGCTGATGCCTTCTTGAAACAATACAGGTACAACATTGATATGGCCCCTGACAGGATGCAATTGCAAAATTCATTGAAAAAGGACAATGAAACATTCAAAAAATATGCACAACAGTGGAGAGAAGTGGCATCACAAGTAGATCCTCCTTTATCCGAAAGAGAAATGGTTGGTATGTTTATGGATACTCTCCAGTTGCCCTTTTATGAAAAGATGATTGGAAGTATGTCATCAAACTTTTCTGACATGGTCATGATAGGAGAAATCGTAGAAAGTGGTATGAGGAGTGGTAAGATTGTATGTGGAACGAGTGGTGTGAAGAAGCCCTAGATGGGATTCACAAAGAAGAAGAAGGGGATGTTAACGCTGTAATGGCAAACCCAAAAGTCTCTTATTCTCCATCCATGAATTCTTATTGACCTTAAAATTTCCAGCCCCCAATACCCCAAATTCCATACATTCCATATCCATATGTGGCTACGACTTCACCAGCTCCATACCCCCAATATCACCCTTCAAGGCCACGTTATTATTAACAACCCATGGTCCAGCCACCCCTCTCACGTTTCCCCAACAAAACCAATGGAACCAAAATCCAATCCCGAATCAATACAAACCACCAGTTAATCGAGAAAAGAAGATAACCTATTTTGACCCGATTCCCATGACATACAGCCAATTGTTGCCTCACCTACTCCAGAACTCAATGGTAGTCCCGAGACCCGTGAAACCTATGGAACCACCATTCCCAAAATGGTACAACCCAAATGCCAAATGTGAGTACCACGCAGGAGCCGTAGGACATTCCATCGAAGATTGCCAAGCACTAAAATCTAAAGTGCAAGAATTGATTAATACAAAATGGCTTACCTTCAAGGAAGACAGTCCCAATGTGGGGAGTAATCCTTTGCCAGGCCATGGAAATTCCTCTATCAATGTCATTGAAGATGAGGTAGACCAATGTGCAATTAAGAGTATGGAACATGTGAAAACCCCAATAAAAATAATTTTTTGCTAAGTTACGCAAGTTAAACTTGATTGAGATTATTAACAATGAGGTTAGAATTTGTGGTGTTCACTCAACTGGTTCACGTTCCATAAAAAATTCTGAAGAGCTCAAGGAATTCCTTCAGGAGTTAATGAACAAGAATTTCATACAGGTAGGTTGTGCAAAAGATGATCATGTGCTAACCATAGAGCCATGCATGGAGAATAGTAGATCTTTCCCAAGACCATTGGAAATCCTCTATAGAAAAGAAAATCTTATGGCAACTCCAAATGGTCCATATCCGATAATTGTCCAAGCACCAACCCCTTTTCCTTATGAAAATACCAAGGCGGTACCATGGAATTATGAAGTCACGTCTCATTTGGCCAATCATTAATCAGGTGATAACTGTGAACCTAAAGAAATTGATGTCACCAATATTTCAAGAGTTGGTGGGATGACTCGGAGTGGTCGAGTATACGCCCCCGAACAACCTAGGAAAAAGGAGGACCGTGAGGAAAAGGGTAAAGAAGCTATGAATCATGCTATAAAAGGGCCAGAGACTAGCAAAAAGACGGTGCTTGAAGAAGAAGCTAACGAATTTTTAAAGTTTATCAAACAAAGTGAATACAAGGTGGTGGACCAGCTAAATGAAACCCCTTCCAAGATATCTGTTCTTTCTTTGTTATTAAACTTTGAAGCACATAGAAGGGTATTGATGAAAGTTTTAAATGAGGCCCATGTTACTCACAATATCACAATATCACAATATCATAGTTGACTAGTTTGATGGAGTTGTTGGTAATATCACTGCTAATAATTGTTTGAGTTTTAGCGATGGCGAATTACCAACTGAAGGGACAAGGCATAATAAAGCACTACATATCTCTGTGAGATGTCATGATCATATTCTGGCACGAGTGCTAGTTGATAATGGTTCATCATTAAATGTTATGCCGAAAGCGACACTATCAAAACTACTTGTTGATGGAGCATGTATGAAGCCTAATGCTATAGTGGTGAAAGCATTTGATGGGTCCAGGAGACAAGTTGTTGGCGAGATTGACCTACTGGTTCAAGTTGGACCCTATAACTTTCGGATAACCTTCCAAGTGATGGATATTAAACCAGCGTTTAGTTGTCTTTTAGGGAGACCGTGGATTCATGCTGCTGGAGCGGTGACATCCACTCTCCATCAAAAGCTAAAGTTTATAATGAACAATAAGCTGGTAATAATATATGGGGAAGAAGATATGATAGTGAGTCATCTATCTTCTACACGCTACATTGAAGATACAGAGGGAGCCATAGAAACCTTTTTTCAAGCATTAGAAATTGCCAATGCTGTCTTCATGGGTGAAGGATCTCACTTAAAAGAACCAAAGTTGTCTACCACATAATTGAAGTCTACCACATAATTGAAGTCTACCAAATCCATGTTGGAAGGAGGAGCTTTTGCTAAGTTGGGGAAATTGTTAGATATACCAGAAAAGAATGATCGATACGAGTTGGGATATGTACCTATCAAAGCTGATAAAGAAAAGGCAATGAAAGAGAAAAAGGAAAGAAAAATGGCTCGTCTGGAAAACCATTTACAGAAAATTCCCATTTGTGACATTCGCCAAACCTTTCAAAGCGCCAGAATAATTTATGCTGACCAGGTGGCTGTGGTGGAAGAAGAGCATGTTAGAGATGATACCCTCAAATTAGTGTATCCTTGTCTTCCGAATACCATCCTCAACAATTGGAAGATCATCGAGTTTCCCGTGTTTTTTAATTCATGCTCAAAGTTGTCTTCCAAAGATGTATTTCAACTCCTTTTGCTATGCCTAAGGCTATAAGGATAATTAATTAAGGCGCATGTATTTCAATTCCGTACTTATTATCAATAAATGCATTTTGGAATTCTCCAACCGTTTCTTTTCCTTTTCTTCTTAAAGTTACAACCTTTATTCATATTCTTTTTCCTTTTTTCTTAATTTTAATAATGCTGAGTCGAAAATGAATACGTTTAAAATAGCAACGCTAGAACCCCTTCTTGTAATTTTGAACTCCCAATTAATCACACTGATGAGGATTGTGAAGACAATTTTGAGCCTCCCCCAGAACTAGAAAGGTTAATGGAATAGGAAGCTAAGATAATCCAACCCTATCAAGAACCTGTTGAGGTGATCAATTTGGGGACTGAATGTGATAAGAAAGAAATTAAAATTGGTATGTCTATGAAAGGAAGTGAACGAGAAAAGTTGGTTAAACTTTTATTTGACTATGTAGACATCTTTGCATGGTCATATCAGGATATGTCTGGGCTAGATACTAACATAATTGAACACAAGCTACCACTCAAGCATGAATGTTCTCCAGTTAAACAAAAATTGAGGAGGATGAGGCCTGATATGTCACTTAAAATTAGAGAAGATGTCAAAAAGCAATTTGGTGCTGGTTTCTTAGCAGTAGCAAAATATCCTCAATGGGTGGCTAATATTGTCCCAGTTCCAAAAAAGGATGGAAAGGTTCGAATGTGCGTTGATTATCGGGATTTAAATAAAGCAAGTCCTAAACACAATTTTCCTTTGCCTCATATTGATGTCCTAGTAGATAGCACTGCTCAATATTGTCTTTTTTCCTTCATGGATGGTTTTTCAAGATACAATCAAATCAAGATGGCTCCCGAGGGTATGGAGAAAACCACATTCATGACACAATGGGGAACCTTTTGTTATAAAGTGATGCCATTTGGATTGAAGAATGCTAGGGCAACCTATCAAAGAGCAATGGTGACATTGTTTCATGACATGATGCTTAAAGAGATAGAGGTTTATGTGGACGATATGATTGCAAAATCCCGGACCGAAGAAGACCACGTGGTTAACCTTCAAAAGTTATTTGTGCGATTAAGGAAGTTCAGACTCCGTTTAAACCCTGCTAAATGCACTTTTGGCAGGAGATCAGGCAAGTTACTTGGGTTTGTCGTTAGTCAAAAAGGGATAGAAGTGGACCCAGATAAAGTATGAGCAATACAAGAAATGCCGGCTCCATGCACGGAAAAAGAAGTCTGTGGCTTTTTGGGGAGATTGAATTACATTGCCAGATTCATATCAAATCTAACTGCAATATGCAAGCCAAATTTTCAAGTTGCTGCACAAAGACCAAAAGGTTGAATGGAATGAGAATTGTCAAAAAGCTTTCGAGAAGATTAAACAGCACCTGTTAAAACCTCCAATCCTAGTACTTCCGGTTCCTGGAAAATCACTTATTATGTACTTAACAGTACTTGATGGGTCAATGGATTGTGTGCTGGGGCAGCACGATGAATCTGGTAAGAAGGAGCATGCTATTTATTATTTGAGCAAAAAGTTCACTAGTTGTGAAACAAGATATTCGCTGCTTGAACGAACATGTTGTGCACTAGCATGGGCTGCTCATCGGCTGAGGCAATACATGTTATGTCATACAACTTGGTTGGTGTCTACAATGGACCCAATTAAGTACATCTTTGAGAAACCTGCTCTTACTAGAAGGATCGCCTACTGGCAGATGTTGTTATCAGAACACGATTTAGTGTATGTTACACAGAAGGCTATCAAAGGAAACGCACTAAGAGAGTACTTGGCCCAACAAACTGTAGAAGATTATCGATCAATGCAGTGTGAATTCCCTGATGAAGACATAATGACTTTATGTGAAAAGACTGAATCATCTGATAAAGAAAAATGGATGCTGATGTTTGACGGTGCTTCTAATGCATTAGAGCATGGAATTGGAGCCATTTTGATTTCCCTAGAGAACCAATTCACTCTATTTACGGCTAGATTGTGTTTTGATTGCACAAACAATATTGCAGAATACGAGGCATATGCCATGGGCATTAAAGCAGCCATTGAATCAAAGGTAAAGGTGCTTAAGGTATATGAAGACTCATCATTGGTCATCCATCAGACAAAAGGAGAATGAGAAACTCGAGATTCCTAATTGGTTCTGTATCACACGCACATCAAAGAGTTGACAAAATAGTTCGAGAAGATCACTTTTCACCATATTCCTCGAGAAGATTACTAATTGGTCGACGCCTTGGCCACATTGTCCTCGATGTTCAAAATAAGCATCGATCAGGATGTGCCGGTCCTAAAAATTCAACAAAAGGATAAGTCAGCATTTTGCTTATCAATAGAAGAAGAGCCCGATGGCAAGCCATGATTTTATGATATCAAATCCTATGTTAAGAATAGGGAATATCCATTGGGTATTTCTGAGAATGACAAAAGGGCTTTGAGGAGGTTGTCAATGAACTTCTTCTTAAATGGTGACGTGCTTTATAAGCGAAACCATGACATGGTTCTCCTTAGATGTGTGGATAAAACGGAAGCAGAGAAAATCATTCAAGAGGTTCATGAAGTTTCTTTTGGAACTCATGCAAATGGGCAAACAATGACAAGAAAAATCTTAAGGGTTGGCTACTATTGGTTGACCATGGAGTCTGATTGTTTTAGTTTTGTAAAGAAATGTCATAAATGTTAAATCTATGTTGATAAAATACATGTACCACTAACCTATTTGAATGTCTTAACATCACCTTGGCCATTTTCAATGTGGGGGATGGATGTTATTGGGCTCATCAAACCTAAGGCTTCAAATGGGCACCGGTTTATTCTAGTAGCTATTGGTTATTTCATAAAATGGGTTGAAGCTGCTTCATATGCCAACGCGACGAGGAGCGTAGTGGTCAGATTCATCAAGAGAGAATTGATTTGTTGATATGGGCTGCCAAATAAGATTATCACGGATAATGCGACCAATCTGAACAACAAAATGATGAAGGAGTTGTGTGATAGTTTCAAAATTCAGCACCATAATTGTTCATCTTATCGGCCGAAAATGAATGGAGCTGTTGAAGTGGCAAATAAGAATATCAAGAAAATCATACAAAAGATGGTAGAAACATACAAGGATTGGCATGAAATGCTTCCCTTTGCATTACATGGCTATAGAACGTCTGTTCGCACCTCAACAGGGGCAATTCCTTTCTCATTGGTGTATGGAATGGAAGCGGTACTTCCCATTGAAGTTGAAATCCCCTCGATCAAGGTCTTGATGGAAACAAAACTAGCAAAGGTAGAGTGGGTTCAATCACGATTTGACCAATTGAATCTCATTGAAGAAAAAAGAATGATAGCTCTGTGTCATGGTCAATTGTATCAAAAAAGACTTAAAAAAGCATACTAGAAAAAAGTTCGTCCTCGAGAGTTTCAAGAAGGAGACTTAGTGTTAAAGAAAATATTGCCCATAAAAAAGGATTCTCGTGGAAAATGGACCCCGAATTACGAGGGACCATATGTGGTAAAAAATCTTTCTCTGGGGGAGCTCTTATACTCGCATAAATGGATGGAGAGGAGCTTCCACTTCCAGTAAACTCAGACGTAGTCAAAAAATATTATGCTTGAAAAATATATAGGCTCGCTAGGTCGAAAACCTCAAAAATGCGACCTAGGAAAAAGTCAGAGCATCCCGATGGATTAAAAACATGAAAGAGCGGTCCATGCAAAAGTTAGGGATTTATATAAAAAAAAGAATCAAGCAATTCAAATTGGGGCAGCTATTGTTCTTGGGTGCTGACCAATAGGAGTCTTAAATTACAAGGATGGTTATCATTTGTTATCCCTTCAACTAAACATGAACACACTCATCCCTACATTGTAACCCCTACCTCAATTATTTTGTTCCCAATATAGTAAATGTACTTTTTTTTTCAATGTTGTCTTTCGATTTGTACATTACTTTTTTTTTATCGTCCATTCTGTAAGCTAATTCAGTCTCATGGTTGTTTGTTCTAGCATTTTAAAAAAAGAAGTTATTTTATGATGATAAATGTTGTAATTTGAAATATGCGTAAATATAAAATTTTTTTTTTGATTATTTTGACATTTGAAAATATATACGCGGGAACTCGATAAATCCTCAAGATATATGGGGGAGTAAAAAAGAAAAAATGGCGTGCGAGATATGTTAGTTTCATCATGCCAAAACGATTTTGTCTTCATTTCATCCGTTGAATCTTGAAGGTGTATAAGATCATATAAGGATCAAGGAATTAAAAAAAAATGAACACATATTTTATCTATATTGCAAAACACATGATTCATGCATTTTACATTGGGGTACGAATATGTATGCTCATATGTTAGATAGGGTATTGCGTCAATACAGTCATTTCCAAACCATTTTTTGTTCACCTTTGGAGATAGTAGATCAGACGACCACACCAGAGGAAATGGACATAATGTTTATGCAATATGTTGTGGATGTAGTTGATGGTGGTGTGGTTGTACAGGGACCTGCAGACTGCACGAACGATTACATGGAGTGATTTATGAACTCTTGAAGCTCTACCACACACTATTGACGAATGAATGCCCAAGAGTTCTCACTCATTCCAAGTAAACCTGCAACTGCATGATGTCCACAATTACCATCATCGCAGACATCAATAATGTCATCTATGAATTTCAATTAGCAACCAATCGTTGAAGAAAAGAACTCTTAGTTGTTGAACCTTGCTGATTGATAGTCGAGATGTGAGCTTTTTGACTCATGATTGAGGTTGTTGTAGTTTAATAGATGTTATAGTGCTACATGCATTTGTGCCATTGCATCAAACACTTGCATCCATATACTCCCACCAAGATGGATCACGATTGGTTGATTTATCTTTTTTTGATACCTTACTTTTGCTTGTTTTTGGTGCACCCTTTGTTTTAACCTTGTCAATAGGTGGACACATCGACGTAGTGGATGGATACGCGATCTCTCGTAGTTTACCTTTAATTGCAATTTTGCATGGTACATCAAGTTCATCAAACTTTTTCACTATCACATCTATTTCATGTTTCACAGATAACTCTGAAGGTTTACCCGATCCATCATCATGAAAAGTTAATTTACTCCACCAAACATGAATATCGTCTAACGGAATGGAACGTGGGATCATACTATGCCTGGATATTTCACATGCACAAGGTAGACCATCGTGCAATGATACTCAGACTTATTAATACCTTTATACTTCATGTGATCATACTCTACCGCAATGTGATCTATTGCATTTTTGGACACAACACCATGCAAATAGGCGTACAATCTATTACTATGTCGATGCACCTTTTGAATGATGCTCTTTTCGAATGATGCTATTACTTCAATGTTTTGTAATTCAATCATGCTATTGATGGTTTCCCAAACACTGCATATATCACCAATAATGTCTTGTATTATCCTTTTCAAACTCCAATGCGCCGACTTAACCATTTGAGTTGTGGTGTTCCCAAAATGCATAACTCTATTTGTCCACACCTCGACAAATCTTCCTTGTGAGGAATTAACCACTGCCCACGTACATAATCACAAACAATAGAACAACTACTACAAATTCCTTCAAAGATAGCCAACTTTATGTAGTATTGAGCCTCATCATAACTGTAAACAAGAGACTCTTGTTCGAACCAAGTTGGTTCTTGCAATTAATGTTTTGATATCAACAAATGTATTTTATGAAAATCGTATTTTGACTTAGAAGAAGAATGAAAAATAAGAAGATGTCATCAGAAGCATAAATTAGAAGATGACGTCACCAGAAGTAGAAATTAGAGGATGACGTAAGTAGAAGATATCACCAGAAGATACAAATCAGAAGCAGAAGATGTCATCAGAAAGTGACATCACCAGAAGAAAAAAATGCATCGAGAGGACACCAGAGGAAACATCCAGAGGATGTCACCAGAAGGTACCATAAGATACCTCTAGAAAATACCAAAGGATATCACCAGAGGATATCATCAGAGAATATCATCAGAGGATATCACCAGAGGATATTATCAAGGAATATCATTAGAAGATATCACCAGAGGATATCATCAGAAGATCCTGTCAGAGAATAATTTCAGAGGATCTCATTAGAAGAAAAGTCAGAAGCTACATCATTAGAAGCTAAAAGTATGCTCAAAACAGAATCTGAGAAAAATGCTCAAAACAAAATTGGATAAAAAGAATCAAGAAACATAATATAGCTAAAAGTATGCTCAAAGCAGAATATGAGCAAAATGCTCCAAACAGAATCAGAGCAAAAGACTCGTGAAATAGAATATGAGCAAAATACTCCAAAATATTCTCAAAACATAATTAATCAAAATACACTCCAGAAGTAAAGCATAAGATAAAAGTGAAGCCCTAATTTCAACTATAAATAGAGG
Organism: Cicer cuneatum; assembly: GCA_037974295.1. Classification (NCBI taxonomy): domain Eukaryota; kingdom Viridiplantae; phylum Streptophyta; class Magnoliopsida; order Fabales; family Fabaceae; genus Cicer; species Cicer cuneatum. The sequence goes on along the minus strand of JBBPBO010001985.1, from coordinate 28,310,159 downwards.
CTTAATGCTGAAGTATAAAGCATCGAAAAATAGAAGAACTCGAGCAAAAAATTCCTAAGTATTTAAAGAGTTCAAAGGAGAGAAACACTTGCTTAAAAGATATATTTTATAAGTGTTCTTTTCTTAGAGTGTGAAGCATATCGTCATCATAAATTTTCAGAAGCAAACACTCTAGTTCACTTTAAGCTTATTGCGAGTATAACTTTCCAAAAGTAATTACTCAGTTCTAATTTTGATCCCTTGTATAAAATCCTATAGTGTTGAAGTTTATTCTAAAATCTGGGGTCGCAGGTTGTTAGAAAAAGACTTAGTTTGTAGGTTTAAGGTTGTGAAGTTCCTCAAAAGTCTGGGGTTGTCAGACTGTTTGAGAAGACTTGGCTGGTATAGTCAAGGTGTTGTTGTTCCTCAAAATTCTGGGGTTGTCAGACTGTTTGGGAAGACTGGCTTGAAGGGTCAGCAGTGTTGTAATTCAAAGGAGTTTGAATTAGTGAAAAAGAACTTCTGAAGGAAGGGACAAGACGTAGCCTAGTTAAAGGTGAACCAGGATAAATTGATGTGTTCTTATGTTGTGATTATCCGCTGCTAAATCTGATTATTTATTCATTAAATAATTTGCATCAATTCAACAAAAAAGCAAAAGAATTCAAGTTTTGCAAACACAATTCAACCCCCTTGTTGTGTTTGCACCTTCAACTCTCATGCCTCCATTATTTGCATCTGCTTCGTTTTTGGAAACACAATTATCTTGCACTTCGCTTTGACATTTTTGCATACATGAAACAAGCATAATAAATTGTCTGCTTTTGGAAAAACATATTGAACTGCATTCATCAAAGCAAGGTCTCTATCAGTAACGATGACTTAAAAACTTCACCACTTATAATATGTTCTTCCAACATTTGCAGTGCCCACACAACATTTTCAGCATGCTAAGATTGTAGATATGCAAATCCCATGGAAATTGTCAATTCAATAAATGTAACACCAAAAATCTCAAGTAATAGCATTCGATACCTATATGTCTTGTATGTGTTATTCATAATCAATACTATGTGAAAATTATTTACATGAGTGATAGGGTCTGGATGAGCCAAAAATATGTCCATCAACACATCTGAACTCTACCTTCCTATATCGATAGACATATTTGCCGCGTTCCATCTATGTCAAAAGATGTTGCATTTTCGTTCTATTACCTTTAAGTGATGAATGATATGCTTGATATACATTGCAAACTTGTTTTATTGTCGTCAAACTTTCAAGATTATGATCCTTTAGTGTCATCAATATGTTTCTTGGTTTTACCCTGTTCTTTGTCATATCACCAAGTACTTTTTTCTCTTCATGAGACAATCAACCTAAGAAAGAATGGCCAATCAGTTTTTTAACCAATTCGTGGTTATGGAGACCACATATTACATGCATATACGGTCTCTCGCCAACACTTGATGATGTTACTCTCAATATAAATGGACATTCACATTTCCTAGTCAAAGTACTCCTCATAGGTTTAGGATTCTTCCAAGGTCTATATTTACCGCTTCTTTCACAACCAAGAATTAATTTTGTCTTTGTTCTTGGTCGTGCTATCGCAATTTCAGATCTAAAAATGACAACGAAAATTCCATTTTCCCTTCCAACATTTCTAGCCAATTTCAATAAATCATCTTGCTTATCAAACATCATGCCAGTGGTAAACAAATCAATCAAATCAACCATGACAGATTCAACTCCGTCATTCATAGCGTCTTCAATTTTGGGTTCAATACCATCATTCATTGCATCAAAATCAGGTTCTAAACCATCACACATTTAATCAAAATCATGTTCCAAACCATCATGCATTTCCTCAAAATCAAGTTCCAGACCTTCATACATTTCGTCTTTGTTGTCTCCCCCTTGGTCCATTTATCTACATCCAAAAAAGAACATATAAAAAATTCAGAAAAATGCAATAATCCTATGTGAATTGAATTCACGCACTCCTATGTGAACTCAATTCACATACAATTACGTGAATTGAATTCAAGTAAACGTACGTGGACTCAATTCACATAAGTCTCACATGCTTCACTGAGATGACTTATACGTGAATTGAATTCACATACGTTTACTTGAATTCAACTCACATAAGTGTACGTGAATTGAGTTTACGTAGGAGTACGTGCATTCAGTTCACGTACCGCTTGTAAATTTTTAAACTCCATTAACTACGCAATCTTAAATCATGTAGTTTTACATGAATTGAATTCACGTATTGCCTGGGTTTTGTTAAATTTAATAACAAACGTGAGTTCAGTTCACGTAAGGTTACAACGTATGTGAACTGAGTTTACGTACAATCCTTAGATTTTGAAAAAAAAAAGGAACTCAAAAAATGATCAATAAAGATACATTGCTGTGCCACTTTAAGCACAATGTGAAGAGGAAATTAATGAGGTGTAAATTATGAGTGAGTGATGTGAGTTTTAAATGATAATGAGTTATGATGGGTGAGTTATGAATGATTTTGTGATATGTGAGTTATGAGGTTAAGAATGGTGATGAAGGGATAAATGGGGTTTAAAGAATATTATAAATAGGTAAGTGTTTTTTAGGTATTTTGTTTTTAAAAAGAAATTGAGGGGTGTGGGTAGTAAAAAGGGGAGTATGGGTAGCAAATTGAAATATGTGTTTCAATTTTTAATATACAACTTATTTTTTAAAATTTTGTGCACCGATTTAAAAAATGATATATATAATATATATATATATATATACACACTTTTTATCATATTATTTCGACTATTAAATATAAATTTTTTTCGTAAATAATTGCATGAGCTATTTTAAGAACTTGACTATTAAAAATTATATTATTAGAGTTGAAAAATCTAATTATTTATTTTTTCATAGACTATTGTAAATAAGATTTTTTATTTTAATTAATGAAATTTTCTATTTTTAATCTAGGAAAGACATGTTATTAATTTTGTATTTTTTAATATTTAATGTAAACTTTGAATTTGAAATATTTGTTTTCATAAAAATTAATATTACTTGAAGTATTACAAATTTTTTAAATTGATTTTCTTAATAGACATTTTAAATATTTTGGGTTTGATTGGGTGTATATTTTTATTTTGCGTAAATTTAACCTTATATTTATTCTTATTCATATTATTAGGATTGTTATTATATTGAGAGCATATTTCATGAAAATATGTATATATTTTCATAAAAATAAATGTACATGTTTTTTAAATTTAATTTAAAAAGTATTGTTTATGTTATCATTTTCGCAAATTCATATTATTGTTACCAATATTTATTAATTTAATCAACTTGGTTTTATTGGACACAAATTTTATACATGAATATCATATAATCTTTCAATAAATTTTTATAAGCATTTATTTTTGGGAAAAAATATTATTATATTTTGTACTATAGGCATACAATTATAAGTTTTATATTTATATACTATATTTAATTTATTTTGATTATAAATTTTATGTAATAAAAATGCATAATTTTGTATCTCGTATATGAATTTTTTTGAAAATATTGAGTTATTGTATTTGCCTTGATTTTGTGTTGATGATTGTGATGAAATTATAAAAAAAAATCACCATTTAAGACCAAATTTAGTTTATAAAAGTTCTAATTTGAAAACTCATTTAATACCTTATTTTTAAATTTTAGCCTATTTATTTTAAATTTTATTGTTGACGATGACGAGATTGATTTTAGGTAAAAAATGATGAGTATGCTATAAGGCTTAGAAATTTTAACCAAGTTTGTGTTTGTGTGATTGAATATTAGAATTTGAAATTTCACAACCAATTGTTGTAAATGAGGAAATCATTTTTGAAACTTTTTATTGAGGTTATAAGAATTTCATCATTTATTCCCTCATTTAATGACTTTTTATTTAAATTCAAAAAGTTTATTTATTTTTTTGGTAATGATTCATTAATGATTTTTGAATAAGCCTATATTATTTTTTATTATGAAAATTGATCTATATTTTTTGTCACCCTAGCTTTATTTTTGGAAGAATATTAAAGAGAGTTTGTATTAGAATTTAATATATACTATAAGATATTATTTAAAATTATAAAAATATAACAATTTAAGTCTCACTTTTAAAAATCCAATAATACTTTATCTTGATATTTAAGACCCCTTGTAATTATTCATTTAGTCTAATAATACATGATCTCAATTTTTGTGTGTGTATAATAACATGATCTTAGCATTTAAGACCATTGTAATTATTTATTTAGTGAATTGTTGCTATTTAAAATAGGGTTGAGAAAGCTTTATTTTGAGAGGTGTTTGAAAAGTTGGCCGAGAGAGACTATTTTTGTTGGTGAACATTGAGATTTTAAAATTTAATGACTTGACGACTTGATGAAGCAAAGCCTTCATTTTGAAAGGTGTATTTTTATTTCACCTAAGATTCAAACTTATATTCTTCGTAATAACTCATCTTTTGTAAATATGCAAGAATATTTATGTTTTTTATGAAGACAAAAACCAAGCAAAGTGATCAAAAAATCAACTCTTTGAAGTTTCAACAACAACAAGGTTTTGTCATCATAAAAAAGGGGGAGAATGTAAATATGAAAGAATACTTTTGTTTTTGACGAAGACAAAGACCAAACAAAGTGATCAAGATGCAAGTTCAAAGTGAAGTTAACAATCAAGTCAACTATTGTCAATATGCTAGAAGGCTTAGAGTTTAAGGTATATGATACAATCTAATAAAGTTATATTTCAAATGCACATGAGAACCTTATACTATTATATATGCATAAAAAAAAATTTTCAAAATGCATGAACAAAGGTTTGGAAAATCAATTTTTAAAAAGTGAAGTGTGTATTCGACTATATATATGTGTATCCGAATACAGATGAAGTCAGTAACAAAAATTGCACATTTGTATTCAACTATAGCATGTTGTAGTCGAATACAAACTCGAGTCACTAGTAAAAACTTCTGATTTGTATTCGACTATAGGATGTCGTATATGAATACAAAATCAAGTTAGTGGCAAAATTCACTAATCTGTATTCAACTACAAGATTTCGTATTCGAATACATGCTGAAATTTTTTGAAAAATCTGAACGTTACAGAGGTGTATTTGAGTACACATAAGCTGTAGCCGAATACAACTGCGAAACAATGTGATTTTTCAGGTCTGATTGATTCTGGATCATTGCATATATTCATCAAACCTCGAGGAACAATTGCCACTGATCTGAAGTGATGTCTTAGGAGTATAAATACCTCTTAAGCTTGAGTTTAATCTCAACACTTTCAAAACAACTTCAGAACTTTCTTTGAAAAATGTAAAGATCCATTAAGAGTTAAACTTTCATATTTCAAGTGCATATTGCTACATTGTCATGTCATTGCAAAGGTTCTGGTGCTGCACTTGAAGTACAATAGTATTAGATTATTATCATTGTACAAAGAAAGCATATCAACTGTATATTCACTTAAGTTATTGAAAAATCATTCAAGTTATTTTTGAAGAAAGTGGTGTACTTTCTTGAAAATGTTGTAAACTAAGATAATGTTGTGCTATCTTAGGGAGAGTCTTAGAAGTTTGTAACAGAAGTCTTAGGGTTAGACTTGTACTTATTCTAACATAGTGGAAAATCTCTTGTGGTGTGCAAGAGGACTGAATGTACCCTTGGTTATAAGGGGAACCAAGATAAGCTCTGTGTTCTTCATTTTTCTGCCCATTTACACTTTACTTCACTTATCATAAATCAGAAAAATAATTCACTAAGTCTCTAAAAACTAGAAAATTTGTAAACACCTAATTCACCCCCCTCTTAAGTGTGCCTCTGAACTTACATCTGTAACTGAAGTTCATTGACTACTTGAGGTCAATCACTTTTTATAAATATATATGTATTGTTATCGTATTATAGTATGTATATATTATAGACATTGGTATAAAATACACTAGCAATTGTATTATCTATTCTATGTGTGACAAATTTTTAGATATATACACAAATTTAGTAATTTCAACTTGAGAATTGTAATATTGCAGCGGTAAATTTTATTTGGGCTTAGATAAGGTTGATGAAATGACAACTAAAGAAATGATAAATTTGATAGAGTTATATAAAACATTTTAAATATAAAGATAAAATTAAGGGTTGATTACATTTTTAGTCACTATTAAATATGATTTTTTTTAAATGTTATAAAATTCTATATAAATGTAACGAAAATATGAACTTAAAAATTAAAATTTGAACTCATTATTTGTCGAATACATTTTTATAATGTTGTAAACATATTTGAATAAATATTTTGAAAAATATATATTAACATTGCAAAAAAAACTAAATCTGCTTAAATGATAATTTTGTAAGGATTAATAATAAAATTTTAAAATTTTATTGGACTAAAAACTTATTTCATTTTAAAATTAATATCGAAAATGGTGAATTAATTTACGATGTAGATAACACTTTGTTAGTTTGAAATAGTTTTAGAAAAATGAATGCGTCTGATTGATTTTCACATGCTAATAATTGGTAAGTTAAGATTTTTACTATAATTTACTTTTTTATATTACTATCGTCAATATTGAGATTTTAAAATTTAATTAAGTTGATAATAAAATTTATGTTCATATACAATTTAGTTAAAATATGATAAAATTTAGTTGATATGTGATAAAATTGGTAATATAATTGTAAAATAACGATTGTCATGAAAATGATTTAGATTTTTTCTGTTGAGATCTTTTAGATGTTGCTAATACTATAAATACGAAATTTGACAAATTTTTTTTAACTGACAATAGATGGATATGTTGGTAATTAAAAAATGATTAAATGTTAAAAAAGTAATTCTAAATTTCATGGAGTAATATTTTTGTTTACGTTTAATTTGTTTACAACATTTGACATTATTCTTTTAGGTTGCATTTACACTTTTGACATTGAAAATGTTTACATTCTAATATCATAGAATAGTCTGAATAATGTCCTTAAGTGATAACTCAACTAACAAATACCGATTGATAGGTTTGACATCATGTTCTGAATTTGAACTCGAGATCTTGAAATTGTGTGAGTTAATTATGATGATATTTATCATCTCTTATAAGACGTACACAAAAAAAAAGAATAGTTTAAATAATGTTGCAAAAATATTTAAAGGTCCTTTACATGGAATATTCTAAAACATCTATATTTTAGAGGTCGTCGCGTGTAATTAAAGAATTAGAAAATATATGGATGGAATCAAAAAGCGTACACTACAAGTTTTATAATAAATATCTTATTAATGAAATAGTTACAAGTTTTATAATAAATATCTTATTAATGAAATAAAATTTTAAATAATTGATTTGGTGTTAAAATTATTTTAAAATATATGTTGATTAGTTTTATGATTAATTTTCTTTATATGTGTGCTTTCTATGATGTGTTAATCTTGTACATATTTGACTGAATGAGCAATATAAACAACAAATATTATATTGTATTAATAATCTATATATTTTTATAAAAATAATAGTATTTTAGTGTAAATATTTTAAAGAGTAAGATTTAGATGATTTGACGTGTATACGTGAGTCGGTAATTAATGTGATATTTTCTTGTATGTTTGACTAATGTTAAGTGTGCACAAGTTTATATTTTAATTATTTCTATGTACTTCCTATTTCAGTTATTTATTTTATAAATAATTATCTTGAGATAATAGTAATATTGTTTTTGATTTTCTTTATTTTTATATGTATAGTGATTTTATATATATTTATTATGATTTAGTAATTAATATAAAGTGTTGATGTTATATTTATTTATTTTTATAATTTTTGACTATTCTCTAATGATGATAGTATTTTAATGTGAGTATTTTGAAAAATAAGTAAAATGATAATGATTATTTTAAATACGATAGTCTCAATTATTAGTAATATATATTTTTGAAAGGTTAATTATTTTAATTAATCTAATTTATAATATATTAAAAAGGAGATTAAATAATTATTAATTTTGTTGTAGAAAAAAATTTAAATAGTAATAGTAAAATACAAAATAAATAAGGGGACCAATGGGCTTGGTCCATTTGTGTGAAGTGCTTTAAATCTCTAAATGTGTTAAAAGCAAAAAAACAAAAACAAAAACAGAATTAGAAAGGGAGCTGGCAGTTGCCTACGTCAAAGGGCGGGAGATAGATGGATATTGTACGACACTTGTGATTGATAACTTTCTCAGAAAACTTTCTCTGTTTTTATATAAATTTTAGTATGTTGTTTGATGGAAGAAAATCTTTGTCCAAGTTGAAAAAAAATATGTGGTCAAGATTTAAAGAAGATTTGATCAAGATTTATCACAAGAAGATATTAATTATTTACAAGAAGATTTGATCAAGATTTATCTACAAAAAATATGAACAATGTCAATCTGAAGAATTTACAAACTCAATCTGAAGAATTTACAAACTCAATCTGAACAAAATACGAACATAATCAATATGAAGAATTTACAAACTCAATCTAAACAAAATATGAGCATAATCAATCTAAAGAATTTACAAACTCAATCTGAACAAAATACGAACATAATCAATTTGAAGAATTTACAAACTCAATCTAAACAAAATACGAATACAATCAATCTATAACAACTGCTCAAATTGTTCAGAATAACATATTATAAAAAATCATCTTGTTCAGAATTATTTTTGAATAAGATCATTGTTGACCAAACTAGGAATGAAGATACAATTCAGAATTAAACAAGGACTAAATTGAAGCCCTAATTTTATCTATAAATAGATACGTAAGGCTGAAGAAGAAGATCATCCAAAAATCAGAAAAGAATAGAAGAACTCAAGGTCAAAATTCCAAATTCATATTAGATTTCAAAGAGAGATACACTTGTTTGAATGAGAAATATTTTCTAAGTGTTTTTCTTAGAGTGTGATAGCTATTGTTATAGTCAGCTTGTTATAAGCAATTACTCAATTTCCAAACATTTGTATTCAAACTTGATAGTGGTGTTACTGTGCCTTCAACAATCTGGGGTTGTCAAATTATGTGGAGAAGACTTGGCTGGAAGAGTCAATATGTGTGTATTCTTCAAAAGTCTGAGGTTGTTAGGTTGTTTGAGAGGACTGACTTGGAGGGTCAAGTGCTTTGTAATTCAAGTTGATGAATTAGTGGATAAAATCCTTCTAAGTGAAGACGAGATGTAGCCAAGTTAGTGGTGAATAATGATAAATTACTTGTGTCACTTTATTCCTGCACTCCTTAGTTTTGTTATTACTTCTACTAGAATTGTGGTTGTTGGGTTATCGTTGCCGAAATTTATGTTTGAGTCTGATATGTGAAGGTGACATGCTATCTATGCATTTTTTCTTGTTAGAAAATTTCTAAACACCTAATTCACCCCCTCTTAGGTTTGCATCTGTACTTACAATTTGGTATCAGAGTAGGTTCTGGAAATTTGCTCCTTGATTCATAGAGATGGTGGTAGCAGCAACAATTCACCTTGTTTTGTTGGTGAGCATTATGATTTCTGGAAAATACGCATGCAGGCATATCTTGAGGCACAAGGAGATGACATATGGGAGGCTGTAGAAAATGGTCCCTATATTCCATCAACGGTCATCAACAATAAAAAGGAAATAAAAATAAAAGCCTCATGGACAGATGATGAAAAGAGAAAGTGTTGTTTGACAAGAAGGCCAAAAACATGTTATAATAGGCACTTGGGATGGACGAATTCTTTCGCATATCTCACTGCAAAACAACCAAAGAAATATGGGATACTCTTGAAGTAACCCATGAAGGAACAATTGAGGTAAAATGTTCTAAATTAAATAATTTGTCTCAAGAATATGAAATGTTTCGAATGCAGCTAGGATAACCTATTCTAGACATGCATAAAAGATTCTTTCACTTAACGGCACTTGGCAAAAGCTTGACTAATGATGAATTGAACCTAAAGGTTCTAAGGTCATTAACAAGAGCATGGCAGCCTAAAGTGACAACAATCTCTGAAAAGAAAAGCTTATCTAAGATGTCACTCTTTGCACTTTTCGGAAAACTCCAAGAGCATGAAATTGAACTTGGAAGATTGGAAAAGAATGAAAGTTTAGAAAAGAAGACAAAGAGTATTGCCTTAAAAATAGAGTCAAAAGAACTGATGAATGAAGAAAATTCAGATGAAGATGAAAACATCACCTCCTTGGTTAAAAAGTTCGGTAAGTTTCTTCAAAACGATAAAACATTTAAGAAAAAGAAAACCTTCAGGAAGAAAGATGTCTCAACTACAAATCAGAATTTCACTTGCTTTGATTGTGGGAAACAAGGACACATAAAAGCAGAATGTGCTAACATCATCAAGAAAAATGCTACCAAAAGGAAAGATTTCAAAAAGGCATATATAGCATGGGAGGATAATGAAGTAAGTTCATCTTCAAATTCAGAAAATGACGAATGCACAAACGTTGCTTTAATGGCATCCCACCAATCCGATGATGAAAAAGAGGTTAGTAGTAAAAATACTTGTTATAATAATGATGATTCATGTGTTGAAGATAGTGATGTACAACAAGCTATAAAAGAACTACTTATGGAATGTAGAAATCTATACAAAATAGTGTCAAATCAAAAGAAACAAATTTTATCTATTAACGAAAAGATTGACACTGTAGAACAAGATTTTGATAAACTAGAACAGAATTCTACATGCAATAAGTGTGATTCACTTTCCTTTAGAATTGTCCAAATGAATAGAGTTATTGAAAGGTATGAAAAAGGACAAATTGGATTGAAAAATATACTTAACATGCAAAGATATTCAAACGAAAAAAGTGGATTTGGTTATTCAAAGTTTGATAAACCAAGTACTAGTAAAACTATCTTTGTCAAAGCAAGTAACAAATCTAACAATGAGAAAGTAATAGCTGTTCAAAAGAATCATCTTTGTTCTAAGAAAAGTATTATTCAAAAGAAACTTTTTTTTCCTAAAAGCAAAAAGAGTCCAACATGTTTTTATTGTGGTCTTAATTGTCACACACCTAATGCTTGTCACTTTAGGAACATTGGTGTTCCACATGGGCATTATGTGTGGGTCAAGAAAAGTACTAATATTCAAGGACCCAAAGCACCTTGGGTACCTAGCAAACTATGATCTTATTTTGTAGGAATACACACAAAGTACCTCTAATATGTGATATTTAGATAATGGATGTTCAAAACACATGACCAGTGACAAAACTAAATTCTCAGCACTAACTCTTCAATCAAAAGACTATGTGATCTATGGAGATAACAACAAAGGAAAAATTTTGGGCATCGGAAAGGTTGGTATTGCTCCATCTCCTTCAATTGAACATGTCCTCTATGTTGAAGGATTAAAGCACAATCTCATAAGCATAAGCTAGACAAGAGTTACAAAATAACTTTCAACAAAGATGAAAGTGATCTTTAAAGGTATTTATGCTTTGTAAGTCATATAAATTATAATCTCGATATTTTTCATCTTCACTTACTAAACTATTGAAATATGATTCTTTGGTGTATATGTGTTTTCTTATAATGTCAATACATTTTTTAAAAATATTTCTTTAGTTGAAAATAAAATCTAAAAACAAATTTTTTGTTGTCGTATCCGAATACACACTGTATGTATTTGAATACACGTTTCTAGAAAAATCTGTATTCGAATACATCCGGTATGTAATCGAATACAGATTATATTTTTTCAGCATATAAAAACGTTTTTTTTAATAGATTTTAGGTTTTTTCACAAATACAACTTTCAGTAGCAGAATACACTCAAATCCTCTGTTTTCATTTCTTCAAAAAACTCATCCAATCTTACATGCAATCATCACCAAACCTTTACCTCATCATCTATTACATCTAAGGTTGTTACAAAATCAAAATCAAACCCAAACTTTCCCCAAAACTGTGAAACTCCATCTTCTTCATTTCTTCAACATGGATGCACGGAAAAGAGGTTCAAGAACGAAGGTTGCTGCAGTGGGTCCTTTAGAGAGGAGAAGAAATGATAATGTGGCATACATATCTCGGTTACTTCACTCACCGGAGGAAATCGACAGGTTCCAAACCAACTTCTCGGACAAAAAGTTGATTACTCCTAAATTTGATACTCTTGATTCCTTCTCTGCTTTTAAATTCCCTAAGTTGCTTAAAGCCCAAAACTTAGAAGCTTTCATTGGTTATAGTGGTCCTATCTATCCCGACTTAGTTAGGGTATTTTTCTGCAACCTTGAGAAATATGGTTCGAAACTGGTGTCTAAGGTTAAGAGTAAAATTATTGAATTAGACACTAAAACTATTGGAGAAATTCTACAAATACCATATGAGGGTCAAAAACTTTTTTCCATGAAATTTATGTGAATGGGAAAATATTACCAAGTATGATTCTTATATTTCACTCTGTCGGTTTGATAAAAACACTATGGAACAAAAAAGAGCACAAGTTGGTTCAGAATTTGCTAGGCAGAGATATGGTGTTGGAAACCTAACAATTGACAACAGATTACTACATTATTTCCTAAGCTATATTCTAGTACCAAAAGCAGGAAATTATTCTCAAATATCTTAATTTGAGCTTCAAATCATGGTTTTCATGCTTGAAGGGGCTGATCTCAACTGAGCCTACTTTGTTCGCTTTGTTCTATTTGCCTCCAAAAATGCTATAGGATTGCCTTATGCAAAAGAAGTCACCAGAATTTTGGACCACTTTAAGGTAGATTTTTCAGGAGAAGTTATGTACAAACCTTCCAAGGATAATCTGTTGGATTTAAATGTTCTGCCAAGTATGAAAATTATGTGGAGTGAGCCGCTTCAAACTTATGTCCACAAGAGCGATCTTGGACAATCATCAACGACGACTGCGTAGGATGAAGCTGAAGCAAAAGTAGAAGAAATATCGTCTGATGAACCTACCATTTCAAATCGCATGGTTAAGGACAAACTCAACTCTATTCAAACCTTCGTCACTAAAAAAATTCAGAATATGAACACCTCCTTCACCAACAAATTTCAAACCATCAACGCATCTATCAACACCAGATTTCAAAACATTAGACAACCATTACTCAAAATCATGACTCTCTGTTACATGAACTACATAATCTGTCTGACAAAATTGACCACCTTCACCTCCCACCGGATTTTGATATGTAGATTGGCTATTGCAGTTTCTGCTATTTTGTTTCAGCTTTATTAGACATTTCTTTTTATCTTTTTGCATTTGCTAAATGTATTCTTAAGACATGTTTATTACTTTGAAACTATTCTGTTGAAATCTTCCTTATATTATGTGATGGTTGCGTTTATTCCCTATATATACTGTGAATGCTTGAATTTTTTGTTGTTGTTTCTTCTTCCTTTTTTATCATGTCATAAGGGGGAGAAAAGTGGTATGTTGTTGGTGTTAAAATTTTTACAAGTCTCCAAATTTTCCAACACATAATTTCAAAAAACAAAGGGGGAGTAAGCATATATCAAGGGGGAGAAATCAAAATCTTTCAAATTTCAACAACAAGGTTTTGTCATCATCGAAAAGGGGGAGAATGAAAATGTAAAAGATCTATATTTTTGATGAAGACAAAAGATTATGTATAAAGATCAAAATGCAAGCTCAAAGTGAAATCAACATTCAAGTCATCTATTAGGAAACTTATAATTTAAGGTACTTGATAAAATCCAATTACATTTGAATTACAATTATATGAAAACCTTTGTATTTTATCATATGCATCAGAAGAATTTTCAAAGTGTCAAAAATGCATAAACTATATTTGAAAATCAAGTTTTTGGATAAAATCAAAGTTGTATTCTTCGACTACATATATGTGTAGTCGAATACAGATGAAGTCAGTAGCAAAAATTGGACATCTGTATTCGACTACTGCATCTCGTAGCCGAATACAAAATCAAGTCAGTGACAAAAGTCACTGATTTGTATTCGAATACATGGTTTCGTATTCGAATATAACGTTGAAATTTTGAATAAAAACTGAACATTACATAAGTGTATTCAAATATGCATAAGCTGTATTCGAATATAATTTTTTAGTTCATATCTCATCTAGATCATTGCATAAGTTCATCAAAACTTCTGGGAACAATTGCCACTGATTTGAAGTGTTGTCTATGGAGTATAAATACCTCATAGCTTCAGTTCTAAAATAATCAATCCTACTACCAACTTTGAACAATTTGCTGAAATATTTTGTGAACTTTTCAAAGTTATATTTTCATACTTCAAGTTCATGCTCTACATTTTCATATCATTGAGAAAGGTTCTCTATTGTACTTGAAAGTACATTGGGTTGTTATCATTGTACAAACTGTTATATCCTCTTGTTCTTAATTAAGAACATTGTTGTAAAAAATCATTGAAGTTATTGTTTGAAGAAAGTGGTGTATTTTCTTCAAGTGTTGTAAATTAAGATAGTAGTGTACTATCTTAGTGTTAGACTTGTACTAATTCTAACAAATAGTGGAAAAATCTCTTGTGGTGTACAAGAGGTCTGGATGTACCCTTGGTTGTAAGGGGAATCAAGATAAATTTCTGTGTGCTTTACTATCTATCATTTACAAACTTTCATACTCAATCACTATCAGAAAAATAATTCACAAAAACTCTAAAAACCAGAAAAGTTTTTAAACACCTAATTCACCCCTCTCCTAGGTGCGTTTCTGTACTTACACTTGTTGCATGAATTAAGCTAACTAAATGCATGCATCATGTAGATGGATACGAGTAAATCCTCCGTGCATTATGTAGATAAGTATTTGTATATGGACTCAAATTTATTTTACCAATTTTTTAATTATTAAAATTGCACTTTTTTTTATTATGCTTAATTTTTTATTTTAGAATATGGCCTCCAAAATCTTTATGACGGCCCTGGACCAAATACATCAATTTTTATTGACCAAATTATAATCCAGTAATCGATTATAAAAAAACGGAGGAAATAATTTATAAAACAAATTACAAGAACAACTACTATAATTATAAAATAAAATAAATTTTCTAACCTAAACTCCAACTATTTGAGTTGTGAATTTTATCTAGAGATATAAAAATCAAACCAAATGATCATGTGATCGCAAGAAAACCAAAACTAATTAAATTAGTTTGATATTTTTGTATGGATTTGAGTTCAAGTTGAACTAAACTAATATATTTGACATTTATTAATTTGAAATATAGTTTCACGTGATTTTAAAATAGATTGTCTAATACTCAAACCAAACCGTTATCTTTTATCAACACTATGTCAATATTGATATCTTAAACAATGTATTGTATTTAAATATATTTTAATAATTATATATATAGTGTAAATATTTGGATTTAATTTATATGCATTGATGATTTAAAGATATTTTACACTACCAATTAATCATAACTGTCATATTAATAAAACAATTTTACTTTTATCATGATTAATTTTAAACTCACACTTATTGATGTTTGTGATGTTTTAACATTGTAAAACTTTTGACACAGACAAAACATAACAATTAAACTCTAAAAAATTTAGTGTTTGAAAAAAAATTAGATTTTTAAAAACTAATTTTTAATTATAAAAAATATCAACCAAAATTTTAACTACTGCCTCTTTATAATAAGCGTTAAGAGTTTGATCGTCAATATATTTTAGTAAATTTACAACTTAGAATTCTTATATACTATATAATATTATAGATTTTATTTATCCATTAAAATTTTAAAAATTTGATCATTAAATTTTTAATTAATTTCTCTTTAATGCAAATGCAAGTTAATGCTCCCTATAAATTTTATTTTTAATGAGTATCTCTAAATAAAGAAATAATCTTGAAAACTAAATCAAGGAAGAATCTGCTTAAAAAAAATAGAATCAAAGAAATAAATAAAGAAATAATCAAACCTAATTTTCGGGAATTAGATTATACATAACATATAACATATCATATCATATATAATTATATTAAATATGCAGCTAAATAGCACCTGTGGTCCCTTAACTTAATTTCAATTAACGTTTTAGTCCTTTATCTTTTTTTTTCCCGATTTGGTCCTTTATTTTAATTTTAAGTGACAATTTGACCTTTTATGTTTTAAAATGTCAACAATATTATCCTTTTTTTTACAAAAATTCAAAAAACTCATCAAAATTTTCAGCCAAAACCCATAAAATTAATTATATTCTTTAATATAATACAAATTTCATCAAATTCGTAACTCAAATATTCAAATAAACTCATACAAAAATTTCATCAAATTTTATTATTTATTTGATGTTGTTAAAAATGGAAATATAAGTTTATTTGAAGATTTGAGTTTCGAATTTGATGAAATTTGTATTATATTGAAGAATATAAATAATTTTGGTTGAAAATTTTGATGAATTTTTTGAAAATTTGTAAAAAAAAGGATAACATTGTTGACATTTTAAAACATAAAAGATTAAATTGTCACTTAAAATTAAAATAAAGGACCAAATCGGGAAAAAAAAAGTTAAAAGACGAAAACGTTAACTGAAATTAACTTAAGGGACCACGAGTGCTATTTAGCCTAAATATGCTCTATCTATGTATAGTCAAAATCATTAGCATAGTCATTCATATCAAGTTATTCTCCCACTAATTTTTTTCATCATTCTACCAAATAACTTTGGCAACCTCATCGTCTCTATTTGGCAACCTCATCGGATTACAAGAAGGTATCTTCTTCCTTTATCCTATCTTCTTTTGAATTATTCATTATTATTCGGCAGCAACACAACTGATCACAAATCATCAATATGGTAAGTTTTTATTTTTTTAAATACTCTTTTTCATTTCCAACCAAGTTTAATGTTTCTGTTTATCTCTACAAGTAATCTATTTTGTCATATATAAAAAAGAGGTATTATTTTCAGTTTATTACAAAAATGAAGAACATATTTAATTAATTGTCATTGGCATGTAAATTGCTTCTAAACTTTAAAATTATTCACACAAAAAAAAGTTGGAATATAATCATGTCACAAAAATAAATAATAACATTTGATTCATTTTGCAACACATCAAAATAATCGAATCAACCTAATTACACCAAAAATACTTAAAGCACAAAAGGGTTACATTATGTCATTTAACAAATTAAAGAGAAATTATAAATGGAAGAAAAAGAATAACAATTTTACAAAAATCACTTAACCTCACCCAGTTAAGTCTAAATCAGATTTTCTCAATTTTTGCAAAGTAGGTTGATGAGAATTGTTGTAAGATTTTTCAATTGCAGTTATGTTGTTCTTCTTGCTGAAATAGAAAGAATTCCTTTGATAGATGCAATTATGAACGTTTGTCTTGCTTCAGTATTGAATTGAAACACTGTCTTGTTTCAATTTTGTTCTTTTCTGAATCGTTACTTTGAACCGGTGCGTTGCTGTGTTTCACTTTTGACAGTTACTAGAGATTTCAAATATTTGTTGCTATTTTTAGTGATGAACTTTTTGCAAACCGTTTATACCAATTAAAAAATATTTAGCAATTATTTTCATTCGGTGCAATTTGGTAGGTAACCGACTGGAACATCCTTTGTATTTTTCCAAGACTTTTTTTCTGAGTTTTTCACATCTTCCATGATCAGTATTAGAGACAAAATTGCTAGTATTAGAATCTGGTCTGAAATCCTCTAGATTTCATCAAAATTACTTCTTCAGAGTCATAGACAACTTCAAGAATCGTTGACCTTCATTAGAGGAATTGACTTATTCATACGTGTTGACTTTTTTGTCAGATGCATTGACTGTTTGAACATTAAAATTTGGTACGTTGACCTTTTGGTGCGTTGACTTTTGTCATAACATTGACTTTTATCAGAGTCAGAAGTATGAAAGTTAGAGTCATTGTGTAAATACCAGAAACAGAGCCTGAAGTATCAAAGTCAATTTGGAGTGTGTCAATATCAGAAGTAGAGTCATATGTTAATGTGTGAATATCTAAGGCAGACTCAATAATATGCTTGTGTTGAATTACTTTCAGAGGCAAAGACAACTTATCAAAACATGTTGTATATTTGAGTCAGAGCAAGTTTATCAGATTGAGCGCTCCATAGCCAGCAATGGGGGCGCTTCCTTTGATTGTGTTGTTTCCTCTAATTTGTGTATTTCTTCTGATCATTGCATATCCTCTAATATGTGCGTTTCCTCTGATCATTTTGTATCCTCTGATCAGTGCATATCCTCTGATTTGGTTGTATTCTCTGATTCTTTTGTTTCCTTTGATTATGTTGTTTCCTCTAGTTTTGGTCTGTTTCCTTTGGTTATGTTGTTTTCCTCTTATTTTATTTGTTTCCTCTTATTTTTGCTATTTCCTCTGATTTGTTTGTGGGTCTAAAATGTACTTGTTTGTTATATTTTTCTGCACACTTAATTTAGAATATTAGTACATTAAATTGTTCTCAGAACCTTCCTTTTGTTCTCCAAAACCATTTTAGTTCTAACAATCTCCCCCTTTTTGTTGATGACAAAACATCATTTTTGTGAACAATTTAATTAATAAAATAAAGCATAAAATAATCACACGCTCCCTCTAACTTAGAGCATATTTGATTTGTTTCAAAAGATTTCTCTCCCCTTATGTGAAATAACTAATCATAGCAAATGACAGAAAAAATTGTGCTAAAAATTTCCCACCCCCCTTTGTCAGAAGACAAAAAGGAGTAAAAATCTATCAAAGACATGTATAAAATGGAACAAAATATAAAATATTAAAGAACATGTAAAAGAAATGCAAAATTATAAAATATTGGAGGCATGTCATATATTGATCAAAACATCATTCAGAAATGTAAACAAGGTTCATATTGTCGTTAAGAAAATTTAACTTGTCTTCAACAAGGGGTTTTGTGAAGATATCAACCCATTGATGATTAGTGTCGATAAATTTGATGTCTAGGATTCATTTCTGAACAAAATCTCTAATAAAGTGATGCTAGATTTCAATGTGTTTGGCTCTAGAGTGCATAATTGGATTTTTTATCAAGCAAATGGTAGAGATGTTGTCACAAAATATAGGAATTTGAATTTCATAGAGTTTGTAATCTTCTCATTTATGTTTCATCCACTAAAGATGAGTATTGCAACTAGCAACTGATATATATTATGCCTCTGCTGTTGATAGAGCAACTGTCTCTTGCCTCTTGCTAGACCATGATATCAGATTGTTGCCAAGAAATATATAGTTTCCACTAGTACTTTTCCTTTCAAGTTTTTCAACCACATAATCAACATCACAAAATCCAACCAACTCGTAATCTGATGATTTCTTAAAAAATAGCCCTCAGTTGGCAATGCCTTTTAAGTATCTGCGTATACTGCTGTTAGGTGAGATTCTCTTGGGTCTAACTGAAATTTGGCACATAGGCAGACACTAAAAAGAATGTATGGTTTTCTGATCAACTCGTATTCCTGAATTATCTTTATCAAGTGAGTTGGTTGATGCATTAGAGTGCTCGTGGGTTTGCACTAATCCATTTTGAACATTTTGAGAAGTTCTTTGGTGTATTTGGTCTGATGGATCAGTACACCATTGTGAGTCTGTTGGATCTGAATTCGCAACAAAAACTTGAGTTCTCCCATCATGCGCTTTGAAACTCTTTCTGCAGCAACTTAGCAAATTCTTGATATCACATGTCATTAGTCTAACCAAATATTATATCATCTTGCCACTAGAGCAAATGTCTCAGTGTAATCAATACCTTCTTGTTGACTATAGCCTTGAGCTACAAGTCTGGCTTTGTTTCTCACAACTTCTTTTTCATTCAATTTATTTTTGAACACCATTACTTCCAATTGGTTTCTTATCTTTTGGTCTTGGCACCAGATCCTGTTGGAACCAAGTTGGTTCTAAGTACTTAGGATTTTGATGTTTACAAAAGCACTCCATGTAACCTTATTTTGTACCTTGAATTATTACATTAAATGCCACCAGAAGATAAAGGTTCCAGAGGTAGAAGATGAAGACACCAGAAAATGCATCCAGGGGATGCATCCTGAAATTACCAGAAGATATCTTTGCTGGCCCAGATCAGAAGGAAGCAAAGTCAGAAGGAGACCTGAACCAGACCAGAAGGAAGCCTGCCATAGGGAGACTTGATCCAGACCAGAAGGAATCATAAGTCAGACTTAATCCAGAAGTTATTTTGACCAGAAGATGGCCTGGCCGTGAAATGATAAAACAGCCCAGACTTGATCAAGACTTAATCAGAGGATAAATTAATGGGTCCAGAACAAGAGATTCAATCCAGATTTGACCCAGACCAGAAGATAGCATGGTTCAAGGTATGAAACTAAGTCCAGACCAGAAGAAATGATGTCCAGATTTGATCCAGACCTGATCCAAATCAGAAGGTAAAATGTCCAGACTGAAATATTATTTGTCCAGATTTAATTTCAGTTCAATCCAGAACCGGTTCAGAATTGGTCCAGATCATAGGGAAGATGTTCAGATCAATGGTCTAGATTTAAGTATATGGCCCTGTGTTGGCTGAGATTAGAAGATCAGACCATGGCCCAGTGTTGGCCGAAATCAGAAGGTCAGAATGTGTGGTCCAGCATTGGCCGAGATCAGAGGATCACAACAGATCAGTTTGCTAGACCAGGTTGGCCGAGATCAGAAGATCAGAAAGTGTGGTTCAGGGTTGGCCGAAATTAGAGGATCATAGCAGATCACTTAGTGTGGTCCAGATGTGGACTAGCGCAGAAGATCAAACGGTCCAGATTTAATCATGAGGATTAACGGTGGAGATTTAATTAAATTTGATCAAAGTATTAAAAGGATTTGTTACAAAAATAAGTTGAAGTCGTATGGGAGTTCTAAAGCTGTTGGCGGGAAGAAACTAAAGACAGGATTGGCCAGTTATTTTTGAAAGCAAATCTGAAGCTTAAAAAGATATGTTTTTTATTTAAGTGAAGCCCGATTGGTTAAGATATTTTTGCAAGAGAATCCAGCAAGATACAGCTCGAAATTAAGCTTGGAAGAGACCCTAATCTGCATCTATAAAAGGAGGCTCAAGGCAGAATACTTAGCATCGAAAATCACAAAAGAGTCATACACTTCCAAAAGCAAACACTCAAGTTTTTAGTAAGGTTAATTGTGAGTTCTAGCTTTCTTGAAGCAAGCACTCGTGTTATTTTCTTTCCCTTGTGTTAGATCTAAGTTGTTGAAGTAGAGTCTACAATCTTAGAGAGTCAGAAGGGGTAGCAGATTACTTGGCAATTAGATTCAAGGCGTTGTAATTCCTTCTACAATCTGGGGTTGTCAGATTGGTACGAGAAGACTTGACTTAGGAAGTCAAGGTGCTATATTCCTCAAGAGTCTAGGATTGTTAGACTGTTTGAGAAGACTGACTTGGAGGGTCAGTGGAACTGTTGTAATTTAAGGTTTGAATTAGTGAAATCCTTCAAGGTGAAGGGATTGGACGTAGCCTCGTTAACGGTGAACCAGTATAAAATTCGGTGTTTTTATTTTTACTTTATATCCGCTGCTAACTCTGTTTTATTCACACATCAAGTTTTGTTTTAAAATTGCAAAAACAAAAAAAGTATTCAAGTTAGTCAAACACAATTCAACCCCCCCTTCTCGTGTTTGCACCTTCAGATCCCACATATCATTTCTTTTGAATTAATTCAATTTTTCTTGCATTACTAAAATCCACCCTTCATCTGAAAGAGTTTCATCCCTAGATGTTGGTTCTAATTCAGTGAGAAAGCCAAAAAGAGATGTTTCCTCAAAAGTAGATCTTGTCTTTAGGGAATCATTTGAATTTCCAATAATCAAAGTTGGAGGATGTGATGATTTATATTTCCATCTATTCCTTGGTTCTGAAGGTTTTTGACTTGCATTGTCATTGCCATTCTTATTCTCTGATGCATTGGAAGATGTTTTCCCCCTGATTTATTCTTATCTTATGGTTTATTGACTTCATTTGTTTTGACCATTTCTTCTCTTTTGCTTGGTTTTGCTAATGTTTGAGTTCCTTCTAAAGTGCTTGAATCTTTTGTACCTACAAAGTCGTATTCTTGCTTCAACTCTTTATAGTTAGCTTGTTTGTCGTTGAATCTGACATGAATTGATTTTTCCACAATTTGAGTTTCTTCATTAAATACTTTGTAAGCTTTTAACCTTTTAGAATATCCCAAAAGAATGCATTTTTGTGATCTAGAATCAAACTTGCCCAATTTATCTTTTGTGTTTAAAATAAAAAAACACAACCAAACTCATGAAAATAGGAAATGTTGGGTTTTCTATTCCTCCATAATTCATAAAGTGTTTTATTAAGCATAGGTCTAATTAATATTCTATTATGAATATATTATGCAGTGTTAATTGCCTCTCCCAAAAATGTCTTGCAACATTCATCTCATTTAACATAGTTCTAGCCATTTCTTGGAGGAATCTATTCTTTCTTTCTACAACACCATTTTGTTGTGGTGTTCTAGAAGAATAAAATTTGTGTGAGATTCCAATCTCTTCACAAAAACTTTCAAATAATTTATTTTCAAATTCTCCTCCATGATCACTTCTAATTGTTATAATTTTAATACATTTTTCTGTCATTACTTGTTTACAAAAGGAATAAATATTTTACGACAATCATCTTTATTTCTTAGGAACTTTACCCAAGTCCATCTAATGTAATCATCAACTATGACAAAACCATATTTCTTTCCATTTACATAGGCTGTTTTTACTGGCCCAAAGAGATCTATATCCAAGAGCTTAAAGGGTTTGGTTGTAGAAACAAAACTATTAAAGGGAAATGAGTTTTTAGTTTGTTTTCCCTTTTGAAAAGCTTCACACATTGCTTGTAAGGATGTTTTGAAAAGCTTCACACATTGCTTTTTCTTTGTTTTCCTTTTTCTTTGGCTCACCCTCTACCAATTCTATCTCATGTGATTCTAGTGAACTTAAGAGTTCTTCCAAAGGCAAACTATTTAGGCTATTTGCCTCTTGTATGGATGTGATTTTTAGTTTCCATTTACTTGGTAGACTTCTAAGGACTTCCTTTACATGGTCTGCCGTAGTATAACTTTTCTCCAAAACCTTTAGGCCTGAAAGCAATGATTGAAATCATGCTTGTGTTGAACTAGTTTGCTTGTATTGAATTACTTTCATAGGCAGAGACAACTCAAAACATGTTGTAGATCAGAGTCAGAGTGAGTTTATCAGACTGAGTGCTTCTTAGCTAGCAAAGGGTTCGCTTACTCTGACCGGGTTGTTTCCTCTATTAATTGTTTTTCCTCTGATTTGTGCGTTTCTTCTGATCATTGCATTTCCTCTTAACGGTGTCTTTCCTTTTATCATTGCATATCTTCAGATCTTTGCATTTTCTCTAATCAGTGTGTTTCCTCTAATCATTGTGTATCCTCTTATTCTGTTGTATTCTTTGATTCTGTTGTATCATCTGATTCTTTTGTTTCCTCTAGTTCTGTTTCATTTCCTCTAGTTTTGTTGTTTTCCTTTGATTTTACCCATTCCCTCTGATTTTATTTGTTTACTCAAATTTGTGCCATTTCTTCTTATTTGTTCCTGGGTCTGGAAAAAAGTTGTTTGTTCTATTTTTCTGCACACTTAACTTAGAACATTAGTACATTAAATTGTACCACAAACTTCCATCTGTTATCAACAAAACTAGAAAGTCATTATTCTCTAAAACCATCTTGGTTCTAACACATGTCATCTTCCTCTCTCGAGAAGAAGGAAATCCCACCATCTGAAGCAGTTTCAATGGTGAGTAACATTTATTCTTGAACAACTAGAAGTCTGGATTGCTCTATAAGAAGTCGACCACAAGCTAGACCTTCTCATCTCTCAGATGAAGAAATCAGTAGCTTTTCCTTATGTTTTGTTGTTGCTTTGTCATCTCTGTAGTAATCATGTTCTCTTTAATGAGATTACTTTGTCTTTACTTTTACTTTTGTCTTTGTTTCTGTTTAAGCTTTCGTTTAATTTTACTTATGCCAATCTTTTGTTTGTTGTGTGATTTTTTTATTTCCTCTTGTGTTTCTTATGTTTGTTTGGCTTATTATAACCTTTATACAATTAAGTGTATACCTGATGTTTTGATGATAACAAATACAAACAAATAAAGAACAACTATCCCCTAATAACATATGCTAATTGTGCAAATTAAAGGCAAGAGTTATGTTAATAACTATTTCTAAAGTAGCTTAGAGATCAACTAATGGAGCAAGATATAATAGAACAAAATAAATATTGCAAAAGCAAGCGCAGCAAAACATGTGTTGCAATATAAGTTATATCCTTTGATGACTAGACGAAGGAAAAAAAACCAAGACATCACTTCAGCTAAACATAAGTCTGGTGACATGCACCCTTAATGTCGCAAACTTCAGTTGACTCTGGGATGCAAGCGACATAGTACCTCAGTTGCCTCATGAAATGTAAAGCAAATATTGTAGTTAAATTTCCTCTAATTAATTCAGCATGAACTCTACCTATAACAAGAAATGTTTTGCCTCTACCTTTGATAAGCGTAATAAGAAATAATCTGCCTCTACTTCTAAAAAGCATGACAAGCAAGTAACTGCCTTTGATAATCACATCAAGCGTATGATCGTCTGACTTTGAACTTTTATATATCCTCTAAAAAAGTCAATGCCCAAAGAAGACAGCAATTTCTCATCCTCTGATGAAAATTTTGAATCTGCTACAAGTCTAAAATTCTTTAATGTTTGACTTAATCATTGTATTCTCTAATTCCTTGTCCTCAATACCAAGATACGATTAATCATTTACGGAGATATATATGGATAATTATCAAAGTCTGATATGCCTTAAATAGTGATTGAAGATCTCCAACGGTAACATTCTCAATGGACACTTCTTCTTTGTATTTAGGAAGATTTCACTCAGTCCTTTACGTGAGAGAGAGAGAGACAAAAAGAAAAAGACAATGTATGAAAGAAAATGAAAAAGGCCTTGGGTTGAAAGAAGAAAATCTAAAAATCCAAGAACACATCAAAACAAAAGAATGATTGAATTATCCTCTCATAGAGAGTTATTAGAGTTTATGTAAATCAGTCAAAGTGTTTCCACACACTTGTACTGATATATGAATTAATATGTAACATTCTCTCAATAAGAGTTAGAATCCTAAAAACACACTTTGTATCAAATGAAACACAAACTAGAACTGATGTAAATCAACCTGATAGTGGCAACAATCCTCGCATCCTCAAGAGGTGCCTAAAAAGGTACAACGACCCTCATGAACCTCAACAACAGGAAGCCAGTAAATTGAAGAAAGGTTATGGGAATGACAACCTGGAGAGGCTAGAGAAAAATACTCAAAGCCTGAAGAGGTAGAGTAAAGAATACTTGGACAAATATTTATGAAAATAGTGGATTAAGCCCTCGACTGTACTCAGGGAAAATTTGTCAATAAGGGGAGGACCAGATGTAGCAAACGTTTGTTGAGAACTAGTATAAACTATGTGTCTCTTTAATTTCTTTTTAATTCTCGCATCTATGTTCTTTATGATTCCACCTTATCTCTTCTAAACTTCTTTTAATGGTAAGTTGAATGTTGTTATAAAGAACAATTGTGTTAAGAAAATAAAAATAGTTTTGGAAATAGCAAACACATTTCAAACCCCCATTTCTTGTGTTTTCCAACACCTTCAGATCTCACCTTCTTTGTAGGTTCCTTCTCTCCATCTTTATCTCACTTTGTTTGAATATGTGTTGGTACAAGCTGTGGGGTTTTGGGACAAGTATTGGAACAATTGATTGTTGAAATTTGATACTTCATTTTATTCTAGATTTATTATTAATTTTCATAGGTGTTGTCTCTAGTTGTGCAGAATTTACAACAATTACACTTCCAATGCTCTGCTAATTTATCAGATTGTAAGTCTCTAAACCCATTTTTTGCCTATGCATGAAAATTGTGATAACACTTGGTATTTTGAAAGTCATTTTAATGAAGTTACTTGGAAGCATGTGTCAAGTTTATGTGTCATATTTAATAGCGCGTCTTTAACAGCGCTTGACAAGTAAAGTGTTGCAACAATGATGTATTAAACAAATTTACTTCCTATATATGTGTCTAGATTTATATATAAGGACGCACCCTGATATCCACACATGTTCTTAGGTTGATACAGACTCGTGTATTGCATGTAATTATAGTGATATACAAAAACATTTGGTATTTTGCCTCTAGAAAGTCTATTTCCTTTTTCTTTTAATTTGTTTGTTATATGAAGTGACATGTTTACTTTTCTATGTATATTTCTTCATGAGTAGTAGATGTTCGTCTTAAACATAAGTGTCAAAGTTTTTCTTGGACATTTTGCAATTTGTACAATAGAGTGCACACATTTTTCTGTTGTTTTAAAAAGTGCACACAAATTTTAATACATGAAATGATTGATATTACATGCTTTCTATTGGACCTTGAAATGAGTTTCACAATTTTCAAAACTTCTGAAAGAGTACTATAAATTTTGAAGGTTTATATTGGTGTAACGAGAATATATATCAAAATTCGTTAGTACTAAGTTCACGTGAATGATTTGGTTGGAGTAGTATTGGTATATAATATAAAATTACATATAAAGTTTTGGCATTGTGCTTAACTTTTCATGTATTTTTCTATCATTTTCTTATAGCAACTTATAATTAATATAATTTGCATTTTTAGAAAAATGTTTCAATTTGGAGCAAAACAAAGTTCTGCCATTTCAAAAAAAGGCATGTGATCCATATAACTCCCTACATATATCATTCTAACTTTAGGATAATGTAATTATTTTGAACTATAATTGTTATGCTTAACTGTACGTTTATGATACAGTAGATAGAAAAACATGTAATAATTATACAATGACATACTGTTCTAACTTTTAAGTAATAATTGTAACACCCCAATTTCTTATTATTATATTTTAATTATAAAATATAATGCACAACTATTATTATCCGTATGTGTTGCTACATTAGTCTATTATTTATATAAAAAGAAAATAAGAAGTAAACGTGTGTGTTGCTACATTAGTCTATTAACTTAAGCATTAGTAGAGTGGGTTTATGATTGTAATAATAATAATAATAATATTAATAATAATAAGGGTCATGGGCTAAGTGTATATATCTGATAATAAGCCTAATAATATACCTAATACTACTAGTACGTATAGATAGGTATATAAGTGAATGAAGGAGGCTGTCGTACATCTCGTGTATCTGTTTCCCCATTCTATTAGGAAGAAAAAAATTGAATTGACTACTGCCCTGTTGCATCCAGCCGCAACTGTTAATATCAAAATCATACATTGATTTCAAAGACTAGGTTGTTAGAGACGGTGATTGGCGAAGACGCGACACATTACATCAACGAATCAACTTCGTTGAGAAAAATCTTCAGCCAAGGTAAGGGGTGAGATGAGGTTCGATATTATGAGTATAAAATGGCATGAGATGAACGGGAATACTGAAATTCTCATATATTCATCTAGGGCTTACTACGTACTTCAGAGTAGAATGGTACCAAGTGATGAAGAAGTATAGAGTATAGGACATGCATAACATTTTCTCCATGTGGCTGTTTTATTGTGATTGAATTAGATTAACCTTGATATTATGTTCTGGAATGTTTCTCAGGTTTGTGTTAATTTGATTACTTACGTGTTCTTCTCGTTTACATTATACTATTACATAATTTCGATACTCACCCGTCGTTGTTTGTGTTTGGCGTTTGCGATGGACGCAGACGAGCTGCAAGCTGCAGGTGAAGATTAATACTCTCAGAGTGTAGGAAGCCGTCTCATCTTGAAGACTTTTATCATCTTCCTTCTATTAATTTCATATTTGAACATCTGTAATTTTGGGAAATTTTGCTCTGATAGTGACATCGGGTTGGGACTACATTTATAATTATCAGTAACTTATGTACGTGTGCTTCACAAAGAATTTAATTTGATCACTGTTATGACCATCGAATTGTTAAGCTGATGGAAACTTTGGATTAATATGACTTGTCCATGATTAAGTGATACTTTTGCCTTAACGAAATCATTCAAAAGTTTTATTTATTTATTTATTTATATTCTATTATTTTTAAATTAAAATTTGAAAGAAAAAAAAATTTAAATAAATTTGGGATTTAGGGTGTCACATTAGTGGTATCAGAGCATGTCTGTCCAATCAGACCGTAGGTGTGTTATGTGTTCACTATGTTTCCTTGTGTGCTCTGTTATTGTGTTAGTAGTGTAGAACTAAGTTAGTTTCCTTCCTCCCTAAGTGCCCCACTATATTCAATTGGCCTATTTGATTGATGTAGGTAGTGATGGCTAGTGGGACGAATGATGCTGCAATTTCTGAGGCTCTAAAGTCCATGGCAGGAGTTGTAGTGCAGGCTCTACAGGCTTTGGCTGAATCCCAAGCTATTGCATAAGCCTTTGCATAAGCTGCTGCTCAAGCTGCACAAGTTGCTGCTCAAGCTAATAGTTACACTAGTGATCAAGGAAATATGCAAATTGTTGGAACCAAGTTGGTTCTAAGTACTTAGGATTTTGATGCTTACAAATGTACTCAATGTAAACTTATTTTGTACTTTGAATTATTAAGTTAAATGCCCCAGAAACTGAAGGAAACAGAAGCAGAGATAAAAGGATTCCAGAAAAATGAATTCTGGATTGACCAGAAGATATCCAGGAATGTCAAAAATATCACCAGAAGATATCTTTGCTGGCCCAGATCATAATGAAGGAAAATCAGAAGGAAACATGGATCATATCAATGGAAAGCCTGCCAGAAGGAGAGTTGTTCCAGACAAGCAGGAATCAAATATCAATTTTATTCCAGAAGTTATTCTGACCAGAAGATGGCCTGGCAATGAAAAATTACACAGTCCAGACTTGTTCCAGACTTGACCAGAAGGTATGTTTATGAGTCCAGAACAAGAGGATCAATCCAGATTTGGCCTAGACCATAAGATAGCATGATTCAGGGCATGGAACTAAGTCCAGACCAAAAGAAATGAGTTCCAGAATCAATCCAGACCTGGTCCAAAATTAAAGGTAAAATGTCCAGACTGAAATATTTTTTGTTCAAGTTAATTTCAGTTTGTTCCAGACCAAAGTCCAGAATCTGTCCAGATCAGTGTAAAAACTTCCAGATCAATGGTTCAGAAATAATTATTTGGTCCAGTGATGGTCCAGATCAGAAAATCAGACCATGGCCCAGTGGTGGCCGAAATCAGAGGGACAGACTGTGCAGTCCAGCAAAGGCTGAATTCAGAGGATTTTAGCATATCAGGTGCACGTCGAGGGAAGACCGAAATCAGAAGATCAGAGGGTTAGGAAGAGTGGTCCAGGAATGGATGAAATCAGAGGATCACAGCATATCAATTTGGCTGGTCCAGTTGTGGAATATCGCATGAAGATCAAAGGGTGCAGATTTGATCATGGGGATTAAAGGTGAAGATCTTATGTTATTTTTATCAAAGTATTATTAAAGATTTGTTATAAATTAAAGTGGAGTAGCATGGAAGTCAGAAGCTGTGGCGGGAAGCAATGCACAGATTTGATTGGCTAGTAAGTTTTTGAAAGAAATCTAAGGCTTAAAAAAGATATGTTTTTTTAATTAATTGAAGCCCAATTGGTCAAGATATTTTTGCCAGAAAATCTAGCAAGATTCAGCTCGAATTTAAGCATTGGAAGAGGCCTAATCTGCATCTATAAAAGGAGGCTCAAGGCAGATTACTTAGCATCGAAAATCACAAAAGAGTCATACACTTCCAAAGCAAACGCTCCCAAATTTTCATATAAGTCAATTGTGAGTTTCAGCTTTCAAGAAGCAAGTACTCGTGTTATTTTCTTTCCACTATGTCAAATCTAAGTTGTTGAAGTAGAGTCTACAAACTGAGGGAGTCAGTAGGAGGTAGCAAGGTACTTAGCAATTAGATTCATAGTGTTGTGAATTCTTCTACAATCTGGGGTGTCAGATTGGCAGAAGACAGGAGTTGTTTTTCCTCAAAGAAGTCTAGGATTGTTAGACTATTTGAGAAGACTGACTTGGAGGGTCAGTAGCACGGTTGTAATTTAAGGTTTGAATTAGTGAAATCCTTCAATGCGAAGGGACTGGACGTAGCCTCGTTAACGGTGAACCAGTATAAAATTTGTGAGTTTTATTTTTATTTTTATCCGCTGCTAACTCTGTTTTAATTATACATCAAGTTTTGTTTTGAAAGTATTAAAACAGGAAAAGTATTCAAGTTAAGTCAAACACAATTCAACCCCCCTTCTCGTGTTTGCACCATCACAAATAAATGAGTTCATGGTGATGGATCGATTCCATAAGGCTAATCCTCCATCATTTGAAGGTCACTATAATCTAGATGGAGCCCAGAAGTGGTTGCAAGAGATTGAGAAATTTTTTAGAGGAGTGGCATGTCTCGAAGGCCAAAAAGTGCATTTAAGAACTTCTATGTTGATAGAAGAAGCTGAACATTGGTGGGATAATGCATGCCAGCGTTTAGATAATGCAGGGACTGCAATTACTTGGACAGTACTCAGAAACATGTTCCTAGTCAAGTATTTTCCTGAAGAAATCCGCAATAGGAAGGAAATGGAATTTATCAAGCGAGAACAAGGTAATATGTCAGTGGCAGAATATGCCGCTAAGTTTGAGGAGTTGTCCAGGTATTATCCACTCTATATAGGAGAAGTAGGAGAAAAATCTAAGTGCATCAAGTTTGAAATGGGACTCAGACCAGAGATCAAGAAGCAGGTTGGAATGCAAGAGATCCGTGACTTCCCTACCCTAGTGAATAAGAGTAGGATCTATGATGAGGATAGTCGTGCTGAAAAGGCACATTATAATAGGGGGAAACCTTACTCTTTCCCTCCTAGTAAATTTGAAAATCGTTCGAATTATCACCAACACAGTTCTCCAACTGGAAGAGGAAATGGTAATGGTAATGGAAAAGGAAATGAAAACAATTATAGTTATGGGGGTGGTAGAGGAAACCCGAATGGAAAAGGAGTTAGTTATGTGAATAGCAACAACAGGAGTCAAGTCTCGAGCAACAACAGTAGTAACAACAGTGATCCAACTACCCCTATTCGATGTCACAAGTGTGGTAAGCAAGGTCGTATGGCATTTGAGTGTAGAGATGCTATAGTTACTTGTTTTAATTGTCAACAATAGGGCCACATCAGCACCACATGCCCCTATCCAAAGAAGACTCCCCAATCTGGAAATCAGAGTTCCCAAGCCAGCCGACCTATGTCTAATGGAAGAGTTTTTGCCCTTAGTGGTGCAGGAGTATCTGAGAAAGACAACTTGATCCAAGGTACGTGTCTCATAAGTGATACTCCTTTTTTTGTGCTATTTGATTGTGGTGCTACTAATTCCTTTGTGTCTCTTGATTGTGTTAGACGTTTAGGACTACCTGTGTCTCGTTTACAGTATGATTTGATTGTGAATACCCCAACTAGTGACTCTGTTGACACCTCTAGTGTTTGTCATAATATTTCTATCCATGTGTGTGGAAAGGACTTCCGAGTTGACTTAGTATGTTTACCTTTATGTCTAGTTGATGTGATCCTCGGTATGGATTGGTTATCTGCTAATCGAGTTCGTGTAGATTTTTTTAGTAAAACTATTGAATTCATGGAACCAGAAGAGAGAGAGAAGCCTAGAAATATATTCGCCAACCAAGTGAAGGCACTCTTGAAACAAGATGCCCAGTTATACACGATCCTATCCTCGTTGGAACTTGAAGAAAAAGTGGTAGTACAAGATGATCCTATTGTGGGTGAATTCCCTGAAGTATTCCCTAAAGATGTCA
The DNA here is from genome assembly GCA_037974295.1 of Cicer cuneatum. Taxonomy (NCBI): domain Eukaryota; kingdom Viridiplantae; phylum Streptophyta; class Magnoliopsida; order Fabales; family Fabaceae; genus Cicer; species Cicer cuneatum. The sequence continues at coordinate 28,278,277 of JBBPBO010001985.1, read as the reverse complement.
ATAGTTTACCACCAGAGCGTGAGGTTGAGTTTAACATTGACCTTGTACCAGGTACTGGACCCATATCCATGGCACCATATAGGATGTCTCCCTTAGAATTATCTGAGCTTAAGAAACAATTGGAGGAGCTTTTAGATAAACAATTTATAAGACCTAGTGTGTCACCATGGGGTGCACCTGTGCTGTTGGTTAAAAAGAAGGATGGATCTATGAGGTTGTGTATGGATTACCACTAACTTAATAAAGTGACAATCAAGAATAAGTACCCACTACCTAGGATAGATGATCTTATGGACCAATTAAGAGGATCCTGCGTATTTAGTAAGATCGATTTGAGATTAGGTTACCATCAGATTCGGGTGAAGTTATCTGATGTCTCGAAAACCGCATTTAGGACCCGTTATGGCCACTATGAGTACTTGGTCATGCCTTTTGGTGTTACTAATGCACCAGCGATGTTTATGGATTACATGAACCAAATCTTTCATCCTTACCTAGACTCATTTGTGGTTGTGTTTATAGATGATATCTTAGTGTACTCTAAGACTAAGGAAGAGCATGGTGAAGATTTAAGGATAGTCTTGCAAACCCTTAAGGAAAAACAATTATTTTCCAAGCTGTCTAAGTGTGAATTTTTGTTAGAGGAAGTAAGTTTCCTAGGACATGTAATTTCAAAAGGAGGAATCGTTGTTGATCCTGCTAAGGTAGAGAGTGTTTTAGAATGGAAAACACCAAAATTAGTGACTGAGATTAGAAGTTTTCTAGGACTGGCAGGTTATTATCGTAGATTCATAGAAGGATTCTCCAAGTTGGCCTTACCTTTAACTAAGTTGACACGGAAAGGGGAATTGTTTGTGTGGGATACCCATTGTGAGAATAGTTTCCAAGAGCTTAAGAAACGATTAACCTCTGCACCGATCTTAGTGTTACCTAACTCGAGCGAACCCTTTGTAGTATATTGTGACGCGTGTGGCTCAAGATTAGGTGGAGTGCTTAAGCAGGATGGAAAAGTCGTAGCGTATGCTTCTAGGCAACTGAAGATTCATGAGAGGAACTACCCTACCCACGACTTAGAACTAGCAGTAGTTGTCTTTGTACTTAAGATGTGGAGACACTATTTGTACGGATCTAGATTTGAGGTTTTTAGTGATCATAAGAGCCTCAGGTACCTTTTTGACCAGAAGGAATTGAATATGAGGCAACTTAGGTGGATGGAATTTCTTAAGGATTTTGATTTTGAACTTAACTATCACCATAGAAAGGCCAATGTAGTGGCTGATGCCTTGAGTAGGAAGAATTTGAGTGTGTCCGCTTTAATGGTTAAGCATAGCGAGTTGCTGGAATAGTTTAGAGACCTTAGCTTAGTTTGTGAATTGACACTAGGTAGTATTAAATTAGGAATGTTAAAGGTGACTAGTGGACTATTAGAAGAGATTGAAAAGAGTCAGAAGTTGGACTTATACCTTTTGGCTAAGTTACAGCTGATCGACTAGGGGAGAGAACTTGATTTTAAAATGGGTGTGGATGGAATTTTGAGATTTAAGGATAGAATTTGTATACCTGATGTAGAGGAGTTAAGAAAGATAATCTTAGAAGAGGGACACATGAGTTGTTTAAGTATTCACCCTAGAGCCACAAAGATGTATAAGGACCTCAAGAAGATATTTTGGTGGCCTAGGATGAAAAAAGATGTTGTTGAGTTTGTATATACTTGTTTGACCTGTCAAAAGTTTAAGGTAGAACACCAGAAACCTTCAGGCTTGATGCAACCTTTGAGTAATCCTGAATGGAAGTGGGATAGCATCTCTATGGACTTTGTTGTAGGCTTACCTCGAACTCCAAAAAAGTATGACAATATTTGGGTTATTGTGGATAGATTAACCAAATCTGCTCGTTTCATTCTGATAAACATAACTTATTATATGGAAAAGTTAGTTGAATTATACATAAAGGAAATTGTTAAGTTGCATGGAATCTCATCAAGTATAGTGTCAGATAGAGATCCTAGATTTACCTCTAAATTTTGGCAAGGTTTACAAAGCGCTTTGGGTACGAACCTTAAGATGAGTTCAGCCTATCACCCACAAATAGATGGTCAAATTGAAAGAACCAATCAATCCCTGGAAGACTTATTGAGAGCTTGTGTGTTGGAACAAAGTGGAAGTTGGGATAGCTTTATGCCACTTATAGAGTTTACCTATAACAATAGTTTCCAGTCTAGCATTGGAATGGCCCCTTTTGAGGCATTGTATGGAAGGAGGTGTAGAACCCCTCTGTGCTGGTTTAAGACGGACGATAACCTTGTGTTAGGACCCGAGATTGTCCAACAGACTACTGAAAAAGTAAAAATGATTCAAGAAAAGATTAGAGTGTCTCAGAGTAGGCAAAAAAGTTACCATGATAAAAGAAGGAAAGACCTCGAGTTTCAAGAAGGTGATAATGTATTTTTGAGAGTTACTCCAACAACTAGGGTTGGTCGGGCATTAGAATGCGAAAGCTTACTCCTCGGTTTATAGGACCCTACCAAATTCTTAAACGTGTCGGTAACGTAGCATATCAAATCGCGTTGCCTCCGTCTCTTTCTAATCTTCATAGTGTCTTTCACGTGTCTCAACTTCGCAAGTACATTTTTTATCTTTCACAGATAATCGAGTCAGACAAAGTCCAAATAAAAGAGAATCTAACTTTTGAGACCTTACCACTACGAATTGAGGACCAGAAAGTCAAAGAATTAAGGGGTAAGACAATTTCATTGGTTAAGGTTGTCTGGGGAGGTGCTGTTGGTGAAACTGCTACTTGGGAAGTTGAAAGTCAAGTGCGTGATTTGTATCTTGAGTTGTTTACCTCAGGTAAATTTCGAGGACGAAATGTTTTTTTTATAGGGGGAGAAATGTAACACGCAAATTTCTTATTATTATATTTTAATTATAAAATATAATGCACTATTATTATCCGTATGTTGACATGTGCGATAATTTCCTTCGTGTTTGTCCTATGTGTTTGCCCAAATGATTTATTTAAATTATTAATATTAATAATATTCAATTTGTTTTAAAATATATATATATATACATATATTTGTATAAAAAGAAAATAAGAAGTAAACGTGTGTGTTGCTACATTAGTCTATTAACTTAAGCATTAGTAGAATGGGTTTATGATTGTAGTAATAATAATAATAATAATAATAATAATAATAATAATAATATTAATAATAATAAGCGTCATGGACTAAGTGTATAGGTCTGATAATAAGCCTAATAATATACCTAATACTACTAGTACGAATAGATAGGTATATAAGTGAATGAAGGAGGCTGTCGTACATCCCGTGTCTCTGTTTCCCCGTTCTATTAGGAAGAAAAAAATTGAATTGACTACTGCCCTGTTGCATCCATTTGCAACTGTTAATATCAAAATCATACATTGATTTCAAAGACTAGGCTGTTAGAGACGGTGATTGGCGAAGACGCGTCACATTACATCAACGGATCAGCTTCGTTGAGAAAAATCTTCAGCCAAGGTAAATGGTGAGATGAGGTTCGATATTATGAGTATAAAATGACATGAGATGAACGAGAATACTGAAATTCTCATATATTCATCCGAGGCTTACTACGTATGATCGAGCCCTATTGAGTGATAATAATTAATTAATAATATATGGATGGTAATAGGGAGGACTAAAATATATTTTAGCAACCTATAGAATTGCTGTGAATTTATGTATATCAAGATTTCATACTGTCTAGTTTTATGAACCTTATGTTGATTGTTATTGTATGAATGATATGTACTTGAGTGTTCTTGTAACTTGAATGAAATTACGATATTACTTGAATATCCCACCTGTTTGATTTCTTATTATTTGATTGGACTGTGTATTGTGAGTAATGTAGACCAAATATTGGGGCTTTATTGTGATTGACTAATATATATATATATATATATATATATATATATATAGTGATGAATATTGTGAAGTACAACTGAAAATTATCGAGTTATGATAATCCAATACTTATGAGATAGATGTTGTTGTTTTGGAGTGAGGATTATTTTGTCATCATATAGGGAGGGTTTGACAAACCTAGTGATTCGGGGAAGTACAACTGAATGAGTCTGATCGTGGAGGGCTACAGTCAAACCGTAAGGTAAGACTGATAGACCTTGGGGGTACATCTAGTTGGGAATTCCTAAGTGGATTAGTGGGTTATTCCCTAAGGCCGGGAGCTACCGTGCAAAACAAGAGTGCCTCAACCGTCGCGTATATGTGTCTCGGGTTGAGTTGAGGGGATCTACGAGGACTTGGCCATTCAAGAATTGTCTGTCCACTCTTGTAGTGGCATAGTATCAGGCCTCCTAACCAAGTACTTCAGAGTAAAATGGTACCAAGTGATGAAGAAGTATAGAGTATAGGACATGCATAACATTTTCTCCATGTGACTGTTTTATTGTGATTGAATTAGATTAACCTTGATATTATGTTTTGGAATGTTTCTCAGGTTTGTGTTAATTTGATTACTTAGGTGTTCTTCTCGTTTACATTATACTATTACATAATTTCGATACTCACCCCTCGTTGTTTGTGTTTGGCGTTTGCAATGGATGCAGACGAGCTGCAAGCTGCAGGTGAAGATTAATACTCTCAGAGTGTAGGAAGTTGTCTCATCTTGAAGACTTTTATCATCTTCCTTATGTTAATTTCATATTTGAACATCTGTAATTTTGGAAAATTTTGCTCTAATAGTGACATTGGGTTGGGACTACATTATAATTATCAGTAACTTATGTACGTGTGCTTCAAAAAGAATTTAATTTGATCACTGTTATAACTATCGAATTGTTAAGCTAATGGAAACTTTGGATTAATATGACTTGTCCATGATTAAGTGATACTTTTGCCTTAAAGAAATTGTTCAAAAGTTTTATTTATTTATTTATATTCTATTATTTTTAAAATAAAATTTGAAAGAAAAAAAAAATTAAAATAAATTTGGGATTTAGGGTGTCACAATAATCATTTTGGTAAATATAGAAACAATGGATCAAAAATTGATGTCTGCCAATCAATTAACAAAAGAATATGAAAATGGAGTGAAGCAGTTTGTCGAGTTTGCAATGAAGAATGTAAAAGACCCAAATCGAATCATTTGTTCTTGTTTAAAATGTTGTTTTGGAAAACACATTAGAGAAGATCAGTTGGAAACACATTTAGTATGGTATAGAATTGATCAAAGCTATACATTTTGGACAAGACATGGTGAGAAAAAAGGGAGAACACTAATTTGGAGGATGGTGTGACATATGCATCAAATGATTATGCCACAAATACATATGAGCGGGACCAGGTTAAGGAGATTACAAAAGCAGTTGAAGAAGATCTTTGGGATTGTCCTAAAATGTTTGAGAGTTTGTTGAGTGATGTAGATAAACCATTATAAAATGGTTGTAGTAAATTCACAAGATTGCGGGCAATATTAAAGTTGTACGACTTAAAAGCGAGTAATGGATTGTCTGATAAGAGTTTCACAAGTTTATTAACCATTCTAAAATATATTTTTCCAAATGATGATGAACTTCCCAGTCTAAACGAATCTTGTGCTATATTGGCATGAGCTACGAAAGGTCAGAAGACTCGGCCTCACGACAAATGTAACACCCCGAGTTTAAAACACAGCGCGAGTGTATTTTTTTTTTTTAAGGAATTTTCAAAATTATTAATTTCAAAGAATAAAAATAAAATTTTAATTAAGTCGTTTCGTAAAATAGTACATCGTAATTCCATAGATGAACGTAATTAAATAATTCCATCATAATATCACTAAGTACTTAAACTTTGGGAATTAATAACAAACATTAATACATTTCAAAAAGACAGTGTCATATCATCTCAAAAAGAACATCCGGCCTGTGGCCCACTAAATAGTATCAGAGTGCATAAGAGATCAACGGAAAAGTTATACAATAATTCCCAAAATAAATAATTACATCCACCGAAATCAAGACCCTATACAAAAAGTCCAAACTGATCATGCACTAAAGCTACAGTAGCAAGGATTCCCTCTGCAGCCCATGCAAGTCTCGTCTGACTCCGCAGCTCGCCTCGACGTAACGTCCTCCTCCTCATCATATAAGGAATGATCGGTCTCCTCCGAAGTCAGATCAATATACAATCGGGGTCGCTTCGGCGGTGCCGGAATCTCAAAACAATCATCCGATGTCCTAGATGGACCCGAAACATCATCTGCTACTAGCGTCAGTCTTTGATTCTCCTCTTCCACCTCGTTTCATGTACAGCCCCTCCAGTCACCGGGTTAGGAGTCACCACACCTACCGTGGCCTCCGTCTCAACCCCTCCAGCCGGCTCCTCTGCGTCCTCAAAAACTCTATGCGCCTCCAATACCAATTTGGAAGGTACCGGAAAGTCAATCCTCGTATGGGTGTGCTCTACATAGTCCACTACCCCGTTAGTCCTGCAGGTCCTCGCCAGTCTCCCCGTGTACGTCGCCCTGCTTGAGACGGGGTCGTATACCCAAGCAGTAGGCAGAAGACGGTCAATGAAATTGAGCGACGTTTCCATCGTCTGGGTACCCACTGGTGATATGGGTTTGGGGGGCATCTGAGGGCAAGCCCAATTTTCCACAATAATAGTAAAGGGTCACCGACCGAAATTAACAAATACCACATAGCATTTATGTCAATAATAACAAGCATATTCATGGCATGTTATGTCAATAAATAAGGATGCTCATTTTGAAATTTCATGACATGTATACCTTTTCAAACAGCAACCAATTTAATATAAAAATCAAGTTGTAAGTACAAAAATCAATTCAGCAATCACACCAATTCATCAGAAATTCCAGATTTCATAAGGTACTTACACACGTCGATTTTCACCCGTCAACATCATATCCAATCATAATTCACCGGTCAACCACCTCGATGCAATATGTATATGCTCATGTACTCAACTTCTTGGAATTACCAAGGTGCAGTCGCTCACAAACCAGCACACGTGCAGTCTCTCATGGACCAGCACGATTTATATAAGTTAGACTTTAATGGCCAACATGACCATGGTGCAATCGCTCACAAATCAGCACCAGTGCAGTTGCTCATAGACCAGCACTCGTGCAGTCGCTCACAGACCAGCACGTTTTACGCATACCAAGGAACAGTCGCTCACAGACCAGTACCAGTGCAGTCGCTCACAGACCAGCACTCGTGCAGTCGCTCACAGACCAGCACGTTTTACGCATTACTCTGTGGCTCATCGCGGTCACCACCTGACTATGCAATGCATGGACATGCAATGTTTACTCTTCACTGAAAACAATATGCAAACATCAACAACAATTCAGCCATTCCATCACTTCCCCAAAACCATCTCAACCCAAATAATTTCATTATCATCACATCAATAAAAATTCAAGCACCTCATCATTACCACTTCACACTATCTCAAAAACTCCATTTTAACTCATCACAAGTCTTCCCAACTTTTAAAGTTCATAAACACATGTTTAAAACTGAGAATTCTGAAACAGAACAGTCTGTATTCGAATACAGCTTTCTTGTATTCGAATACAGAAGCTAAAACAGTGCAAAATCAACACTCTGTATTTGAATACAGCTTCCTTGTATTCGAATACAGAAGCTAAAACAGTGCAAAATCATCATTTTTCACCACATAAATAAAAATTCAAGAACCTCATCATCACCACCTAAAACTATCTCAAAAACTCCATTTTAATTCATCACAAACCTTCCCAAATGTTTCCCAACTCTTAAAGTTTATAAACCAATGTTTAAAACTTGAATTTCTGAAGAAAACGATTCTATATTCGAATACAACTCCCTTGTATTCGAATACAGAAGCTAAAATAATGAAAAATCAGCATTCTGTATTCGAATACGAGGGTGTTGTATTCGAATACAGATGCTAATACAATGGCAAAAATTGCAATCCTGTATTCGAATACGACAGGGTCGTAGCCAAAAACAGATGCTAAGTCAGAAGCAAAAATCCCTTATCTGTATTCGAATATAGAGGCCTGTATTCGAATACAAGTTAAAAAATTTGAATAAAATAGAAGCTTTGCAGGCTGTATTTGAATACACTCATGCCATATTCGAATACACCTTCGAGTTCAGTGAAATTTTCCTGAAACTTCAACACATTTTTCAAACTTTTTCCTTTGAAAAACCAACACAACACCAAAACAGATTCACCACTCTTTTGAACCCCAAAACTCAGAGTTTTTTTTTCTCAGCACTTATAAATGTTTCTACTCATCAATACAACAACAAATTTTAACAACACAACAGAAAAACAGAATCAACAACACCAGAATAACCTCACTGTTTTTCTTTAACCACAAAACTCATGACATTTTTCATCTACAACAGATTTTCCAGAAAAAAACACTTCCACCATTTTAAATCATTTTCTTTTGAAACTATCATCAACACCAGATTGTTATCAACATAACAGAAAACATAATCTCCAACACCAGAATAACATCACAGTTTTCTTTATTCACCAAAACAGAAAGTCAACCACAAGTAGTGTAGTACAAACCACTCATGCATTTGGATCATCCCCAAAATAACATGCAAGGCATTTTTCAGCTTTCCCACACAAACAAAACAGCATTGATGTATCATCCAGAATAGCAAACATCACAGATCATTAAAACATCAACAAAATGCATTTTTCGCATTTTATAACAACATGCACAACAGTTTCGTTTTTTTTCAAACTAGAAACTCAAATATAACCACATCAATCATGCATTTACAGCCCTGAAATGCAAACTAGAAAGTGGAAGGTGCCCCTTACCTCTGTTACGTTTCCTGCGCTCGTTTATGCTACCACGACAATGTCGGTGAAACTCTCGTTCGCGTTCGCCGCTACGAAAGTGGGTTCTCTAGCTCCATAATGAGGAGAGGAACAACTTTTGTTCTGGGCACTTGCTGGTTCGGTGCTTGGATTTCCAAGTAATCTCACTTTTGAGGATGCTCTTTTTTTTTCTACTAACAGAAAACAGAATGGGGAGAGGAAGAAGAAGGGTACTGTTGCATGCAGTAAGGAAGGAGGGAAAGGTTTCTATATTTGCTCTTCCTTCTCACTCATATATATAGGCATATGTATGTGCCACCTCATCCAACAATAATATTATAATATTGCTTGATCATCATGTACTTAACAACTCTCGTCGTAATTAACAGATACATCTTAATTAACTGCCCGATAGTTAATTACTCGTAATTAAATTCAATTTATCCTTCATCCAATAATTTTAATTCAACTTCCAAAATAAATATTCATATATATATTTTTACATAAAATATACATATATTAAATATTTTACAAATATCCCCAAAATACACCTAATATTAAATCCATAATTTAATTTTAAATTTAAGGGTCTTACAACGAGTCAGTCACTTCACCAGAAAAGGTTTCCTATATACATCAACTATACAAGAAAAGATTATCTTACTATATTTAATAACTAACAAATTGAACCTCATTTTTTCATATTCAAGCAAAAGCTATAGAAAATGTTACAAAAGTTGAGCCAAAAATTAAATTCGTCGCAGTGTAAATGCATGTCCATGGTAAATCAATTAGTTAACAAGCTTCTCTTAAAATTATTACCAATCCTATATTTTGTACATATATATTTTATCAATAAATATTTATTCAATCACTAATATATTTAGTTTCACATTGTTTTAGATTCTTAAAAATTCTAAAGGGAATGGGCATAAGATTCAGCATAATGAGTTGGCCGCTTCACCAAGAAAAGGTTGACATATACATCAAATGTATACAAAAAAGTTATCTTACGATATTTAATAACTAACAAATTCAACTACACGTTTTCATATTCAAGCAAAAGCAACATAAAATGTTAAGAAATTTGAGCCTAAAAATAAATTCATTGTACTACAAAAGCTGGTCCGTGGAAAATCAGCTATTCAACAAGCATCTCCTAAAACTAGTCATGCAAGCCTTTCTCGATTTCGTATGTGTCTTGATATAACAACAAAAACGTATATGAAAAGCACATATACATGTATCATAAAAATAGAGAAATGTATTTTTGGTGTTTATTATGAAGAATTACTTAATAAAGAGCTCATAAATATACTTCTGAAACATGAGGAGATAGGTGATATTGTCATCAACATATATATTAGGTACTGTAAAATACTTAATTTGAGATCAAAATTTATTCTACTTGCATCATTGCCACATTTATCAGTGATTAATCTAATTTTATATTTTCATTGAAGGTATTTGTATGAAAACTCGGTGTGTCTATGTCAATTGACAGATAAATTTTCGTTCTTATCTCATGCTATCCATGTTTCAACTTCATCCAATTAGGGTAAAAAAAATTATTGTTGATCTATTTGTGGAAAATAGAGAAAATGATAAGTTGTTTATTGCACCATATAATTTGGGGTAATTAGATATTTTTTCTCTAATATCTTGTCTATGATACCTTATCAGTTGTAAACAAATTTCCCAACCAAACTTTTTTTGGAGGCAACACCCATCAATGCCACCTCATAAATTATATATTATTTGGATCCATTACACAATCATTTATAACAACCACTCAAAAATGAAGAATCTATTAGATACGTAAGCAATATTTATTTATTTCTTATATATATATATATATATATACATATATAATGTGTGTGGTCATTTCAAAATAATCATATGTATTTGTTAGTGTTTTGCAAGTTTTCCGCGTTACAATGTTGAAGCTTAAGTCAAGTAACATCATGTGGGTTCCAATACAGGTTCCAATTAATAAATGTTTTATTTATATACTTTTTAAATTTTTATTATAGAACTTATATACCTTTAAACTTTCATTTACAATCAATGCATAATTATATTGGCATACATGTTTTATTTTATATTGCCCTCACCAAGATAACAACATAGATCGTGGGTGCTATATTTTACGATTCATAAAAGAGATTGTTGCTATGAATCAAAGTACAATCCTAGAAATGATACGTTATTTTCATTAGTTATGACTTTCATATTTAAACGACCTATATATTTAATTCTAACTTATTTATTTATGTTATTATATTGCACATAATACTTTAACAACTCCAAGTCAAGTTACTTTGAAAGTGAACTAATTGAAATAAAAAAGAATTGTGTCAATATGTGCTCGAACAGATAATTATATAATTTGTTATTAGGTGAGTTTCATATTGTAAATTACTATTGTATATTTTTTGTGTGAACTGAGAATTATTCTAATTTGTTTTATATTTCGTCACAATAAGGTTAAAGTTGGAAGTTTTTATTGTTGATGATGATCTTGGAAATTGATGTTGCTGGAAATTAAGAGAGCATTGATGTTGACGACATATATTTCGGGTTTATAGTTAGAGAACGATGAATTTTGATAATAAATGATAGTAGAATCTGCATATCTCATTGTTATAAGAATTATATAATCAAATGCTAAAACTTCGAATTTTATTAAAATTGAGACGGTTAAAATATATATATATATATATATATATATATATATTATCTTTTGAATTGTAAATAGAATTCTGAATGTATAGGGAAGATTTCTAGAAAAATAACATCAATATATGACAGTGTTTATACAAATTTGGTATATGAACAATAAGACAATGCTTTTTAATTGAATGTTGTTATCGCGCAGCTAAAATATGATAGCGCTCTTTTGTTTAAAATACCACGTACGACAATGCTTTTTTAAGAAAAGCACTACAAAAGCTCTATTAAATAACACCTACTACAGCTATTTTAAAAAAATGCTTTAAAATATCACCTACGACGGTGCTTTTTTAAGAAAGCGCTATTAAATAAAAGCTATAAAAATTAAAAAGAGCGCTAAGAAAATGCAACCTACGACAACATTTTTTACATTTTAAAAGGGTTGTCATATCTTTTAACAGCGATACATAATGTACCGCTTAAAAGTGTTGTTAAATGCATCAAAAAAACGTTGTTAAAACCTATTTTTGGTGTAGTGGAAATAAAGAAACTTATTATATTCAAATTTTCGTGACTAGTATCTTTATCATCAAAGATACAAGAAACAAGAACACAATACCCACTAATCCATAATACAAGAACAAGAACAAAAATCAAACTAAACTATAGATCAAGATAGGTCTCGACATGCCATAATACCATTAATGTAACACCATTTTTTATTTAGAGTAAAATAAGTATGTAAAAAGTCCTTTAACAAAACTTGCATGCATTTTTATAAAATTCAAACTCTTGTACCTAAAAATAATTTTCACAATTTCTATACACAAGAACTAAATAAAACTTTCTTTTTAAGTCCTATTTATATTTAGGTAACAAATAGGTCAAAGTCCAATCAAAATAGAGCTGAAAAGTTGGAAAATGGGCTTCAGCTTAAGAAACATGAGTCTGACAGCTGCCACACATTGATTGTGTTTCATGATAAAATTTGAAAATAATAGTCCTGTCACGAAACATGGTCGTGTCAACTGACACACCCTGGCCGTGTTTCTTCTTCATTTCTACAAAACGATAAATACCAAATGCAATAATCTAATTAATATAAGAATTAAACCACTCTAAAGAAGTTTTAACCAATTGAACTAAAAAAAACATGCCCAAAACAAAGAAAAATGTGCGTGCATGTGTGGTGGTCTATTTGCATGTGTGGTGGTCTATTTGCATGTGTTCTCACCCCTTCACAAAATTGGGTAACCCTTGGGACCCACCCCAATTTCCATACCTCCACCTTATAAACACTACAAGTGTGTGTTATCCCTCTTATGTGAGACTTCCTTATTTTTTTCAATTCACACTAACTAGCTCTTATTATTACTATCATCATTTCCAACAATCCCCCACTTGTATTTAAAAAAGAGTTTATGAAAGAGCGTCAAACACTTCTATAAAATCGTGCATAAATAGTGGTGTCTCATGACTTGAACCTTTGCATAGTAAGTAAGATTCAGATTCAACAAGAGTTACTCGTAGTCTTGAACTCTATCTCTAACATCAAACTTACCCAACTTTTTCATAGGGTGTATTCTCAAAAGCTTGTGCATTAATGACCATGGAAATCTATCCTAGTATAGTGAACCCTCTAGGAATTTTGCCTCAAAATTGCATAGGAAGCGGCCCCACTTCGAAATTCACTTAGGTGAGTCTATCAAGAGTATTCCTGTAGCTAGGTACACCATTCCACATAGAGTATTAATCTCATTAAAAGTGTCTATTACCCCATTCTTTTATCGTTTCAGGAATAATGCTTCTCTAAGATATAATAGCATGTACATCTCACATCATTATGACTTGTTATTACCCATTGAACCTAATGAAGGTGCAAACATGAGAAGGGGGGTTGAATTGTGTTTGCCAAACTCGAATTCTTTTTGTTGTTTTTGATGAATGTTGATGTAAGTTACTTGTTGAATAATTAATCGGATTAAGCAGCGGATAATAACAGCATAAGACCACAACAATTTATCATGGTTCACCATTAACTTGGCTACATCCAGTCCCTTCACTCTGAAGGCTTTAATCCACTAATTCAAAACACTTTGAATTACAGCACCTAACCCTCCAAGCCAGTCTTCTCAAACAGCCTGACAACCCCAGACTTTTGAGGAATAACAACACATTGACCTTACAAGCCAAGTCTTCTCCTACCAATCTGACAGCCCCAGATTGAAGAAGGAATCTACACCTCTAACGGGTTTGATTACAAGGGTTTGGAACTCTACAAAGTTGCTTCTGGATAAGTTGATTGCTGCATTGTTTCACTCTCGAAAACACTTAGAAAATTTTGCTTTTGCACTCAAGTATTTCTCTCTATTGAACTCTCGAATAACTTTGAATTTGAAACTTGAGTTCTTGTGTTTTTCGATCTCTTTGAACTCTAAGATGAATCTAGATTTTATGCTTGAGTTCTTCTACTTTGAGATGCCTATTGTTGCGGCCTGAAGCCTCCTTTTATAGCTACAATATGGGCTTTGTCTAAGCTTAATTTCGAGATAAATCTTGCTCAGATTTCCTTTAAAAATTCTGTTGGCCAATCCTGTTTTACTTTAATTTTGAACCGTATCTTCTTGCTTCAAATTTCATTCGAATTTCCTTCAAGTCTTCAGTGATTTTTTAATCAAATCTCCTTAATACTTTGATCAGATTTCTATCAAAAATCAATCAACTCTTCTTCGAATTTTAATTAAGTCTTCACTGAATTGCATCATGATTTAAATCTAGACCATATGATCTGCTGATCTGGACCAAGTATGGACCATGTGATATGACGTGTACCATTATGTTTCCTGATCTGGACAGTGTAACCTTCTGATATGGACTATGTGATATTCTGATCTGGACCTGTGATCTTCTAATCTGAACCATGTGATCTGTTTTAGACCATGCTATCTTCTGGTTTGGACCAAGTCCAGACCAAGTCTTCTGTTCTGGACCAAGTCTGGAACATGTCTTCTGTTCTGGACTGAGTTATCTTCTGAACTCTGTTTCCTTCTGGTCTGACCAAGTCTCCTTCTGGACAAGATAATCTTTTGGTCTTACCAAGTCTTCTTCTGGACAATGTTTCCTTCTGGTCTGGACCAAGTCTCCTTCTAGACATACTTCCTTTTGGTCTGGACCAAGTCTCCTTTTGGACCATGTTTCCTTCTGGTCTAGACCAAGTCTCCTTTTGGACTATGTTTCCTTCTGATCTGGGCCATGAATAATATCCTCTGATAATGTCATTGTTTCTTCCCTCTGATGATATCCTCTGATGTTTGCCTTTGATGACATCCTCTGGTGATATCCTCTAGAGGTATCTTCTGGTATCCTCTGGATGCATCCTCTGGTATCCTTTGGATGTAACCTCTGGTGATATCTTCTGGCCGTATCTTCTGGTGGCATTTTTATCTTCTGGTAACGTCATCCTTTGTTGACATCTTCTACTTCTGATTTGTATCTTCTAGAGGTATCTTCTGCTGACGTCATCCTCTGGTGTATCCTCTAATGACGTCATCCTTAGATTTTTCACATCCTCAGATTTTTCATATCCTCTGATTTTTCATTCTTCTTCTAAGTCAAAATATGATTTTCATAAAATACTTTTGTTAACATCAAAACTTTAATTGAAATAACCAACTTGGTTCCAACACCTAATTCTTGGGATCTCCAGTCTTTTAGGTCGAGTTACCATCATGATTGACACATTGATATAGGCAATAATCCCAACCTTTTGGATGTATTTAGGACTTTCACTCTAGCTAATCCTTTCGTCAAAGGATCCACTAAATTCTCATCAGTGCGTACATGATCAACTATAACATCTTTTTTAGAAAGTAACTCTCTAACTGCGTTGTGCTTATGACACATTTGTCGTCTCTTACCGTTATAATAATGGTTCTTAATCTTTGCAATAGTTGTAGTACTATCACAATGGATCAACACAGCTAGCATAAGTTTTTCTCATAAACGGATCTCAGCTAGCAAACATCTCAACCAGTTCGCTTCTTCACTAACAGTAGCTAGTGATATCATTTCAGACTCCATAGTGGACTGTGCCAATATCGTATGTTTCTTTGATACAACACCACCAACTGTATAAAAATATAGCCACTAGTGTTCCAATCAACAAAACTATATCCTTCAAGGATGGTAGAAAATCTTTGATAATGTAATCCGAGACTCATAGTCCTTTTTAGGTATCACATTACTTTTTCAATAGTGTGCCGATGCTCCATACTAGGTCTACTAGTAAACCTGCACAATAGTTCCACGACGTAGGCAAAGTCGGGTCTAGTACAGTTAGTGGCTTACTTGAGGCTGCCAATGATGCTCGCATATTCAGTTTGTCTAACACCTTCACCAATGTTCTCAAAATGTTTCACACTTGGATCATATGGTGTGCAAGCAGGTTTATAGTCAAAGTATTTGTATTTCTCTAGGATCTTTTCAAGATAGTGAGACTAATCCAAAGAAATTCCCTTTCCTAACCTAGTAATCTTGATTCCAAGGATTACATTCGGTTCTTCGAGGTCTTTCATATTAAATTTGTTACACAACAATGATTTCATAATATTTATAGCATGAATGTTTAAACCAAATATGAGTAGGTCGTCTACTTAGAGACATATAATAGTGCACATGCCTTTTTCATATTTGTAATAAATATATTTATCACTTTCATATACTTTAAACTTATTCGATATAATCAAGTTATCAAACTTTTCATGCCATTGCTTAGGAGGTTGTTTAAGACCATACAGAGATTTATCTAACTTACGAACCTTGTTTTCTTGTCCATGAGTCACAAAACCTTCAGGTTGTTCCATATAGATTTCTTCTTCTAGGTCACCGTTTAAAAAAGTTGTTTTGACATCCATTTGGTGTATCACCAAGTTATGAGTATATGCTAGTGAAATGAGTACCTTAATAGATGTTATTCTAGTGCCGATGAAAAAGTGTCAAAGATATCTATATTTTCTATTTGTCTAAAATCTTTGGCTACAAAGTGAGCCTTGTATATATCAACAATTTCATCGAGTTTTAGTTTTTTCTTTTCAAAATCCATTTACAACCTGTCAGTTTGCATCCAGGAGGCAAGTCTACTAAATGTCAGCTCATGTTAGACTCTAGAGAATCCATCTCATCGTTTATAGCTTCTTGCCATAAATCTGCATCCAAAGATGACAAAGCTTCTTGAAGATTTACAGGATCCTCTTCTAAGGTATAGGCTGTATAATCGAGTCTATAATTTTTAGCAATTCTGACTCTCTTACTTTTTCGAGTTTTTCTTTTGCCTTGTTTGTTGCTTTCAGTGCTCCTCGTCACATGAGCGTGACTTGGTTCGCTGGCCCCAATATTTCTCAATTTGAAAAGGAAATTGTTTTCATAGAGTCAACATCATATGATCACTTTCGCATTTGGGTCATAAAACCTTTACGCTTTTTTATTTACTGCATACCCAATGAACACACATTCATAGGCTCTACTAGCAAGTTTAATTTCGCTCGGGATTAGGGATTCTAACAAAAGCCAGACAGCCCCAAGTTTGAAAATAAGACATGTTCGGTTGTCTTTTCTTCACTATCTCATAAGGAGATGTTTTGTTTGAAGATTTAGGAACTCTATTCAAAACATAGCAAAAAGTAATATATAATTTCCCCCCACCAATGAGATGTGTAACGCCCCAGATTTTTGATCCAAAATGTTACTTAAAAATACTTTTAGAAAAATTTACGACAATTTTTTTGTAAGAATATCTAACATTTATCCATTTAAATAATTAGTAACAATCATGTTTATTTAATATTATTAAAAAATATTTATTCAAAGCTAAAACAAAGAAAAAGCAATTATCCTAACGGAAGGGAATCCACTTCCGTATTTCTAGAGTTCGAGTGCATTTTAAAGTTTGGTGATCAAATATTTAAAAATAGACTTGAAAATATCACGACAATTCTATTATTACAAAATTGTCCTGAAAATCCAATTTTTACCCTACGTTCGCCACACGTTAATACTCATCAACTACTCTTGAACCTTCTCTAAACTCATTAGTACCTAAAATGTTGTTGTAAGGGTCAGTTTTTTCCATCATCCACCTCATACCAAAGCTAAACATATAGAAGAATAACACAAAACATATAAAAGTGAAAACTTCCAATTTAAAAGAAGAAAAAAAATGCGCAAACCGGTAAATTGTATATCAAACACATATGTTTAATGCATGCTCCTAAACTATATGATCCGGATATAAACCTACCACTAAGGCAACTTCCACACAGAAGATCACTTATACCAATGGAGAAAACAAACATGCCACTAAGGCAACTCCAAAGAAGATGCATATGCCATGACATGATGATATATTATCAAAGAGATATATTCCCACACAGCCCACTAAGAATCATGTCGTACGCATTCAAAGTCACTTTTTAAAAATCATCATCTTATTCACATATCAATAAGATCACATACCACACATCCATATCATGAGTATCACATATTCATGGACAAATAATCACAAAATTATAACTTTCACCACATACACATAAAAATCGAAAACTTGATATCATACACACCATAAAAATTAGCACTTTAACATATATAACAAGAAAATTCAAACTCCAACTAATACACTTCATCATAGTTAAAACTGTTGGAACCAAGTTGGTTCTGTGTACTTAGGATTTTGATGTTTACAAAAGCACTCCATGTAATCTTATTTTGTACTTAGAATTATTATATTAAATGCCACCAGAAGATGAAGTTACCAGAGGCAGAAGATGAAGTCACCAGAAGCAGAAGATGAGTTATCAGAGGATAAAAACAGACCAGAGGATACACCTCCAGAACATACCAGATAATGCATCCATAAGGTACCATAGGATGCATCCTAAAGGCACCAGAGGATACACCAGGATGTCAAAACTCCATCAGAGGATATCTTTCTTGGCCCAGATCAAAAGGAAGCAGAGTCCAGAAGGTGACCTGGACCAGAAGGAAGCTTGTCAGAGGGAGACTTGTTCCATACTAGAAGGAATCATAATTCAGACTTGGTCCAGAATTTATTCTGACCAAAAGATAGCTTGGCAATGAAATGATAATCAGTATAGACTTGATCCAGACTTGATCAGAGCATAAATTAATTGGTCCAGAACAAGAGATTTAATTCAGATTTGGCCCAAACCAGAAGATAGCACGGTTCAGAGTATGAAACTAAGTCCAGACCAGAAGAAATGATATCCAGATTTAATCAAGACCTGATCCAGATCAAAAGGTAAATGTCCAGATTAAAATATCCTATGTCCAGACTTAATTTCAGTTCAATCCAGACCCAGTCTAGAATTGGTTCAGATAAAAGGGAAGATATTCAGATCAATGGTCCAGATTTAAGCATCATGGCCCAATGTTGGCCGAGATCAGAAGATCAGACCATATGGCCCAATGTTGGCCGAGATCAGAAGATCAGAACGTGTGGTCCAGTATTGGCTGAGATCAGAGGATCACAGCAGATCAGATTGCAAGTCCAGAGTAGTAAAGATCAGAAGATCAAAAAGTATGGTCCAGGGTTGGCCGAGATCAGAGCATCACAACACATCAGTTTGTATGGTCCAGATGTGGACGAGAGCAGAAGATCAAATGGTCAAGATTTAATCATAATTATAATCAGTGGGGACTTGATTAAATTTGATCAAAGTATTAAAAGGATTTGATACAAAAATAAATTGAAGTCTTGTGGAATTCAGAAGCTATTGGCGGGAAGAAAGATTTAATACATAATTAATTAAGAACAGGATTGGCCAAAGTTATTTTCGAATGCATATCTGGAGCTAAAAAGATATGTTTTTTATTTAAGAGAAACCCGACTGGCCAAGTTATTTTTGCAAGAGAATCCAGAAAGATACAACTCGAATTTAAGCTTGGAAGAGACCCTAATTCACATCTATAAAAGGAGGCTCAAGCCAGAAGACTCAGCATCGAAAATACTTGAGAGTCATACACTTCCAAAAGAAAACGCTCGAGTTTTCAGTGAGGTTAATTGTGAGTTTCATCTTTCCAGAAGCAAGCACTCGTGTTTTTCTTTCCCTTGTTTTAGATCTAAGTTGTTGAAGTAGAGTCTACAGTTTGAGGGAGTCAGAAGGGGTAGCAGATTACTTAGCAATTAGATTCAAGGTTCTTTTCCTCAAAAGTCTAGGATTTTTAGACTGTTTGAGAAGACTGACTTGGAGGGTCAGTGGTATTGTTGTAATTCAAGGTTTTTGAATTAGTGAAATCCTTCAAAGTGAAGGGACTGGACGTAGCCTCGTTAACGGTGAACTAGTATAAAATTATGTGTTATTATTTTACTTTATATTCGCTTCTAACTCTGTTTGATTCATACATCAGGTTTTGTTATAAAACTGCAAAAACAGAAAAAGTTTGCACCTTCAATTGTTTGAGGAAAGATCCAAGGGGTCAACAACATGGCAGAATCCAAAGATGATTTTGGAGGCAACATCAATAGACCACCAATATTTGATGGAGACAGGTTTGAGTATTGGAAGGACAGAATGTGAAGTTTCTTCATATCTCAAGATCCTGAATTATGGAAGCTGGTAGTCAAAGGAGACACTACACCTACTGTTCCAGGAGATCCAACTAAATAACTGGACATGGATGATATGAAACCAGACCAGAGCAAATTATACAAACTGCATCATAAGTCCAAAACCATCATGATCAGTGCCATCACATTCAAGGAATTTGACAGATGCACAGATAAAGAAACAACAAAGAGCATATTCGACAGTCTGGTTCTGACCTATGAAGGAAGCCAGCAGGTTCAAGAAGCAAGGGCTAATATACTAGTCAAATAGTATGAGATGTTCAAGATGGAAGATGATGAAGACAATGATGGAATGTTCTGTAGATTCCAGACTCTGATATCTGGACTGAAGGTCTTGAAGAAAAGCTACACAACACCAGATCATGTCAAGAAGATTCTAAGAAGCTTACCAACCAAGTGGAGACCAATAGTTACTGCAGTTCAGCAAGCCAAAGATCTGAATAACTTAAGACTTGAAGATCTGATCAGCTCACTTAAGTCTCATGAAATAGAACTGGAAGCAGATGAAAGAAAGAAGAAGAAGAATCTGGCCCTGAAGTCGAAACAGAAGAAAGATGCAAGGGCAGCACCAGAATCAGAGGATAGCGACAGTGACTGTGATGATATGGCTTACTTAACCAAACAGATGTTTAAGATCTGGGAAAACAGGAAGAGGAGAAGCTTCAAGAAGAAACATAACAGCAAAGGAAAGGAAGAATCTGACAAAAAGAGCATCATTTGTTATGGATGCAATGAACCTGGACATATCAAGTCAGAATGTCTAAATCTGGAAAAAGGCAAACAGCACAAGAAGAGTTCCAGATTCAGAAAGAAGGGT
The DNA here is from genome assembly GCA_037974295.1 of Cicer cuneatum. Lineage (NCBI taxonomy): Eukaryota > Viridiplantae > Streptophyta > Magnoliopsida > Fabales > Fabaceae > Cicer > Cicer cuneatum. The sequence continues at coordinate 28,257,298 of JBBPBO010001985.1, read as the reverse complement.
CTGATGGCAGCTTGGGATGCATCAAAATCAGAAGAAGAATCGTCTGATGAAGAAGAGGCAGAAACAGCAATGATGGCACACATCAGGTATGCCTATGGACTTCGTAAAGGCACATTTTCAAGAAGGAAAGCAGACAGAAGGAAGAATGATCAAAGCAGTCATTCAGGTAAATCTGGAAGCACATCAGAGGAAGCGACTCTGGTTCTGATGGCTCATACCAACTCGAGTTTTGGATACAACTCAGGCTTTGGAACATATTCAGAAGATGAAGACAGTGAGATATTTTCTAATCTCACTAAATCTGAATTAATTGAGGCTTTAAAAGATTTCTTAAATGCAAACAATAAGATGTCTTTAAAACTGAAAACTCTTAAGGAAGATAAGAAAAATCTGACCAAAGAAGTCCAAGTTTTAAAGAATCGAAATTCTGAGTATGCAACTAAAAACAATGATTTTAAAACTGAAGTTGCAAGACTAAAATCTGAAAACCAAACTCTCAAAAGTAATATTTGTTCCACTTCCAAAACTGTGTGTGAATCGGATATGCATGAGCAATTTTTTCAAAACTTTATTTCTAATGGAATGGAAAGAAGTAAATATGCATCTACGATTTATGGAAACAGTAACAATGGAAAGAGAGGTCTTGGTTATACAGAAACTATTATTGAAACTAAAGTTGTTCATTATGATGTTTTATGCATTGTTTGTGCTAAGAAAGGTCACTCTGAATTATCTTATCTAATGGTAAAATCTGAACAAGATCAGAGAGCTGTTAAAACTAACAAACCTGGACCCAGTCAGTTCTGGGTACCAAAAGATCGAATTGTATATGTTGCAGATATTTTGAGCAACCAGAAGGAGACACTAACAATGGTGCCTGGACAATGGATGTTGGCAATGCACAAGCAGAAGAAGGTTTATGTTCCTGCTACAACAAGACAGATGCAATCTGAGACTGATGGAAGAAGGTCTGGTCAACTCAACCAGAATCAGAACTAGAACTGGAACAAGAATCAAAACTGGAACTAGAACCAATACTGGAACCAGTATCAGAAACACAGGAACCAGAACCAACACTAGAACCGGAACTAGTACTGGAACCAGAATCAGTACTAAAACTAGAACAGGTATCAGTATCAAAGGTTCAGGAATTATCAGATTCATCAGAACCACCAGAATCACCAGATTCATCAGAACCACCAGATTCACCCAAATCACTAGAATCACCAGAATCATCAAGGTTATCAAAATCACCAGATTCACCAAAGTTACCAGAACCAAAACATTTTCTAGAATCATCAGAGGAACATGGTTTATCGACCAAAGAAAAACCAAGGAAACTGTTCAAACAGGCCAGAAGCAGAACTGGCTCTGATGGCTCGAACATAAGCTAAGTCTGACTCTGACTCTGACTCTGATTCTGACAGAGAAAAAGCAAGGTCTGATCAGCAACACAAATCTTGGTATCTTGACAGTGGTTGCTCCAAACACATGACAGGAGACAAATCCATGTTTCTGAATTTGGCTATGAAAAATGGAGGCAAAGTTTCCTTTGGAGGAAACTAGGAAGGTCAGATTATTGGTACAAGAACAGTTGGTAACAAATCTTCTTCCCTTTCTATTAAAAATGTTCTGTTAGTTAAAGGGCTAAAGCATAATCTTCTGAGCATAAGTCAATTAAGTGATTGCAATTATGATGTTATCTTTAATCAGAAAACTTGCAAAGCTGTTAGTCAACTTGATGGGTCTGTTTTATTTACTGGCATTAGGAAGGATAATGTTTATAAAATTGATCTGTTTAGTCTTGCTAAGCAACAGGTTAAATGCTTATTATCTGTAAGTGAGCAGAATCTGATTTGGCACAAGAGGCTAAGGCATGCAAACCCTAGACTTATATCTGAGTTGAGCAAACTCCAGTTGGTAAGAGGGCTTCCCAAGGTAAGTTCCAAAACTGAGATTCTGTGTGAAGCATATCAAAAAGGTAAACAAACTAAAAGCTCTTTTAAAACTAAAAAATGTGTTTCTACCTCTCAACCACTTGAACTGCTTCACTTAGATATGTTTGGTCCTATTCAAACAGCTTCACTCAGTGGTAAGAAATATGGTTTTGTGATTGTTGATGATTACTCAAGGTGGACTTGGTAAAATTTTAAAAGAACAAAGATGAATCTCACAAAGTGTTTATTTCTTTTTGTAAGCAAGTAATGAATGAACAGGGTGTCAAGATCATAACCATCAGAAGTGATCATGGAGGTGAATTTGAGAACAAATACTTTGAAGATTTTGTGATGAGAATGGCATCTCTCACAACTTCTCATCCCCCAGAACACCTCAACAGAATGGAGTGGTAGAAAGGAAGAATAGATCACTGCAGGAGATGGCCAAAACCATGTTGAATGATATGAAGCTTGCCACCTACCTTTGGGCAGAAGCTGTCAACACAGCTTGCTACATTCAAAATAGAGTGTACATCAACTCAATCTTAAATAAAACTCCATATGAACTGTGGAAAGGTAATAAACCTAACATTTCCTATTTCAAGCAATTTGGCTGTACGTGTTTTATGTCGAACACTAAAGATAATCTAGCTAAGTTTTGTTGGAACCAAGTTGGTTCTAAGTACTTAGGATTTTGATGTTTACAAAAGCACTCCATGTAATCTTATTTTGTACCTTGATTATTACATTAAATGCCACCAGAAGATGCAGTTTGCAGAGGCAGAAGATGAAGACACTAGATAATGCATCCAGAAGGTACCAGAGGATGCATCCTGAAATTACCAGAGGATATCTTGGCTGGCCCAGATCAGAAGGAAGAAAAGTCAGAAGGAGACTTGGACCAGACCAGAAGGAAGCCTGCCAGAGGGTGACTTGATCTAGACCAGAAGGAATCATTAGTCAGACTTTGTCCAGAAGTTATTCTGACCAGAAGATGGCCTGGCAGTGAAATGATAAACAACCCAGACTTGATCCAGACTTAATCAGAGGATAAATTAATGGGTCCAGAACAAGAGATTCAATCCATATTTGACCCAGACCAGAAGATAGCATGGTTCAGGGTATGAAACTAAGTCCAGAACAGAAGAAATGATCTCCAGATTCGATCCAGACCTTATCCAAATCAGAAGGTAAAATGTCCATACTGAAAATATTATTTGTCCAGATTTAATTTCAGTTCAATCTAGACCCAGTTCAGAATTGGTCCAGATCAGATGGAAAAGGTTCAGATCAATGGTCAAGATTTAAGTATATGGCCCAGTGTTGGCCGAGATCAGAAGATCAGACCATGGCCCAGTGTTGGCCGAAATCAGAAGGTTAGAATGTGTGGTCCAGCATTGACCGAGATCAGAGGATCACAGCAAATCAGTTTGCTAGACCAGGTTGGCTGAGATCAGAAGATCAGAAAGTGTGGTCCAGGGTTAGCCGAAATCAGAGGATCACAGCAGATCACTTAGTATGGTCCAGATGTGGACTAGCGCAGAAGATCAAACGGTCCAGATTTAATCACGAGGATTAACAGTGGAGATTTAATTAAATTTGATCAAAGTATTAAAAGGATTTGTTACAAAAATAAAGTGAAGTCGTATGGGAGTTCAGAAGCTATTGGCGAGAAGAAAGATTTGTTCCAGAATTAATTAAAGACAGGATTGGTCCAAGTTATTTATGAAAACAAATCTGGAGATAAAAATATATGTTTTTTATTTATATGAAACCCGATTGGTCAGAGTATTTTTGCAAGAGAATCCAGCAAGATACAGCTCGAAATTAAGCTTGGAAGAGACCCTAATTCACATCTATAAAAGGAGGCTCAAGGCAGAAGACTTAGCATCGAAAATCACAAAAGAGTCATACACTTCCAAAGCAAACACTCAAGTTTTCAGTGAGGTTAATTGTGAGTTCCAACTTTCCAGAAGCAAGCACTCGTTTATTTTCTTTCCCTTGTGTTAGATCTAAGTTGTTGAAGTAGAGTCTACAATTTGAGGGAGTCAGAAGGGGTAGCAGATTACTTAGCAATTAGATTCAAGGCGTTGTTATTCCTTCTACAATTTGGGGTTGTCAGATTAGTAGGAGAAGACTTGACTTGAGAAGTCAAGGTGTTGTATTCCTCAAAAGTCTAGGATTGTTAGACTGTTTGAGAAGACTGACTTGGAGGGTCAGTGGTGTTGTTGTAATTCAAGGTTTTCAATTAGTGAAATCCTTCAAGGTGAAGGGACTGGACGTAGCCTCGTTAACGGTGAACCAGTATAAAATTCTGTGTTTTTATTTTTACTTTATATCTGCTGCTAACTCTGTTTTTATTCATACATCAAGTTTTGTTTTAAAATTGCAAAAACAGAAAAAGTATTCAAGTTAGTCAACACAATTCAACCCCCCTTCTCGTGTTTGCACCTTCAAGTTTGACTCTAGATCTCAAAAGTGTACCTTTATTGGTTACTCTGAGAGATCAAAAGCTTATAGAGTGTTTAACAAGGAAACTAACACTATGGAAGAATCAATCCACATTAAGTTTGATGATAAATAGCTTGACTCTAAAAAGTCAAAGCAAGATAAGGAAATTGCAGGTGAACCAGAGGCACAGGAACCAAAAGCTAGACCAGCAGCAGAACCCGAGAAAGGTAAAGATGAAGAAAAACATGCTAACTCTAAAGACAAGTCAAAGGGAAAGAATGGGTGGAAGTACAAGTCTTCACATCCAGAATCTCTCATTATTGGCAGTGCAGCAGAACCTTTAAAGACCAAATCATCAAGTAGAGAAACCAGTCTGTTTGGTTTACTCTCAACAATTGAACCAAGCAATGTTGATGAAGCTTTGGCAGAGGAAGGTTGGATACTTGCAATGCAAGAAAAGCTGAATGAATTCCAAAGGAATGATGTTTGGGATCTGGTATCCAGACCAAACAAAAACATTATTGGAACCAAGTGGGTGTTGAGGAATAAACTCAATGAAAAAGGTGAAGTGGTAAGGAACAAAGCCAGACTTGTAGCTCAAGGATACATTCAACAGGAAGGTATCGATTACATTGAGACTTTTGCTCCAGTGGCCAGGTTAGAAGCAATTAGAATTCTTTTATCATTTGCTGCTAATCATGATATAACTTTGTATCACATGGATGTTAAAAGTGCATTCTTAAATGGCTATATAAGTGAGGAAGTCTATGTCAAACAGCCCCTTGGATTTGAAAATTCTGATTTTCCAAACCATGTTTTTAAACTTAAAAAATCTTTATATGGTTTAAAACAAGCACCAAGGGCATAGTATGATAGACTTAGTAACTTTCTGCTTAAGAATGAATTTGATAGAGGCCAGATTGATAATACTCTATTTAGGAAATCCATTAAAAATGATATTTTGATTATTCAAGTTTATGTTGATGATATCATCTTTGGATCCACTAATGGCACTTTGTGCAAGGAATTTTCTGACCTAATGCAGAAAGAGTTCCAAATGAGCATGATGGGAGAACTTAAGTTCTTCCTGGGAATTCAGATTCACCAAGGTAAATCAGGTATACTCATTCACCAATCTAAATCTACTAAAGAACTTCTCAAAAAGTTCAAAATGAGTGACTGTAAGCCTATGGCCACCCCCATGCACCCAACCTGCTCACTTGAGAAAGATGAAACCAGCCAAAAGGTAGACCAGAAAACATACAGAGGTATGATTGGATCCCTTCTTTATTTAACTGCTTCTAGACCTGACATTTTGTTTAGAGTTTGTGTCTGTGCCCGTTTTCAAGCTTACCTTGTTATACAAGAAAACCCCTACCTACAAACTAAAAGGTTTTTGTGATTCTGACTATGCTAGAGACAAGCTGGAAAGGAAAAGTACAAGTGGCAACTGCACATTCTTAGATGATAATTTGATCTCTTGGTCGAGCAAAAGACAAAGCACCATTGCTATGTCAACAGCTGAAGCTGAGTATATATCAGCAGCAGGATGCAGCTCACAGTTAATATGGATGAAACATCAACTTGAAGATTACAACATCTTTGAAACCAATATCCCTTTACTCTATGATAACACTTCATCCATAAACCTAACCAAGAACCCGATCTTACACTATAGAGCCAAACACATTGAAATAAAACACCATTTCATTAGGGACCATGTTCAAAAAGGGACTTTAAGCATCCAGTTTGTGGACACTGATCATCAATGGCCTGACATCTTCACCAAAGAATTACCTGAAGATAGGTTCCAGTTCATCAAGAAGCATCTCAACATTATCTCCATATATGACTAGCTCAAGTAGTCTTCTTAGGAGTTTTTAATTTTCTTGTAATTTTAATTTTTGTCTTTTATTTTTTGTTTTTAATTTCTGTACTTTGTAAAGAGAAAAACAAAAATACAAAAATAGTAAGACTTCTTTTTGGCTGATGACAAAAAAGGGGGGAGAGAGAGAGAGAAAAAAAAGGGGGTAGAAAAGGAGAGATAAAAAGAAAGAAGGAGCGAAAAAGAAAGAGATGAAAAGAGAAGAAGTTGAAAAGGAGAAGAAACAGGGAGAGAGAAAAATAAAGAAAGAACAAAAGGAGTTGAAAAGGAGAGGAGAAGAGAAGAAAAGAAAGAGTGATTTAAGAAGGAGTTGAAAAGGAGAAGAAAAAGTCAGTATTAGACTTAGGGGGAGAGACTGGTCTGAGGGGGAGTATTTCAAGTACTTCGAGTTACAAGCTAGCAAAATAAGTTAAGGTTTTGTCATCATCAAAAAGGGGGAGATTGTTTGAACAAGTTGGTTCTAAGTACTTAGGATTTTGATGTTTACAAAAGCACTCCATGTAATCTTATTTTGTACTTCGAATTATTATATTAAATGCCACCAGAAGATGAGTTACCAGAGGATACACCTCCAGAAGATACCAGATAATGCATCCAGAAGGTACCAGAGGATGCATCCTGAAGGCACCAGAGGATACACCAGGATGTCAAAACTCCATCAGAGGATATCTTTCCTGACCCAGATCAGAAGGAAGCAGAGTCTAGAAGGAAGCCTGTCAGAGGGAGACTTATTCCAGACCAGAAGGAATCATAATTCAAACTTGGTCCAGAATTTATTCTAACCAGAAGATAGCTTGGCAGTGAAATGATAATCAGTCCAGACTTGATTAGAGCATAAATTAATTGGTCCAGAACAAGAGATTTAATTCAGATTTGGCCCAGACCAGAAGATAGCATGGTTCAGAGTATGAAACTAAGTCCAGACCAGAAGAAATGATATTAAGATTTAATCCAGACCAGATCCAGATCAGAAGGTAAATGTCCAGATTAAAATATCCTATGTCCAGACTTAATTTCAGTTCAATCCAGACCCAGTCCAGAATTGGTCTAGATCAGACGGAAGATATTCAGATCAATGGTCCAGATTTAAGCATCATGGCCCAGTGTTGGCTGAGATCAGAAGATCAGACCATATGGCCCAGTATTGGCTGAGATCAGAAGATGAGAACGTGTGGTCCAGTATTGGCCGAGATCAGAGGATCACAACAGATCAGATTGCAAGTCCAAGTATTTGAGATCAGACGATCAGAAAGTGTGGTCCAGGGTTGGTCGAGATCAGAGGATCACAGTAGATCAGTTTGTATGGTCCAAAGGTGGACGAGAGCAAAAGATCAGACGGTCAAGATTTAATCATAATGATAATCAGTGGAGACTTGATTAAATTTGATCAAAGTATTAAAAGGATTTGATACAAAAATAAATGGAAGTCTTGTGGAATACAGAAGCTATTGGCGAGAAGAAAGATTTGATCCAGAATTAATTAAGAACAGGATTGGCCAAAGTTATTTTCGAATGCATATCTGGAGCTAAAAAGATATGTTTTTTATTTAAGAGAAACCCAATTGGCCAAGTTATTTTTGCAAGAGAATCCAGAAAGATACAACTCGAATTTAAGCTTGGAAGAGACCCTAATTCACATCTATAAAAGGAGGCTCAAGCCAGAAGACTCAGCATCGAAAATACTTGAGAGTCATACACTTCCAAAAGCAAACACTCGAGTTTTCAGTGAGGTTAATTGTGAGTTTCATCTTTCCAAAAGCAAGCACTCGTGTTTTTCTTTCCCTTGTGTTAGATCTAAGTTGTTGAAGTATAGTCTATAGTCTGAGGGAGTCAGAAGGGGTAGCAGATTACTTAGCAATTAGATTCAAGGTTCTTTTCCTCAAAAGTCTAGGATTGTTAGCCTGTTTGAGAAGACTGACTTGGAGGGTCAGTGGTATTGTTGTAATTCAAGGTTTTTGAATTAGTGAAATCCTTCAAAGTGAAGAGACTGGACGTAGCCTCATTAACGGTGAACCAGTATAAAATTATGTGTTTTGCTTTTTACTTTATATCTGATGCTAACTCTGTTTGATTCATACATCAGGTTTTGTTATAAAACTGCAAAAACAGAAAAAGTATACAAGTTAGTCAAACACAATTCAACCCCCCCTTCTCGTGTTTGCACCTTCAAAAACTTTATCACATATAACATACAAATTCAACCTTTATTTCATATCCATCATAAAAATTAAAACTTTATTACTTATAACATAGAAATGCATACTTTACTTCATATTTTTCATAAAAATTAAAAATTTATCATATATAACATAAAAAAAATCCATACTTTGCTTCTTAAAAAAAACCGTATATTATATATTGACTCAACGCAAAGGATTAGGGTTTCATTATTTTAATTCATTTGTCTACATTTTATTCCTTTAAAAAAGAAAGCGATCACAATTATTAATTTCATGTCATTCAACCAACGGTCTAACTATAATTTGTGTGGGGAAAAACCCTTACCTTGGCTCTAAGCTCTAAGCTCCCACTTAATCTGAACAAAATACAAACAGAATCAATCTGAAGAATTTACAAACTCAATCTAAAGAAGATACAATTCAGAATTAAACAAGGAATAAATTAAAACCCAAATTTTAACTATAAATAGATACTTAGGGCTGAAGAAGAAAAGCATCGTAAATCAGAAAAGAGTAGAAGAACTCAAGCTCAAATTCCAAATTCATCTTAGAGTTCAAAGAGAGAAACACTTGTTCAAAGGAGAAACATTTTCTGAGTGTTCTTTTCTTATAGTGTGAGAGTTATTATTATTATTATCAGCTTTTTAGAAGCAACTACTCAAGTTCCAATCTCTTGTATCCAACCCAATAATAGTTTAGTTCAAGGTATTTTGTAATTCAAGGTATTTGAATTAGTGGAGGACTGGATGTAGCCAAGTTAGTGGTGAACTAGGATAAATCTATCTGTCCAAATATTTATGCTTTCATTATTTGCTGCCTCTAAATTCGATTGCTTCTTATCCAAGTAATTCATAAAAACCAACCAGCCTTCATCAAATCAGCAAAAAGTTTTCAACTTTGGCAAACACAATTTAACCTCCCTTCTCGTGTTTGCACCTTCAACAGTTATCATACCTCCACCTTATAAATTCTACTAGTTTGTGTCATCCCTCCTATGTGGGACTTCCTTAATTTTTCAATTCACACCAACTAGCTCTTATTATTATCATCATCATCATTTCCAACATAACTCATACGTAGCATGGGTTATTATTTTTTCATTGTCTAAAACTAAAATGATTCATATTTATAAGGATAAAAAACCTTTTAAAATTTCTTATTCAAAAAAAAAACCTTTTAAAATTATAATTTTGTATAAAAGAATAACACTTTTTATTCATACAAAAAATACTCAATCTTGTATAATTTTAAATTCTCATGTTTAAAGCAATTCACTTTAAAATGAGCAATTCTCTTTAGAGTATAAAGTGAACAATATCAACTATTGATGATCAAATTAATAATTGATATTATTTGACATGGATGATCAATTATGGGTGCTTATGTTATCAACAATTGATTTCTTTACTTTATCATTTTAGATGAACAAAATCTAATATACTCAACCAATCGGTTAAACTCTCGTAGTTAATAAACTTTAGTGAAAGATTAATCATTCAGGAGAGCCATAGTTCAAATTCGACTAGAATAATCTTTGACTAAAATTTACTCATTTCTCGATTGAACTCCAAATTACTAAATGTTTTTGGCTTGGAATTGAAGGGTTAAGACAAAAAGAAAATAATTATACCTATTTTTTTAAATTCGTATTTTTTAAGGCGTCTAAACAGCCAAACATGCCAACCTGCACCATTTTAACCCTACCTGCCAATAATTTGTCTAAAGTAGGATGAGACGGGGCATACCAACTTAGATACATGGATTGATACTCCCACCTTGCCTAGGAGTGTGCATGGTCTAAAAACTAAACTGAATTGCACCACATTAATAGTGCAGTTCAGTTTTTAAAAACCACTTTAAAAAAACCGGTTATTTTTTTAACCAGTTACAGTTCAGTTTTAAACCGGTTTATAATTATAAACTGGTTTAGTATGTTTGAACCAGTTTGAACCGGTTTTTATCAAAACCAATTCGAACCGGTTTTTATTGAATTGTTTAAAATCAGTTTTTCATTAAATTTTTTATACTTTTCTATTTTTTTTTAACATAAAATTATACTTTTTTTTAAATGTTCATTGGCACATCTTTCTGTTAAGTATAGTCTTTTAATATCTATCTTTTGATTTTTCAAAAATAAAATAAAAAATATTGAATTGAAAAATAAAATAAAGCGTTCAATTTAAAAAAATATATTTAAATATTTCTATAGCGTAGATATAAAAAAATTAATATTTTCTCAAAAATGAAAGCGGCGGTCATTTTAAGATAACTATTTTTTACAAATAAAATAATCATTATAGGACGGATGAAATATTATATATTAATTAAGAATATTATATATATATATATATGTATATGTATATGTATAGTTGCATTTTTTTTACTCATATGTATATAGCTTATATAAAACTGTTTTTAGAGTAAGAAAAATGTTATTTTCAACAAAACAATGTTAATTTTCCATAATTTAATTTCAGTTAACGTTTTAGTCATTTATCTTCTTTTTTTTTTCTTCTGATCTGGTCATTTATTTTAATTTTAAGTGATAATTTGATTTTTTATATTTTAAAATGTCAACAATGTTTACATTTTTTTTACAAAAATTCAAAAAATTCATCAAAATTTTCAACTAAAACCCATAAATTAATTATATTTTTCAATATAATATAAATTTCATCAAATTCGAAACTCAAATATTCAAATAAACTCATATTTCCATATCTAACAACATCAAATAAAGAATGAAAATATGAGTTTATTTGAATATTTGAGTTATGAATTTGATGAAATTTGTATTATATTAAAGAATATAATTAATTTTATGGGTTTTGGTTGAAAATTTTGATGAATTTTTGTAAAAAAAAGGATAATATAGTTGACATTTTAAAACATAAAAGATCAAATTGTCACTTAAAATTAAAATAAATGACCAAATAAAAAAAAAGATAAAAGACTAAAATGTTAACTAAAATTAAGTTAAGAAACCACATGTGCTGTTTAACATTTTATTTTTTATCTTAACAATGTTAATTTTATGATATTAAATACAAAAAGGTTTGAAAGTGGTTCAAACTGGTTTTTTAAAAAAAGTTTAGTTAACTAGACTTTTTAAAATTTATGGTGCAATTCATAAACCATTTAATTGGTTTAGTCTTTTATGGTGCAATGCAATTCAGTTTATAAATGCAGTCCAATTAACTACATTTTTTGCACACCCCTAACCTTGCCATTTGAAGGGTTGGCAAATTGAATGGATTGACTTGTTATTGACAAAAGAAAATTCAAACTATTAAACATAAATTTTTAAACAAAGTGACTCGTCAAAACTAACAAATCTAAAATTAGTCTATTTAAATTTAACGTAATCAACAATCAATACACCAGGAAAAAAATTATGTTTATTGGATTGTAATAAGCAAATAGGCTAATAGATACCGGAAAAATAATTTAATTCATAAAAAAAAAACAAAAAATTAAAATTGACTAAAAACACCATTTTACTCCACATCACCAACCCACATTTAGGTGGATTATACGAAATAGACTATCTTTAATGATGATAGGTCTAAAACTCCAACTCACCCCACCCACCTAAAATAATTAATTAAACAACTTATCGTGAGTCGTTGAACTCGTTTTAACACCCCTACTACTTTTAACTCTATCCAAAACACAAGTATGAGTGGTATAAGCAAAACGAGGGGGTGTTATTAAGAAAACCCATTAATTTTATCTGGTTCGTTTACTATTGGACCACTAGCCCAAAACGCAAGCGTTGAAGCATTACAAAAGTGGTTTCTCTCACGATCATCTAGAATCCAGAATTCTCTACAATTCTTTCACTTGCATGCGATCTTTGATTTCATTTCACTCTTTTTCGCAACTCACCTCTCTCTCTCTGCATTTGAAACAGTAAGGATTCGTTCATTTTCTTCTCAAACTTTCTTCAATATCGACGCAAGTTTTTTCCCTTAATTTCTTTCAAAGTAGTTTTTTCGTGCAAATTTATCGTTTTTGTTCACTTATTTATTTATTTATTTGTGTGATGATTGTTAACATTTTTAGTTATCAAAATAAATTTGCATAGGTTTTGAGACAATGGCTAGGGTTTATATTGGTAATTTGGACCCTCGAGTCACTGAGAGGGAACTCGAAGATGAATTTCGTTTGTACGGTGTTCTCCGCAGGTAATCACTTCTTTACTCTCTCTCTCCATGGAAAAATTGTTGAATTGATTAAAATATTTCCATTTTAGGAATAATTATAGTTAATTTTAATTTAAATAGTGGTTAATGATTGAGTTGCCAATTTAATCATTTTTTTAAAAGACTGTCTTTTAAGGTTTTTGAACACATTAAAATTAAAAAAATTCAATAATGATTAGATAAAAAGAGAATATTCATTTTTATTAACTATTGAAACTAATACTTTAGAAGTAGTGTACATAATATTAATTGGACAATACAATTGTGAAAAAAATAATTAAAGTTACTTTGAAACTTGAAAGTGGTATTCATTTTGAAACGGATGGGGTTCTTACTGAAATCAATTAGATAATTATTCATAAAGAGGATTTTTCTTATCAATAATTCCCTTTTCTAATTGTAAAAAATATTCATCGACTAGTTTTTCATTGCTATTTTCATCTTTTTTTCCACTCCTTAATTACAATTTGGAAATATCTCTGCTTATGAAGTTCACTGTTCTTTAACAGCCTTGAATTTTGACAGATAGTTCATTTATTTTGTGTGTAAGGACTAATGGTAATGATATTGTGTGGCATAGGTTCTTATTCATGACCATAGCTTTTTTGTCCTATTAGATAAAAAAATAATTGAATATATCTTTAGTTAGTCATTTTAATGCTCAAATGTGTTTTTGGTTGGTCAGTTTTGTCCATAAAATTACTAACAAAAGAGATATTGGGGATGTATTTGCAATTTTGATACATGTGACAAGGCTTCACACATTAAGGGACTACAATGGGTGTTTACTCTAAAAAATTACATTGTTTGTGTTTAGAATGTGATGCATTTTTATTTTTGTTACAGATTTTTCATAACATGTTCTATCATCATTGGTTGCAAGTCTTAACATACTTTTTTGCAATACAGTGTTTGGGTTGCTCGTAGACCACCAGGATATGCATTTATCGAGTTTGATGATCGGAGGGATGCCCTTGATGCAATTCATGCCTTGGATGGTCAGTTTGTGTGTGTTGTTCATGTTTTGTCAATTTGTCATCATATTTGTCCTTCTGCTTTTTTGTGCATAATCCAGGTTTGGAATTATAGTAATGTATGAATATCAAACAGGAAAAAATGGCTGGCGTGTAGAGCTTTCTCATAATTCTAAGGACGGGGGCGGCCGTGGTGGTGGACGTGGTGGCCGTGGAAGTTCAGACTTGAAATGCTATGAATGTGGTGAACCTGGACACTTTGCTCGAGAGTGCCGTGAACCGCGTGGTTCACGTGGCCTAGGGAGTGGAAGGAGACGAAGTCCTAGTCCTTATTATCGTCGTCGTAGAAGTCCAAGTTATGGTTATGGCCGCAGGTGTGTTATACATATGCATATGCTTTATATGAATAAAAAAATTATGCATTTCAAACGACTTTTTCAAATAGTTTAGCTCTGCAATTTTTATTTTGTTACAGTTTGAACTGGACGTAAGATTTTAGAAATGCAAATATCTTTGAACATTGTTTGCAAACTTTAATATTAAGTACTGATATGGGGACACAAATTTATTTTTAAAGTGTTTACATAACCATAACCTGCTTGGACTATTTCTGCAGTGCTTTCTTTTGACTATTTTGCAAATTAGGTGGAGTGCAACACTTTTTCAAGTCCCATTTTCTATAATTTGTAGTTCACCTTTTATTTCTTGTTCATTTGGTGTATTTTTTTATTTTTTTTATTGCAGGCCCTATTGAATTGTGAGTTATGCCACTTTTTCACATTTTTTATTTAAGTGAAAACTCTGCGTAGAGAAATTTGACCTTCAGTGATCTATTATAACATTTTTAGTCTGTCCTCACATTCAGAGTGGAAAGGATATTCATAAGCTAAAATCAATTCAAACCAACTATGAGTGGCCTGGAAAAGATCTCAATCTGAATATGGGTGTGGTAGCCAGTCATTTTGACTATCATAGTATTTGAAATTCCTCATTTCCACTCTACATTTTCTACATGCATTATAAATTTATAATAAGCATCTCAGAAAAATGTCATTTCCTAGCAGCTAATCCTTTACTGATATATTCATCGTCTCATGTTTTCCTTTGGGTTTGCTTCATTGTATCAGGAGTTATAGCCCACGTGGGAGAAGATCTCCAAGACGACTTAGCATAACACCTCCTCGTGGTCGTAGCTACAGCAGGTCCCCTCCATACCGTTATTCTCGACGTGATTCACCTTATGCCAATGGGTAAGATTGAGTAATGTTCAACTCGGTTTTTTCTGATGATGTGATGTGAGTTAATGAATGACATGAGAACTTACGCATGTTTTTAAATTTTCTTTTTCCAGAGATTAAGATCAAAATGTGAATGGAGCAAATGATGAATAATTGTTGTGGAGCCCTCTATGCTATAGTGTAGTTTCTCTAGGATTGGGTGAGCATTATACAACATACATGTTAATTATGTTATGTCATGTCGATGGGTATTGCTAGGAACTTGAATTTTGTTAACACTTGCAAAGTGTTGTAGCCGCAAAAAGGGTGCCTTGGACACTGTTTTGCGTCGGTTGTCTCTCTTCAGCATACTAAAACCCGGAGGTTGCTCCTGTCTTCTCTACTTTATATATATCAAGTTATGTTGATTCCCTACTTTATATATATCAAGTTATGTCGACTGTTTGTTTTTTAGTCTTGCTAATCCACTATGGTTTTTTATATACTGTGAGTTTCCTAAAATGTTTATGTTTCTCTGTTTTGAGGTGTGGTTATCGGCCAAAACAGCATCATTTCACCACTTAGTAGGTCTTGTTTGCTTCTGTGCTGCATGCCTCCACAATTGGCTCATCTAGTTACTTCTGCATATAAGTTGACTAAAACTGCAATATCAGGAAGTTGAATGACGTTTATTGTTGACTCAATGCTACAGTTGGATCCTCCTTTTGAATTGGAGAAGTTTAAAGAAGGATAGATAAAATGTAGATATTGACTTGCTGCATCATCGTGAAATCAAATCAAACTGGGGTTTGCTTAGTGATTAGCTGCATGTAGTGTCTGCTTCTCACCATTCTGTGTGGTTAAATAGATGGCTGCAGGTTCCAAGTGTCTGAATGTTGATTAGAATGTTACTCCTTGTTTCGACTGTAGTCTCCATGGTACACTATTGGGATTGCAATGATCGCCATTTTGATTGTGTGGGATCAGAAATGTTGATTCTATTTAACTAAACTTGCACACACCAAATGTTTTGCATCACAGCTCATCCTTCTTTTGAATTGGAGAAGTTTAAAGTTGGATAGATAAAATGTAGATTCTGACTTATTGCATCTTGAAATTTAGTCAACTGGGATTTGCTGAATGTAGTTTATGGTGCTCACCATTATGCATGGTTAAATATATGGGTGCGGCTTCCAAATGTTTGCATGTCAATTAGAATGTTCCTCCCTTGTCTCGACCTTAGTCTCTCCATGGTACACACTCGTAGGACTGCAATAACCGGCATCTTAGTTGTGTGGGATCAGAAAGGTTGATTTTATTTAACTAAAGGTTTATGTGCTGATTGTCTTTGCATCACCGTTTCGGCCATAACTAGTGCCAGCTGATTGTCTTTGCATCACCATTTCGGCCATAACTAGTGCCAGCTTCCTTATGTGGGCTTCGCATGCTTCTACATAGAGTTTTGTCACCTTCAACCACTGGGTTAATGTCTCTAGTTGTTTTCCATCTGCAGTTCTGCTTAGCCTAATATTGTTTGTTATTACGTTGGATGGTTGAAATTTGAGGAATTCAGCTGTCTCATAGCATGTGTTTTTTTTTTGCTGACTATAATTCAATGACTTGTATTGTCGTACATGCCACAATAATTTTCTCAGCATTTGATTTTAGCTCCAAGTTATGTGTTTCGATTAGCATTTAATTTTAGCATTTAATTTGAGAAAAAGTTTTTGAAAAATTCATTTTTATCAAAACAGATCAAAATGCCAAGACATTTTCATGTACCAAAAGGAACCGACTTTTTATGAATTCACTAGCAGTTAAGGAGTCGATGGACTCTTATTTGTTTGTTTTTGTATTTTATTCTTTAGGAGCGTTTAATCTGGTGTTTCAACTATGCAATTCATTATAGTTTCGGCTGTGTGCTCTATTGTATCTGCCAAAGTTATTATGTTATGTGACATTATGAAGTGTCTATTATGGTTTCTGACTTTTGTGATGTTTAGTATATGTGAAGACATTCTCTGTTTTTATTTATTAAAATGTGTGTTTATTTTAATTTGATGAGATGTTTTTGGAGTAAATTGTTGCCATGGAGACAATGCAAGACTAGTTAATGAAAACAATTTTTTTAAAACATTTTCTTTGTATTTAGAAATTAGATAATTATTCAATTTTAAAAGTCTCACACCTTTTTATTAACAAATAAAATCTATTATAATATATTATAATAGAATTCCAATTCTATTGAATGAATGTGATACACTTAAGCATTTTATATTGTTTCTATTCTTATGTTGCATCCTTCATATATTTCTATTATTCATCTCACACATTTTATTCTTCAATTTAGGTTTTGCATCTCACACATCATATACATAAGTTAAAAACTCTTAAAAAAGATCATTGTAAAAACAATTCTACTATCTTCTTACTCAATCAATATTTGCGGCTCTTTCAATTTTAACTTTACATATCCTAGATTAATTAGCAACAAAATACGCCATATTGACATTATCTCATCCCAAATGTTTCAGTAATCATTTGCAAGTATGAATCTAATCTCACAAAGTTATATCTGAATCCGATCTTACAAAGTCATCTTTGTTCATTTCTTAGAAAATTTGTCATTGATACACTTATCTTCACCTATGTAACTAACTATAAATTGTCCACACAACTAGACAAATCACTTTTATAAATATATATTTATATGTTGTTTTGTGTTATAAGATATTTTATCGGAATCAAAAGACAAAAAATTGGAACTGGAGCATCTCAACACATTTCAAAGGTACGTACTTTGAGTTTGAAAAATTAAATTTATATGTGAGAAAGAATTCAGTTATTAGATTTTTATTTTATTAGATTTTCATGACATCTTTGATATTCTCTATATGTCAGGAATAATTCAGTTATTCACAGTACTCTTTCATTCTATTAGATTTACATGACATATTTGGTATTCTTTATAACAATTTGTAGCTTATGTCCTATTAAAAAATTATAGCTTATATCGTCAAGTAAATAAAAAAACTATATTCATCTACAAAATTGATGCGACATTCAAACATAATCTCTTTCATGTTTAATCAACTCAATATTAGATGGTTCAAATGCATCTTGTATCTCACTCAACTATGATTAAATATAAATTTTAAAATAATGTGATCTTAATTTTTTAATTTTAATAATAAAATTTAATCAATGACATTTTACTCTTTAATACAAAATATTGCAATTTTGAATTTTTTAATAGTTAATAAACAATTTTTTTTATAAAATTATTTAAAAATAATTGAAATTTACTTTTAACAAAACATTTGAAGTTTCAACAAATAAATACATACTAATACTAAATTTAATTTGAACATTCAGGTATCCTTTAAATTATTATTTTATTTTTAATCTTCTTTCACAAAAATTTATTTTTAACTGAAAACATAAATCTGAAGTTATTAGAAAATTCCCTAAAAAAAAAAAAAGACAAATTGAATGTTTGAAAAATTAGATTTATATGTAAGAAAGAATTCAAGTATTTACAGTTGTCTTTCAATCTTTTAGAATTTCATTACACATTTAATATTCTCTATATCAATTTGTAGTTTATGTGTGTTAAAAAAATGTAGCTTATGTCTTTAAATATCTTTTAAACAAATATTTTCATCTACAAATTTGATATGACCTTCAAATATGACTCATTTCATGTTTAATCAATTTAATATTAAAGGATTCAAATTCATCACACATTTTACTCTACTATGATAAAATATAAATTTTTAAAATAATTTGAACTTATTATATTTTTATTTTAATAAAAGATTTGATCAACGACATTTTACTCTTTAATAGAAAAGATTGCAATTTTAATTTTTTTTCAATAGTTTGAGAAAGTTATGTGATAAATAATTATAATTGAAATTTACCTTAAACAAAATGTTTCAAAGTTTCAACATAGTAAATATACACTAATACTAAAATTAATTAAAAAATTCAGTTATTTTAAAAGCTACTATTTTATTTTTAATTTTTCTTCGAAAAAATAATAATAATATATTCAATATTTTATTAATAGTTAGAAGATATTTTTTTCCTTATTGACATTTAAGGTTCGTTAAAACTTACTTCGTCAAATGAGCCATCAAAGTGGCAATCACATAGAAATCACCCACTTTGTTTGCTACGCCAATTTTCCATCCACAAAAAACATTTAATAATACTATATTACAAAGTCATGAGTCAAAGTCTTCTCACTACTCTCTCCCTCCAATACAGGAGAAACAAAAGAAGAAGAAAAACTAATATCTAAGGTTCTTCACATAGTTGTAATCTACTTCACTATTGTTCTTGAAAGTTAAAAGACATGGAGATTGAAACCAATCAGAAGCAGAAGCAGCAGCTAGAGGTATCTGATATACTCAGAGAAGCTTTTATGATATTTGTTAAAAATCTCAACTTTATCATCTTCACCTTTCTCACTTCTCTTCCACTCTTTTGCATCATGGTTTACTTTGAAATTCAGCTTCAAGAAACCTTAGTTGAAACCTTCAATATTATTAACCCAAAACATAATCACTTTAGAGACTTTGGCTACATGCTAGATCTTATGAATACAGCTTATTTCCTTAAGTTGATTCAACTTGGATTTATTTACATGGTGCCTCTTCATGTTTTAGAATTTTGTACTGCAATCGTTACTATAGATTTAGCTTCAATGATAAGTTTAAAAGAGAAGAAAATGACCCTTAAGGAGATGTTTCAAAAACCCTTTGAACCATCAAAACTTAGAGGCTCATTTCTTACTTTTATCTTTGTTCTTTTCTTGACAACATCTCACCAACTTGGATTACTATGGATAGTTATAAATTACCATTTTTTCTTGAAGGGTTTGAGTTATGTTTTGTTTGGAGTAATTTGTAGCATGTTGTTTGCAAAGGTTTTAAAGATGTATTTGGAATGGAGTTCTATGTGGAACATGAGTTTTGTTATCTCAATATTGGAGGGTACATATGGTATTGATGCATTAGCACTTTCTGTTAATTTCAGCAAAGGGTGTCACAAAAAAGGGCTCTTTTTGATGCTGATTTTCTTTGCATGGGGGCATTTTTTAAGACTTTCTTGTAACCTTATTGGAGGCTATTATGAACAAGGAAATGGAATTTTTATACAAGTTGGTTTGATGTGCATGGTGATTCCATTGAAATGGGTGGTTTTCATGATTTATTTTAATGATTGTAAGGAGAGACGGTTGGAAAAGAAAATGGATGAGGAATTAGGCAAAGATGTTAGAGTGGTGAGGGAATGAGAATTTTGTTGTTTTGTACAAAAATATGGGTGTTAATTGAGTTCAGAACTAGAATTTAGGTGAATTTGGATTATGGAATTTGAATTATGTGTATGTAGTCAATGTGGCTACAGTCAGTACCTCGGAACCGTTTAATCTTGATCAGAAGGTTTAAATCTTAAGACAGTTTTTGATTTTTATTTAATATAAAATTACAGGGTTAAAATCTAGATTGACCGATCTTGATTACACAGTCTCAAACTTTCTGATTGCATAACTGCATCACCTAGTTTTCTGGTTTTGCTTATGCAGCCTCTTTAATATGTTTAAACATGATTTTGATTTAGTTTGTTTATAGCAGCTATAATATTAGTACTGAATGTATGTTTATAGATTATTCAAGCGATTCAAAGAAACTTGCAATATTTCATCAGGAGTATATTTTGCATTCACTCTTATGTAATTTAAAATAAAATAGGTGAAAAGTACCTCATTTGGTGTTTTCTCCCTTCATCTTTGCCAAGGGATATGATTATGTGTTTTTAAAAATGAGTTGAAGTCTAGTATAAAACTTAAAATGGTATATTAGAGTCTATTTAAAATATGTGGGTCTACTTGTTATTAGGTCACACTCGAGTGTCTAATCATACTATCCTAGGCTCGGTGTTGAATCTCATATTAGATTGTTTATAAATAAAAGACATCTCTCACTTTATGTTAGAGGTCAATTTTGTAAGATTGAGTTAAATTCAATTCAAATTCTAAAAGTGAAAGATTCTTTCTCCCATCCCTCCTTAATCATAACAAAACCTCCTTAGAACCATCCCTCAAAAAATGATTGATTTAGCTCATCATTTTCTTTAAAACAAAGAAAGTAAAATTTATAAATATTTTAAATTTAGATTAGGGGAGAACCACCGAGCTCATTGAGGATTTATAAATGAATTTACGTCTAACCTACTAACTGCATAGTTCTGAACTTAAACCAAGTATTAACGGGTGTAGCATAAGGAATAAGAATGCATTTCAATTTCAGAACAGATAAAAAAACAATCATTTTCATTAAACAAAATTTTTATCTACCAGCTAATCATAGTTCGACATAAGCGATCATATTTATAAGGAAAATTATTGATAACTGAATCCATCAGCTATGTCATTATCACCTACAACAACTATTCTGCAGAAAATAACCAGTTACTATTCAATGTCAAATTTAACCTATGACTTTTTATTCCATGGTCCATTGATGGATGAATGATGGACTTCAACAGCCACATGAGCTCCTTTGAGCTTCAAAGAATCTTCTCAATTTTCTTTGGAACTAATCTTCCTCTTCGCAAACAATGGCAGACAGAAAGCTGCTGTATGAATCTGGAATTGAAGCCAAACATAGATATAAGTATAACCAAAAATTAAAACAACTAAGGCCTTGTTTAGATCAACAATTTAAGTAAACGATAAAAGAATGTAAAAGTGTTTTCATATAAGCTATCATGGAGAGCTAATGGAAATAAGCTGAAAATAGCTTATGGACAATGTTATAAGCTGATTCTATAAACAGTTTACAAGGGTTTATGTAAGTAGATAAACTCAAATAAGTCAATCCAGACAGATCTTAAGTAGAATAGCCCTGTCTCACAGCAGGGGAGTAATCAAAAGGAAATGATAAGATGGTTGGAGCAACGCACCTCAGAGTTGTAAAATTTCATTGGTCTTACTGACTTCTGAGACTTTTCATCTATCGGATTCACTGGATGCTTGAAATCCACAGTAGGTCCCTCAGTTGAGCAAAGCATAAAACCAATCATTCCACTAAAATGAAAAAGAAAAAAAAAACAAGAAATATGAAGATGGATTATCATATACGTTCCAACATCTAATCACAGAAAGCACATTATACACAACATTGTGCAGGACAATCCAAAACCTGCACCTCCTAGAGGAAGAAAAAAAGAAAGATAAGAGGCGAAAGGCGTGCAATTGCATTTTTCTTGAGGAGATTTTAATTTCAAATGACCATTTTGTGGCAGAAATAACCTACCTATAACTTCTTAACATGTAATAACTAATACATATGAGTATGTTTTGTAGAATTCAAATAGGAAAATAGAAAAAGGGCAATCAAGTGCTATATAACTCGCGCCATAGCAGGGTGCAGGGAGGGTCAGACCCTTTTCTGGAAGAGTCTATTGCAGATGGTGTTGTTGATTTTATATATTTATGGCATGGCGGATTCTGTGCCAGCCGCTATAGGTTGCAACATCTATTATATCCTCCATGTGTCTGCCATTGAGAATACTGATTTTACATAAACCAATTCTTTGACTTGATTATATGAGTTTTAGTCACCAACATCTATTATATCCGCCATGTTTGTGCCGTAGACCGCAACATCATGTTTAAATGGCGGATTTTTGGCTTCCGCCATTGATAATACTAATTGTAGACAATCTTATCTTAAGTTCTCAAACATTTGCAAGAGGCCAATTTGATGACTTGAACATGTGAGCTTTAGTCGCCAAGATTTCCCTTCTCAAATAGGAAAATAGATTACAGAAAACAGATTGAGAAAAAACATACCTTGGATATGTAGGAACTGTAGTCCAAGCATAGTTGACGGAGCCTTTGAAAATTTGACGACAATTGGACACAATGTCCTCAATGATATCCATATGAAGCCATATACTTTCTGCCTGAGTGCACATAACTCCTCCCGGACGAAGTGCTCTCGCCACTGACTGAAAAAAGGGCTTTTCGAAAAGCTCTTGAGCAGGACCTTAAGGATATCAAATGTAACATTAACATCTCTTTAATAATAAGTTTATAGTATCACACAGCACACGGCCCTATTTGGATAAACAGTTTTGTTAAGCATTTATAGTATAAGGGCTTAATATACGAGTGCTTTTGTATAATAAGAGATAAAATTAAGTAAAATTGTTTTCATAAGCTATCCTCAAAAGTTTATGATAGCGGAAAACATAAGCTATTTTCATAAACTTCTCCAAATAGTCTCACAAGTGTTTATGTCGATAGATAAACTCGAATAAGTCAATCCAAACAGACCCTAAAACTATATTGTATTACACATGTAGCATACCAATAGGGTCAGATGAATCCACTATAACTGCATCATAAGTGCCTGCTGCAGCCGCCTTCAAAAATGCAACTCCTAGACCATTTTGATAAAATCCATCATGAAATAAATATAACTTCTCAACGAAGAGTGAAGTATTTAAGGAAAAATATTAGACTGGGTGACTGTACCATCACCGATGCGAAGTGTCACACGTGGATCATTAAACCCTACTGCAACTTCAGGGAAAAATTGTTTGGAGACCTGCACAAAGTGAAAAGTTCAAAATTTACAGTGAGTACATACTGCAACTAGAAGACATTGAGATTGAGCAATAGAACTAGACTTTTTAGACCAACTGATAAAGAACAGAACAGAAATAACCAATTTCCTTAAGAAGAAAAATCCACATCAAATCAAGAAAAACTTGAGAAAAATAGAGACTAATGATTTAGTCAATATTTTGAATTGTAGTTGTGGTCAAAGTCACGTCACGGTTTTTTAATTGCATAAAATTGCACAAAAATGAGGTTAATGTTCCAGCAATTACAGCCGCAATGTGATCACAGATACTCAAAAACCTTGACGTTAAGGCTGAAATTACGATTGTGAACCGCACTTTGAAATCGTGTTATTTAGCTTTGGTTAGAGATAGGAAAGAACATAGCAAATTTTTGTGTGGCATACTTACTTCAACAACCATATTGTCAATTTCACAAATGTCTATCTTTTCGATTGAAGAATGACGCGATACTTCCCGCAGGACTCCTCCATCACCTCCACCAATAACCAAAACCTAAAAGAGAAAATTAAAGTGAAAAAAGTACATAAGTACGGTGACTAAGCATGCAATATAGACATATACTAAAATTTCCTTGGCGCATAGAAGTGTCAAATGACCTTTTTCGGGTTTGCAATAGAGCAAAGAGGAAGATGAGTGATCATTTCTTGGTAGGCACATTCGTCCCTTTCTGTGAGTTGAATAACTCCATCCAAAACAAGAACCTTGCCATATGTTGATGACTGCAAAAGACATCACAGCATTGCATTGAAAATATGGATAGAAACAAGTCCACTGAGAATTCATTAGAGTTTATATTGACACGCACTTCGTAACCGAAATTTAAAAATAACCGCAACATGGTAGATTCTCATTTGATGTTAGTGTAAACTAGGTGCATTCCCCTTTTGTCAGAAACATAATACACTGATAAAATGTAATCGTAGAGCCTCGTGTACCTGGAAGACCATGACTTTCTGGTATTCAGATTTTCCTTGAAACAAAATCTTTTCTATCTTCAAGGAGTGAGCTTCTCCTGCAAAATCACAACCAAAATTTAATTCATGAGTTTTATTAAAGGATTCAATTCGTATGCACGGACAGTGTAAATAGTAAATTTTGTTTATACTATCAATCAATTACAATTATATCTCAGTTATTTAAAACTGCATTCTGACTTCATATAACTCGGTAAAAAATATATTCAGAGCTTAAAAAAGTAAAACCAAGAGAGGTTCAATGATAATAGGTAACACAAGATTAAAAGGGGAATAAAAAGAAACCTTGACAAGGACACGAAGATTATATTCTTTCAGTGATGGCACATAAACACTGCCTACATAAATTTATGAAGTATTTGTTCTTGTTCATGCCTTTCTATCCATTTATGGAAAATTAAAGGACAAAAATAAATATTTTCTTTACTAAACCAAACATCTCTCACTTTGTTTGAAGCCAAAATATCTATTATCTCATAGAAGAAACATCAAGTAGAGCAAGTCCCAAAAGGGATAAGATCATTGATATATTCTGAACCAAATGGCATCTCCACTTCAAACATATCTATTTGATAGTGAATTTTTTTTTTATTCATGATAGTGAAATTTCTTAAATTCACATAATTTTTATATCTACACACTTTTGTTTACCAGAAAACCAAGACTTGGCTTAAACCAAGAGTAACCTAAACTACCACATGTTCATATGTCAAAGAAGAAAACAAACATAACCATAACTCCACAAATGATGCAGGAGTATAACATGTTGGAAAAAAAAATACAATCAGACATGTCTTCAATATGAAGTATAGAAATCAAGATAACATACACCTGAGTCATAAACACCAAACAGATAACCAAATCCAAACCTCTTCACACAAAGACAAATTCCACAAGAAGTCCAATCCAAAAACCAATACAAGTTAAGTTTTCCACATAACCATACAAAACTTAAACAGTAAAATTTGATTAAATTTCCATTACCAGCAAACAAACACAACAAAAGACACAATCTTTGAAAGAATCATGCAAAAGGGTATGTAGAAAAAGAAAAAGAAAACACTAACCAGGCCACATTGGGCTAATTTCAGAGAACCACCCAGGAATGACAGATGAAATACCATTACCATCTGGTTCTTTACCATTTTCTTCATTATCATTATCTCTTTGTCTCTTCATACAGGATTCCAATTCCACCATGTTCTTCTCTTCAGCCATGACAAAACAAAAAAAATCTTTTTTTTCCACTCTATGTGAAGAATTATGAGCTAGGACTGTGTTTGGCTGTTAGTATAGTGTTTTCGTTATTGATTGAGATATTATTGGAGAAATAGAATAATGGAATAAAGGGAAAAGGAAGGTTGTGGCGTGGGACACATTGTGAAACGGAAAGGAGGAATCTGCTTTTTAAGGGATGCGATTCGGTTGAGATATGTGTGAGTTGTTTTGGATTGGTTTTAATGGCTTCCCAAACACTGTCTTAATAATAATATATTATATGCATGTGACGTGTTTTTTCTTTTCTTTCTGACCAAAAGTGTAACCGAAAGTGATAGCATAGTGTTGAATATTGAGGGATTGGGATTCTCCATAATCATTAAAAATGCCTGAACCACTATTTTCAGTTCTGAAATAGTAAACTTTCAAGTTGTTTAAAAGTTCATCAAAATGTTTCTCTTCCATCAATTATTTTATGTAGCTTATTTTTGTATGGATTAGGTAGTTCATGAAGCATTTTGATCGACGTTATATATTATATAATTTGCAAGAGTAACTTAATATTTCATAAATTTGAAATCTTAAATTGATCGAAGTTTATACAAATTTCAAAATAAATTTTGAGAATATTTTAGATGATTTGTACGAAATATGGATGATGAATGCATTTCTCAATAAAATATTATAACTTATTAATTATATGTCAAACACAATTAACCATTATTTTAACTACAGTTTTCAAATATATATTTGAATATAAATTGTGGTTAATAGATATTATATATATATATAAACCAATACTTAAAAGTTACATAAGAGTCTGACTAATATTAATACCACTCTTAAAAACACACTCTTTTACTTCAAAATATCATTTCTAATCCTAAAATGGACCTAGATTAAGATTATATGAAGTCTTCAATATTTGGAGTTCATGTGTTGGGTAAATCAACATCATTCCATCAAATGGATCATACCCCAATTATTGTCTATGATAGTGTGAATTTTCCCGAGCTATTTTAGAGTTATTGAAAGAACAAGGATTTAGTGAAAATATAGAAATTAAAAAAAGTGAAACTAGAGTTTTTATTTCATCCTTTACCAAAAAAATTCATGAGCTATTAAACTACGAAAAGAAAATTTTACCTCTAACTCCCACTATTATAGTTTGTCTAGCTATATTATATTTGAGTTTCCACAAACTTAAATTGAGTTTTCTATAACACATTTAAAATCTCACGAAAGTAGAAGAATTTTTTTATTTGTTTAAAAGGAAGGTAGGTGTAAATCTAGATTTTTAGAGAATTTCTATGTCAGGATAGATGGTAAAATTTTGACTACAAGGACATGGATTTTGCTCATCCCCTAATGTTGCTTAGAGGTCCCAAACTTTTCAAATTATCCCTTGTCGAATTCCAACATTCAGATCGATAAATTCTCGAATTCTCGCATATGGTAACTTAAGTTACCGCATTCACGCATCTGTTAGGTACCAATATATAAGTTATGTCAGTTTTTTCATCATACATTTCTTCTTCAACGCTCAACTTCAAATTCTCACATACTTTCACCTTTTTGAGATAAAAAAACCCCATTTTTTCATCCATTGGCATCATCAACTCTATTATTCTTCATTGCAAAGGTAATGTAGCTCTAAAACCCTCCTCACTGTCATTTTGGTCATTTAAGTTTTTGAAGAATTGTATTGCGTAGTACCGAATGTTGGGATCCAGTAGTTAGTTTTCATCTACCAGAGCGACACATCCTAAAGTTAGGTTTTCAAAACCTTAATACTAATGGATTAATGCATCCAGTAGTAGTTAATGCAGACCAAAATGGTCTGTTTTCTGCATAATTGATGTTTAATTTGTGTTAAATGTTTGTAATTAGTTATGGTTGAGCCTCAAGCTAAATCCAAACATTCGTTGACACTTGATTTGAATTATGAGTCTGTAGCTGAATTCAAACTTATGTCTACAACTAAATTGAAACTTGAGCCTGCACCTAACTTGAAACCCAAGGAAGCAGCTGATTTGAAACTGAATATTGCATAGCTAGTGGTGAATGACATTGATGTTGGGATAAAATTTATTACTGATAATAAATATAGCTCTCAAGATGATTTGATTGCTTGGGTTCGTCGTCAGGTAGCTAAGTTAGGATTTTCAATGGAATTACAAAATCAGATCATGGTTCTTATCGAAAATAAATAAATTTTTTAATGGGTTGCGAAAAAGGTGTTGTGTATAAAGGAACCAATAAGAAGTTGAAACATGAAGACACAAGATCTAGGAAATGTGAATTTCTATTCAGCTTGTGCGGTTATTTCCTGACACACAAAGAATGAAATCTTAGCGTTGTGTCATGAAAACACAACCATGAAATGTATCCAAAGTTAGAAGATCATCTTGTTGTCAGTCATTTAAATGAAGAAGAGAACGAACTTGTTGGTAGATGACAAGGAACATGGTCCCACCAAAAAATATTTTAATGACTTTGAAAGACAGAAGAAATGAAAGTGTGACTACAATGAAGCAAGTTTATAATGTGCGTCAAAGATACAAGAAGGCTATAAGGGGTTTGCTATTAGAAAAAACATCTATAAAAATGATTGGATGATCTCAAAGATGTATACAGATATAGAACAATTGATAAGTCTGAAACTTAAATTCAAGATTTTTTTTGGGCTCATCCTTAATCAATCAAGTATTTAACATTTTTTCAACTGTGTTACTGATGGATTCGACTTATAAAACAAATAAGTATCAAATTTTGTTGTTTGAGATCGTTGTTGTGACTTCAACAGAGATGCCATATTTAGTTGGGGTTTGCCTTTCTCAAGTTTGAAAAGGAGGATAATTTTACTTGGCTCTTAGAGATGTGTCATAATTTATTGAAGTTTGAAGACAAGATGCCCAAAGTAATTGTCGCTGACAAAGATACTACATTGATGAATGTTATTGCAAAGATTTTTCCAATCTCTACTATTTCACTGTCTCAGTATCATATTTGAAAAATTGTCAGAGCTAGATGCAAGTTGATGTGAAGGTAAAACTTGCAAAACGTGTAGATGCAAATGCAAAATAGGTCAAAATGACATCATAATGGAACACCATAATAAGGGCTTGGGACGTTGTAGTAGTATCTCCTTCAAATGATGCATATGTTGGTGTCGTTGTCGAGTTCAAAAGGTGTTCAAAAGGTGTTATTGCAAAGATTTTTCCAATCTCTACTATTTCACTGTCTCAGTATCATATTTGAAAAATTGTCAGAGCTAGATGCAAGTTGATGTGAAGGTAAAACTTGCAAAACGTGTAGATGCAAATGCAAAATAGGTCAAAATGACATCATAATGGAACACCATAATAAGGGCTTGGGACGTTGTAGTAGTATCTCCTTCAAATGATGCATATGTTGGTGTCGTTGTCGAGTTCAAAAGGTGTTTGAAAATTTTCTAAAATTCATGAAATATGTCGAAAATAGCATATGGGATGTGGTGAAGGAGAAAATTTGATGAAGGGTTGGGAAGTGATGAACAATATGATGCAAACACAGTTCACTGATATACAAGCCTCATTTGGAAGAGTTTGAGTGTATTAGAAAATAGATACAAAGACAAGGTTTTGTATTCGAAGTTGGTGTTTAAAATTTCAAGAGTTGGATTGAATTTTATTCATCGCAAAGAAACATGAGCAAAGGAATGCGGTAGAAATTATAAAGTGTGGTTTTGTAATTAGAAAAACTTACGGTTTGTCATGTGCTTGTATCATTGCTAAGAGAGTAACGCATAATATACCTATTCGACTTGATGAGGTACACACCCATTGGAAGAAGTTATGGTTTGATGACAATGTTGTGGTAAAAGGAGGTAATTTAGATGTTTTTATTTTGACTGAGTTGAAAGCAATTCAAGTACATTTTAGTTAATTAAATTGAAGGGTTAAATAAGTTTAGTCCCTATAAAATCTCACTATTTTGTTTTTAGTCCTTATAAAAAATTTCACAAACTTTTAATCCTTTTAAAAAATTTCTTTTCATTTTTTGTCCCTAATTTTAAGCCAATTGTGTATCCTTTGAATTTTTAATGATTTGTTGCAGTAATATTTAGGATATATTTAACCATATCCGTATAAAATTTAAACTTTTTAACAAATGATGAATTAAATATGAATTTTTAAACCTTTTGTACTTAAAAATTCATATTTAATTTATCGCTAGTTAAAAAATTCTAAATGTTTGTAGGAAAATTCCTTATAATTTTTCAAGTATTAAAGCAAAAAATTATTCAAACGATACACATTAGTTGGTATAAAATCAGGGATCAAAAATGAAAATAAATTTTTAAGGGACTCAAAGTTGATAAATTTTTTTTTATAAGGAATAAGAACAAAATAGTGAGATTTTACATGGACTAAAAACTTGTTTAACCTCAAATCAAATAATTGTTAATTTAGTAAGTCCATGTGACAGTATATAAAATTTAGGTATACGTTCGTATATAAAAAATGATTTGACAAAACGGGTTATTGTACGAAACTGCTTTAGCAAATTGGTGAAATAGCTTTCTCATAAATGACGTCGTTGAAGTTGTTACAACTCAACACAATAGAGTTGTAATTGAGTTGATGAGATTTCAAAATGGAATTTCTGAAACATTTCTACCACTTTAAGGTCTTCCACTGATGTAGGAGGGTTTGCTGCAAGAATCGAGGAAGAAACGGCTTTGTGGGGAAATGCAGAAAAAGATCGTCCGGTGTCAGATTGCCTATTATTATACCTTTCCGAAAAGGGAATCGCGCCACGAACACAACACATTGCTTTGCCATGATGTATGGGCTCCATAACCGTTTTGAGCTCGTCTTGGGCCTCAAAACAGTCGTTTTAGTTTCCCGTAATTTCGGGCTTTTCTGTTTTACAGCCGCTTTAATTTTTCTTTTAATTTAGGGCTTTTCTGTTTTACCTAATTTTCGTACTAGGGTTTTTATTTTCTATTTAAAGACTTTCTGTGCTGTAACAAAAGGGTATCTTTTAATAAAATAATTAATTTTGAGAGTTTTTCTCTTCTCTGGTGGATTCCAGAACTTATTCTTTTTTTAGGATTAGTGCTTGCTAACCCTTTGCGATTTCCGACTGCGTCATCCACCCACAAATTTAACTTCGGGTATTTTGTACATTTGATGAGTCAACCAAAATTATTTTGTTCATGTATACCTAAAGGACGGTTGTCCAATACCTCCGACATGTGTATAATGGAGAGTAACCCACAAACCAAAATCAAAACCATGAGAGAATTCATTTGTGGAAATAATATATTTGTTTGATGAACTTATGGAAATTGAAAAAAGTGTCCAACCACCAAAGAAATCAAATGCTGAGAAACCAATTGAAGTATCAAAAAAAGATGATGTTGCTGACCTTGGAATAGATTAGTTGAGATGTATAGGACTATTAAACCACATTAGGACCCAATTAAATGTATATGACAATTATGAGTATAATGAAATGTATGATGTATTTTTTGAATTGATGTTTAAACCAAATTTATATTTTTGCATAAATGTTGTTTCTGTCCTTTGTGGCGCAACTGTTGGATTGTGGTTTTGTGTATATTATGCGTCGTTTTTATGCATTTAGTGTAGTTTCTGCAATTTCACATCAAATACACTATCAGATCCATGATCTGGTAATTCATTGTTACGTAAAAATAACTACCGGATGCATGATTCTGATAATATACTATGTTTTTTTCAAGTAAAAAAGCACTACTGGTTTTCAGGGTCTAATAGTATACTATGCATACTTTTATAATTTTGTGTGACTCATATTTAACCCTAATTTGTACGCTCAATATTACACATGCACTTATATTAATACGAGTCTTTTTGGTCATCATGAATCATAAACTTTCTTTATTTTCTTATAATTTCAGACATGGTTGAAGAACGTGCTAAAGTTTATTTTGAGCATTTAAAATCTCCAATAAAATTTGAAATTTGTAATGACGATACTCTGTCATAACTGAAGAGTCATCTTACCTCGTCTTACCTGTATATTTAGATTAGAGGGTGACACCACTACAAAGCTAAATAATATATCATATTGTTGTCCTTACATCACACTCAAAGATAGCAACTCAAAATGTAATATTCGTTATGATTGGATGCATCTTACAAATGCTACAGACGTAAGATCCATGTTCGCAATTAACGATATTTACAGAGACAAAAAATCGATCAAGTTGTACGTTAAATGTTTGTCATGTAAGTGTTCTTCAAGTAAGATCCGTGATTTAGTTAATATAAGTTATTATTTTTAATTTGAATTATGTGGTGGCAGAATTATGCTATGTTTTTTTTATTTATATTGTTTTTACCAAATTATTTATTTATGTTATTTTAATTTAAATTATTTTTATCATGGCCGAATCATGTAATCGGTAGTGTATTTTATAGAAAAAATATACTACCGGGTCCAGTAATTTGGTAGTGTATTTGATAGAAAAATGTATTATCGGGTCCTATAATGTGATAGTGTGTTTTATAGGTAAATTCACTATCGGATCACAAAATCTGGTACTAGTCACAACTCCCAATTCAACAACTCGGACACAAACAATCTTTATTCTAAAAAACATAAACATTAGTATTTGACAAGAATATCAGATACATAGTCAAAATTCAACTAAAATAACAAACAAAATATTATAATTCCATAAACAAAATGTTAAATTCCATTTTCAACCAAAGTATTATTCTCAATAAAGATATTAAAAATTGTGCACATTTACATAGAAAATAATACTACATAATATATAAATATTACGCTACACTATTGAGTAATTCTATCTCTAATGTTGCTTTGTCTCATCCTACAATCTAAAAATATATGTTGTATGTCTCATTCTACAATATAAAAATATATGTTGTATGTGATCAATGATATGTTGCACACTGTTATTGCAAAGTTTCTAACCATTATGCAAATATGCAGCATGTCAGCTATATCTGACACAAACTCCTATTGTATGATGACCTCCAAGTCTATAGGTCTCAAAGGATTTCCATTTGGAAAAGATTGCACGAAAGGACGTGAAATCTTATAAAACCATGTTACACATTCAACTACGGTTTCCCATCTCTTGTCCACAAATAATCCCCACATATTTGGAGTAACTAGATGCAATCTATAATCTCAATATGTTTTGTCGACCTCTTGCATACTCATGGTAGGAGGAGCAAATATGTTTGGATGTATGGAGATGGTTTGGATATATCCGAATTTCCTAAGCACGCGCTAGGACAAGTGAGGACACGTCATCATAGCTATGCATCTAATCCAGCCAGAGAGCCAGTGTATTCCTATATGTTTCTATAAGGAGAAAAACAATAATCTTTGACCTCTAACCAATCCAGTGTATTCCTGAATGTTTCTATAAGTGGATGACCCTGATGTGGAATATATAGACATGCACTTGGAAGGGACTCATCATATCAAACTTGCAGAATTTGCAAACAATTGGTAGGAAAATGATGCATGATCCAGACCTAAAACAAAAAAAATACATTAAAAATTAATAGTAAATATTATAAACAATGTTTCAATAAAATTAACTAGTTTAATAAAAAAAGATTTCAATTAAATTAATTCATAATCATAAACAATCCATTATTTATAAAGCCTTAATTACCTAAAGGAGGGACAAGTAACCCACTAATGTTTGGTCTTTAGCTTGCAAGCATCCCCTAGCTAATTGTACAAGAAAGCAAAAGCAGCAACACCTCATACATATTCTTGGACAGTAACCAGGTCTCTGAAGTACTACATGTGCATAACATCTGACGTATGTTGTAATTTTGTCGTTGAATATGGCGTAAAGCCTATGATATTCCCTTACCTCATCATCAACATCAAATTGAAATAGTCTGTTTAGATGACTCAAGAACGGTACTTCAAGGGTTGAGAATCTAACATGAGTTCCTCTGGTTCTTTGAACCTTTGTTAGCGCATTATCTAAGTTGAACACAAGATCATTACACAACCACTCAACCCCCTCATCTTTTGCCGGTGTATGTGCCAAGAGGTGTCTGGGGATGGACAAGTGCAGAAGACATGACACGTCGTCTAGAATCATTGTCATCTCACCAACAAGAAGATGGAAGGTGCTAGTCTCTTTGTGCCACATCTCAACAAATGTGGACAACAAGCTGATGTTTAATAATTTGTAGCATGTGCGCCCAAGATCAGAGAAACCGAATGCTTTGATTGGATTCCGAAACTAATCCAAAGTAAAAGGTAGAACCTCTAGCTGAGATATCTTTCAACCATTGTTGACGCATTTAAGAGGAATAGGTTCCACAAAAAAAAACAATTGTTAGTCTTTGATGATTAAATAAATAGATAATTAATCCATAATTAAATAATTAGAATTATATAACTATAATTAAATAAATTTAGAACTAAAACTTACATCTTCAACTCATGTGTGGGCTGCCACGTGGTTCTCAAAATGTCGTATCAAAGACATATTAAAGGGACTCGGAAACCCCTGAACATGTGATAATGATGGTGGTAGTGGTGATGGTGATCCCTGAAATGGTGAAGGTGGTAATAGTGGTGGCGATGATGGTGGTGCAAACACCTCGTCCTACACAACGTCAGAGTCAACATGTCCTTAAGAGCGGTAACTTTCGTCTCTAATCCACTACATCTTAGTACGAGCATTGGCCTGATGCTCTCTGTGTACAGATCGATGTTGTCTATCTACCATGTCGAAATCGAGTAGCATCACCATCCACCACCTTCCATCTCTAATAGAAAAAATCAACATTTTGTCATATTTCAACAACAACCAATTGACATTACAACAACAACAAAATCACTATCGGTCCCTAACATAAACTAATTGAAACAACATAAAAAAATTATATCTCACTACAAACTCATTACAAATCAAAAGCATTTTGTCAAATACTTACCACACAATAACTATAACAACTTAGAAAACATAAACTCAATTGAAACAACAACAAAATTAACATTCATCCATAACTACCAATTGAAACTACAATAACAACTATAAATTAATTATATATCAATACAAACTCTTACAAATAAAAAACATGAGCATAGAGTTGATGAATCAAAAAGTGATGTTTTAGTGTGGATTTGAGGGGAGAAAATGAGATTGAGTTGGATTTAAGAAATGGAGGTTTAGATAGTTTTTTATTTGAAAAATAGAGTGAATGAGAAATATATATATATATATATATATATATATATATATATATATTTGCATTCATAATTATTAATAAAAAATAAAATGGAAATAAAAGTGATATAGCAAAATAATAATAATATTAATAAATATTGATACTCATTTTGTCTCATCTCTTGAAATTACAATTATAACAATATAAAAGGGGATAATACAAAATGGTACATAATGAATGAATGAATTAATAAAAAAGATGTCCATTGTTCTTTTGTTGTTATCAGCATGATACAAAGGCAATGAGACAAAATTTTGAGTTTGAAACAAAAGTAAATGGACAAGCTTATCATAAATACTGCAACTTTGAGCTACAAATGAAGGAAAGCCCTTAGCTAATCCAAAATATGATTTTTTTTCTCAAACATAAAAAGAGGATAAACACATTCAGATGAAAAACAAATAAGTTAAAAATGTGAATGCATCAGATGTATATAGGAACTCAGATTATGAACAAAGAAAATTAAACATAAAAAGGAAATTAATGAGGAAGCATAGAGAAGTAAAACAACTAAACAAGTGAAGAAAACTCTATAATACACCTATGTTTATTTTTTTCTTCCAGTTCTTTCAAAGAGAGTAACAGTAAGGAAAAAACAAAAAGCAGTCAAGGTATATTTTATTTTTCTTGTACAATAAATCTATTTGTTCTTTATCTTCAACCTATAATCATCCTATTCTTATAAAAATATAATGTTCCGATTTATAAGACTGAAAACTCGATAAAATTATAATGTAATGTCAAGCCGTTAGCTCATCCAAAACATGATTTTTTTTTTTATCAAACATTAAAAGAGGATAAACAGATTAAAAAACAAGATAAAGTTATAAATGAGATAATAGAAAAAGTAAGACAAAAACTCAAACTTTCGACGTCGTCGTGGGAACAACGATTATACTTTTTTGCGCCACCATACTCAGTAACTCAGTATATTCCTCTCCCTCTCAGTATCTTCCTATTTTCTTTTCTCTTTTTCTTTTCTTCTTCTTTTTTTCTTTCTTTCTTTTCTTCTTCCCTTTCTACCTCCGGTTATCGTCGTCCCCTTCCCTCTTTTGTTTTCTGCTTTTAGGGTTACTTTTTTTTTTCTTTTTAATTATATATTAAAAAATAGATTTTGGGCTTGAAGTCCATTTGTTTTTTTTTAACTTTATGCTTCCATATTCATTATTTTAACAAGTCCAACTTTTTTATATATTAAGTTTAATTAGTTTCAACTAAATATTAAATTTTCACAAAAACACAAATAAATCTTTTATCAAAGGTTATCTAAATATGACATCTTTTTAATTTTTGAGTTGTTATAACACAAGTTGCACAATTTGATAGTTGTAAAACTCATTTTTATAAATAAATTAATCTAAAATCAAATTTTAAATTTGATGAATTAGATGTGACATATTTGTTATCTTTGAGTTGTTAAGACACAAGTTGTACAACTTGGTGGTTTTAAAACTCGTTTTTATAACAAAAAATAATTAAAAAAAATATTCTGAAATAGATTGACTAGATGAGAAATCTTTTAATTCTTTAGAGTTTTTTTGACACAAGTTGTACAATTTGATAGTTTTAAAGCTTATTTTTTTACAAATAAAAAAAACAATTATTCAAATAAAAAACACTCATTTTTTCAAAATAAGTTTTTTTTTACCTAACTTGTTTATTAACAACAAAACACATTTTAAAAGCAATCAACACATCCATATTTTCTACCTAAGAACTACGTAGCTTTGATTTCTTCATAAGACCTGGAGATACGTAGGAGTAAAATTGCACTCTCGTCAAGCACAATAAAAAAAAATTCTCTCTATTTTGAGTACTATTTTATTTTAGCATCACGTTTATCAAAACTTATATTTGCATTTAACTAATGTGGAGTAATAAATATTCTAAAGTTAGCATTAATTTTTGCATAGGATATTATAGGTAACCATTTTTTAGTAGATGCCATAGGGTGTTAATACCTTCTGTATGCATAACCGACTATTGAACTTTAAATCTAGTTTCAAATATCATTTTTCTGTTTTAAAAGGTTTCCCAACATTTTACCTATTAAAATAAACATTACTCTATTGAATTTGAGTTAAACATCAAAATTTTAAACCGCGACAATCACCAAACCAATAAAACACAAACAAAAAATTATATTATTCCTTTACTCTAATCTATAAAGCCTCATTTATTTATTTTAACAAATTTACCATACTTCGAATGAGCACATATAAAGCGAGGCAAATTATCGTAGTGGGATAAATTTTTCAAAAAAATATATAAATAGTTTCTTTAGAACAAAATAGGAGGAAAATAAATTCTCTAAAACAAATGCAATAGCCTTACCCTCTTCCACTCTAAAGGTCTGTTTGGTTCAACAGAGTGGAGGGATTATGAAAGGAAGAAGGGGAAAAAATGAGGGGCCCCTAAATGAAGGGGGAGTAAAATGGGCTCTATGAAGGATTGTGGCTCCTCCCTTATGTCGCGTTTGATTTATCCATGAAAAAGGAGTTGCCACCAATTTTATTTTATTAAAGGAAAAATTGGGCAAAACCCTATAATGAAGATCTTGAACCAAAAATTCAGATTCGGGAGTCGATCACGAGTAGGGAAAATATCACCACCCTACACCATCTGTTAAAACAGATATCCTATAATAAATTGTTTAGGGGTGCGAGTCATTTTCTCAGCTTTAGATGCTGAGTCCTTTTCTCAACATCAGGGGTGCGAGTCGTTTTATCGGCTTAGGGTGCGAGACGTTTTCTCGGCTTGGGGTGTGAGTCATTTTCCCAGCTTAAGATGCAGGCCGTTTTCTCGGCTTTGGGTGTGAGTCATTTTCCTGGCTTAGGGTGCAAGTCATTTTCTTAACTTCGCAGGTGTGAGTCATTTTCTTGGCTCAGGGTGCGAGTCATTTTCCCGACTTAATATACAAGTCATTTTCTCGGCTTCAGGGGTGAGAGTCGTTTTCCCAACTTGGAAGGAAAAAGTAATGGTGTGGATTAGAAATCCCGACTTCAAAGGAAAAAGCAAAGGGTGCGGGTGAAAAATTCCGACTTCAAAAGAAAAATAAAGGATGTGCGTCACTTATCCCAACTCTTAAATTAGAGGTTGTGGGTCAGTCATCCCAGCTCTTAAATCAGAGGATGCGGGTTAGTGTGTCGTCTTTTAAATCATAGGATGCAGGTCAATGTCCTGTTTGTTAACTTATAGGGTGCGGGTTAGCGTCCCAACTTTAAATTTATAAACTATCGAAATAATGAAATGTCATGAATGCATTTGATGAATGAACATTTTCCTTCATTTCCATCTTTTTTTTAATTGTTTTCAATCAACTTTTTTTTTCAATTTTTTGATTTTTCTTTCACCTCTTTACGGACATGATCCTTGGATTAATGGATGAAAAATGCGCACCACTTCAAATAAATGGTGGTGATTGTCCTTTTGATCTTTAAAGAGATTTTTTTTACATCATCGACTTGATCTTTAGTTGCCCCTGCTTTATGTGTAAAGACACCATACTAGTTTTGCCCTCTTGACATTCACATATTTTGTGCCCTAACATATGATTATAAAAAAAATGTGCTAATAACTCATGCCACAATTTTAATCATGTTTTTAACCCACTTTGAAAGATATGATTTGCTCTGATCTATTTTCACAGTCTTTCGAAATATGTTTTGCTTCGACTTTGATGTGTGTATGTAAGCTATATTCCTTGGTCATCTTTTTTAGATTCTCAAACTAGTGATCTTCTTCCATTCTCTTTTTTTTTTTTGCGGCATTAATTTTTGCTTAGCTTGACTTCTTGGGTTTTCAATTTAACGAACTTTTTTCCTAACTTTTGCCTAGGCCGCCCTTTTGGGTTTTCGACTTATGTCTTCATTAATTTTTGTACCCTAATTTTTTTCTAGGTCGCTTTTTTGGGTTTTCGACCTAATGGGTCTTTATTCAACTTTATACCCTAATTTTTGCTTAGATTGCCCTTCGGGTTTTAAACCTAACGCGCTTTTTTTTTCTAACTTTTGCATAGGCCGCCTTTTTGGGTTTTTCGACCTATCGGGTCTTCATTCACTTTTGCACCCTAATGCGTAGTTCACCCTTTCGAGTTTTCGACCTAACAGGTAATTATTCAACTTGGTACCCTAATTTTTGTCTACGTCGCCCTTTCGAGTTTTCGACCTAACGGATCTTTATTCAACTTTGTACCCTAATTTTTGCATAGGCCGTCCTTTCAGGTTTTCAACCTAACATGTTTTTTATTCATTTTTATACCCTAATATTTGCCTAGGACATCCTTTTGTATTTTCAACCTAGTGCGTATTCATTTAGATGTAATACTTTTTGAAGCATCAATGTGTGCAAGTAGTGATAAGTTTTCTCTATCCATATTGGTGTGGATCAAAGCCACACTTGAATGTATTTTTTTTATGGTATATGGGCTCATATAATTGGGAGTCCACTTTGAAGGTGCAAATACGAGAAGGGGGGTTGAATTGTGTTTGTCAAACTTTGAATCTTTTTGCTGCCTTGTTGAGTGTTGATGTCATTTACTTGATGAATAATTAATCAGACTTAGCAGCGGAAAATAACAACATAAGAACACATCAATTTATCCTGGTTCACCAATAACTTGGCTACATCAAGTCCCTTCATCCTGAAGGCTTTAATCCACTAATTCAAATCTTTGAATTACAGCACTTGAACCTCCAAGTCAGTCTTCTCAAACAGCCTGACAACCCCAGACTTTTGAGGAACGAAAAAACACCTTGACTCTACAAGTCAAGCCTTCTCCTACCAATCTGACAACCCCAGATTGAAGAAGGAATCTACACCACTATCGCGTTTGATTACAAGGGTTTGGAACTCTGCAAAGTTGCTTCTAGAAAGCTGATTGTTGCACTGAATTTCTCTCTCGAAAACACATATAAAATATTGCTTTTGCACTCAAGTGATTCTCTCTTTTGAACTCTCGAATTGTGTTAAATATGAAGCTTGAGTTCTTGTGTTTTTCGATGCTTGATGCTACTGCCTAAAGCCTCATTTTATAGCTGCAAGTAGGGCTTTGTCCAAGCTTAAATTCGAAATAAATCTTGCTAAGATTTCCTTCGAAAATACTGTTGGCCAATCTTGTTTCACTTAAACTAAAATTGTATCTTTTTAGCTTTAGATTGCACTTAAAAATTCTGTTGACCAATCTTGTTTCTTTTAATTTCAAACCATATATTTTTAAGCTTCAGATTGCATTCGAATTTCTTCAAGTCTTCAGCGATTTTTTGAATCAAATCCCCTTAATACTTTGATCAAATTTCTATCAAAATTTAATCAAGTCTTCTTCGAATTTTAATCAAGTCTTCACTGATTTGCATCATGATTTAAATTCTGGACCGTATGATCCTCTGATCTCAAAAAACTCTAGACCATGTAATCTGATATGTACCAATTATGTGATCCTCTGATCTCGACCAACTCTGGACCATGTAATCTGATCTGTACCATTTTGTGATCCTCTGATCTTGGCCAATTCTGGACCATGTGATCTGATCTGTACCATTTTGTGATCTGGATCATTGATCTTCTAATCTGGACCATTGATATTTTAATCTGAACCATTGATCTTTTCAACTGGACCATTTATCTCCTAATCTGAACCATTGATCTTTTAATCTGAACATTTATCCTCTGATATGGACCAAGTCTGAACTAAGTCTAGATTGAGTCTGAATTAAATCTAGACTAAGTCTTATGTTCTGGACAATTATATCTTCTGATATGGACTAAGTTTTATGTTCTAGACCCGTTATCTTCTGCTCTGGACCAAGTCTGGAATGAGTCATATTCACGACCATGCTATCTTCTGGTCAGGACTATGTCTGGACCAAGTCTGACTTATGTTACCTTCTGGTCTGGACCAAGTCTCCCTCTAACAGGCTTCCTTTTGGTCTGGACCAGATCTCCTTATAGACTCTGCTTCCTTCTGATCAGGACCAAGAAAGATACCCTCTGATGATGTTATTTTTCCTTCCCTTTGATGATATCCTCTGATTGATGCTATCCTCTGATGTTTGCCTCTGGATGTATCTTCTGGCCGAACTTTTTGGTGGCATTTTATATCTTCTGGTGACGTCATCCTCTGGTGGTGTCTGAAGGTGCAAACACGAGAAGAGGGGTTGGATCGTGTTTTCCAAACATTGAATCTTTTTTCTATTTTGTTGAATGTTGATGTGATTTACTTGATGAATAAATAATCAGACTTAGGAGCGGAAAATAACAGCATAAGAACACAACAATTTATTTTGGTTCACCATTAACTTGGCTACATCCAGTCCTTTCATCATGAAGGCTTTAATCCACTAATTCAAAACCTTTGAATTATAACACCTAACTCTCCAAGTCAGTCTTCTCAAACAGTCTGACAACCCCAGAATTTTGAGGAACGAAAACAACACCTTGACTCTACAAGTCAAGTTTTCTCCTACCAATCTAACAACCCTAGATTGAAGAAGGAATCTGCACCACTACTGGGTTAGATTACAAGGTTTGGAACTCTGCAAATTTGCTTATGGAAAGCTGATTGCTGCACTAATTCTTGCACACTTTTGTTGCTTCTGGAAAGTTGATTGTTGCACTGAATTTCTCTCTCGAAAACACTTAGAATATATTGCTTTTGCACTCAAGTGATTCTCTCTTTTGAACTCTCGGATTGTGTTGAATATGAAGCTTGAGCTCTTGTGTTTTTCGATAATTGATGCTGCTGCCTGAAGCCTCCTTTTATAGCTGCAAATAGGGCATTGTCCAAGCTTAAATTTGAAATAAATCTTGCTCAGATTTCCTTTGAAAATATTGTTGGCCAATCCTGTTTCACTTAAATTAAAATCGTATCTTTTTAGCTTCAGATTGCATTTGAAATTTTTTTTGACCAATCTTGTTTCTTTTAATTTCAAACCATATCTTTTTAAGCTTCAGATTGCATTCGAATTTCTTCAAGTCTTCAGGGAATTTTTTGAATCAAATCCCCTTAATACTTTGATCAAATTTCTATCAAAATTTAATAAAGTCTTCTTCGAATTTTAATCAAGTCTTCACTGATCTGCATCATGATTAAATTCTGGACCGTATGATCCTCTGATCTCGGCCAACTCTGGACCATGTAATCTGATCTTTACCAATTCTGTGATCCTCTGTTCTCGACCAATTATGGACCATGTGATCTGATCTGTACCATTCTGTGATCCTCTGATCTCCGCCAATTCTGCACCATGTGATCTGATCTCTACCATTCTGTGATCTGGACCATTGATCTTCTAATCTGGACCATTGATATTTTAATCTGAACCATTGATCTTTTCAACTGGACCATTTATCTTCTAGTCTGGACCATTGATCTTTTAATCTAGACATTTATCCTTTGATCTGGACCAAGTTTGGACTAAGTCTGGATTGAGTCTGAATTAAATCTGGACTAAGTCTTATGTTCTGGACAATTATATCTTCTGATCTGGACTACGTTTTATGTTCTGGACCATTCTATCTTCTGGTCTGGACCAGGTCATTTGTTCTGGACCACTTATCTTCTGCTATGGACCAAGTCTAGACTGATTCATATTCACTACCATGCTATCTTCTGGTCAGGACTAAGTATAGACCAAGTCTGACTTATGTTACCTTCTAGTCTGGACCCAGTGTCCCTCTGGCAGGCTTCCTTCTAGTCTGGACCAGGCCTCCTTCTGGACTATGTTTCCCTATGATCTGAGCAAAGAAATATATCCTATGATAATATTATTTTTCCTTCCCTTTGATGATATCCTCTTATTCATGCTATCCTCTGATGTTTGCCTCTGGTATCCTCTGGCCGAACTTTCTGGTGGCATTTTTTATCTTCTGGTGACGTCATCCTCTGGTGGTGTCATCCTATGATTTTTCCTTCTAAGTCAAAATAAGATTTTCATAAAATACATTTGTTAACATCAAAACTTTAATTGCAAGAACCAACTTGGTTCCAACACACTTGTCATGCTAGTCCTTCTAGAAATGCAAAATCTTCTTGAGCGCCAATTCTTTCTTTTGAAGCACTGAAGTGCATATGTTCTTCTTTTAAGATCTTTTGAAATAATTTTCCATGACATGAGGTAGTCAACATTTTTCTTGAATTGAATTCATTCGGTCAACAAAGATCAATACTCTTGATAAGAGGATTTTTGTTTGAATGGGTTGCACTGCCTTTATTCTATATAATAAGGAACAAAGGGGTGCCCCAGTTATAGTTTGATACTCAGGAAGGGTATTCCACAGCTATGAGGTAACATTTGGTATGAGAACTTTCCATCTAACTTTTCTTATACATTTGATAGTAAGTAGGATAGTCGTGACTTTCATTCTTGTGAGAAATTCTTCATCATGACTTACTTTGACCATTAAAGATAAAGTAGCTAGAATATCAACTAGTTGATTATATTATTGAGGGACATGATGGAAAATGACAACAAATTCTTTTATACATATGTCTAATATGTATATGTAGATGATTATCTTTTTATCCCAATTTTTCCATTCTTGATTTAGCTGATTGAGGATTGCATTCAATTCTCATATACTTTCAACATTTTCACTTTCAATATGTAGGCGGCTAGAATAAAACTTCAAATTCCCCCGCGTGATT
Source organism: Cicer cuneatum (assembly GCA_037974295.1). Lineage (NCBI taxonomy): Eukaryota > Viridiplantae > Streptophyta > Magnoliopsida > Fabales > Fabaceae > Cicer > Cicer cuneatum. Next base: position 28,213,680 of record JBBPBO010001985.1, on the reverse strand, counting down.
GGTTTATTCAAAACACATTTAGACAATGATAAAGATATATTGAGGTCCATCTAGATGGTAGAGTTTACTTATATCGTTCTCATATTCAATGTAATTAATAGCATGATTGAAATTATGTATGAGATCTTAGTAAACTTATTTTGAATGGATAACTTCCAAATATGCTTGGTATATGGTTTAAAGAATAGAAAGACAAATGGTGTTTGATAAGAAATTGTGAAATATATGATGGATGAAAAGGAAAAGGAAACAATACAAAATGCATTTATTGATATTCAAAATATTGAGAAACAAAAATGTATCAATTCTACAATAACGTACCATAAAACTTTGTGCACATCTATATAATTAATTTTTTTCAGAATCAGATTAGATTAACGATCATGGGAAACTTGATAATATTTCCATTGTTGACTTTGCCCCTTGGATATACAGGCGACCATGGTCAATGTCTTTAGAATTGTGTTTAATCGAGATTTTTCTTCAATAGTCTCAAAAGTTCATACAAGATTTGCCGTTGTTTTAAATGGATAAATTTTTCCATGACATCAAAGTAATAAGCGGTAGTGATGAAAGTTCAACATAGACGACCCAACTTCAAGAGGTTTACTTGTGGTGAAAAGCCCATAAAGTATGTTCACAACCTGGAAGTAAGGGGTGTATGATGAAGATTAACCTTATCGGTAGCAAGTTCAAATTTTGTGGACAAGTTACTTAAGGTAGAGTATAACCAAAAAGTAGACTAAAAGGTGAAAATTGTTAAACTTATGAAATCAAGGGGTAAACATGATCTCCTCGTAATATACTTTTTTCCATGAAGGATGCTCATTATTTCAAGTATCAAGGGTTTGTAAGATTTTCATGCTTTTAGCCGTAAGGTCTTTTAGTTAGTTTAGATCATCTTTGTATACTCCAATTCATCCATGATTTTAGTTCGGGAACATGTCCAGTAAGAATGTCATGATACACTTTTTTCTTTTTTTGGCCTTTTTCTAATTTATTTTTTTCTTGAAGAAAAATGTTATGAGAATGTGAAAAAAAGAGAATGAAATGACTATATAATTAACTAAAAAAATATACTACCTTCTAATATGCAATGATTTTAAAAAAAAAATGAGAAGAAAAAAAAATCATGTCGTAAAATAAAATAAAAGGGATGTAATATGCATGATTATGCGATTCAATATGATATAGAGGTAGGTAGTTTTTTTCCTCAAATATGCATGTGACCTACACTGTAATTTTCTTATTTGATTGTTTTATGGTCTTTAACGTGATCATTCACCATGAGTGGTTCTATAGTTCTAAATTTGTTCCTAGAGCACACAATTCAATTCGAAAATATTAAATTAATTAATATGTAAACTATTAAAATAGAAATATTCTAGAAAAGGTAAACTATAGGTGAGACTTTCATGACAACCAAACATAATGTATAATCCAAAATATTATCATTACAAAGTCTCTAACTTATCTCTGGTTACACTCAGCCCGGGTAATAAAGTCCACTCATAAGTGTGTGAATCATGTTAGTGTAGTGTGTAGAGAAATAAATAAAATAAAGCAACCACCACAATTAAAATAAATTACCATAAATACATAAAATTAATACATAAATAACTATAAATACATGTAAATTATCTGAGAGAAATAGAAATAAAAGACTCACTACAATTAGAATAAATTACCATAAATACATATAATTAATACATAAATTACCAGGAAAAAAATCAAAATAAAAGAATCACCACAATTAGACCAAATTACCATAAATACATATAATTAATACACAGATTAACATAAATATATATATATATATATATATATATATATATATATATATATATATATATATATAGATTACTAGAAATAAACAAAAGAATCACCACAATTATATACCTAATAAAAAATATAACAAAATAATTAAAAAAACAAGAAGAGTAATATAAAAATAAATAATTAAATACAAGTAATTAGGTTGAATTTGACTCTCAAACATCCCCAGCGGAGTCGCCAGCTGTATCGTCCGATTTGTCCGCAAAAAAGGAGTCGCCACCAATTTTATTTTATTAAAGGATAAATTGGGTAAAACCCATCTTGAACCAAAAATTCGGATTCGGGAGTCGATTACGAGTAGGAAAATTATCAACACCCTACACCGTCCGTTAAAACGGTTACCCTATAATTAATTGTATAAAAAATATTTATTTAAATATTTAATTATTTATTTTACCCCAAAAAGAATAATAAAAAGGAAATGAATCATTTACATTAATTTAAAAAGGATTTTTTTTATTTGGTTTGACAAAGAGAAGATTTTGTTCCTACGTATCACCAAGTGCAATAGGAAATCAAAGCACACGTAGTTCTTGATAGAAAATATTTGAGTACATTCGCTGAATTGGAATTGGTGGCATTGCAAGGAAAACTGCATAGGGCACTCAAATGTTTCCTATTTAAGATGTGTTTGGTTGGAGGTAGATAGAGGGGAGGGAATATTTTTAAGCTTTTGTGTTTGGTTTAATTTTTAAGAGGGGATGGAGCCACAATCCCTCGTAGAGCTCATTTTACTCCCCTCTATTTTAGGGATTTGGAGGAGAGGAAATAGATTCAATATAACTAAAAAAATCATTTACAATCCCTCATTTTCCCTTCTTATCCTTTCATAATCCCTCCATTCTGTTAAACCAAACAGACCCTTAGAGTTGAATAGGGTAAGGTTATTGCATGTGTTTTAGAGAACTCCTTTACCTCCCATATTGTTCTAAAGAAACTATTTATATATTTGTTTGAAAAATTTATCCCACTTAGATCATTCATCGCAATTGGAAGCATTCAAATTCACATCATTTGGTATTAGAGTCAGGTTAACTAAAAGTCAATTCTCTAGACCCATATTGGGATTACACCACTTAACTGAAATTATTACAATTCAAATTAAACACAAATAAAACTAAAAACTATTACAAAATCTTGACTTGAAATATTCTTTGTTTTTCCTCCTAATTAGTTCATTTTAGGTCTTTATCACCCCAATTCTTCAATGAGGGAAAGTCCAACCATGCACTAGAGTTGGTTATCAGAGGCACAAAAAGAGAAGTTGAGGGATACCTATACTATGAGTCCCTTCTCGCTCTCGAGGAGTAGACTTGCCCAGCCCCCCTTCGGATTTGATGATCCTTAAATGAAGATTATCCACCTTGTTAGTGGTCGGAGTCATTTTAGAGACAAAACACGAAAGAAAACTAAATCTATATGAAAACTTCTTATTTAGATAAGATGGGATAAAAAACACGATTAACATGAACAGTTTCGAATAAAAAATGATCTTACACCACCTTTCTCATGAAGAAATATTGAAGATAAGTGCTTGAATTTTTTAACCTAGATAGTACAAAACTTGAAGGCCCCAAAAAAAAATTTTAAATCATATAACTAACAAGCCTAATCTTTTGCGTTTTATCTAGGGGGAGTTTACGTTTGGGTGACCTTTCAACACGCTCAGCCTTACCGTCTAAACTAATATTTATTATGCATCTGCTCAAGTCCATGTTCAACTCATTTAAAGCCGAGCAATAGATTTTTATTATTTACAGATGAATTCGTGAACTTAATTTATTCAAAAAATTGTGATTTTTTAAACTTTTATTAATATAAGTTAAGATTTTTATATATTGATGCAAATGTATTTCAATTAAATTTAAATGTTCAAATTTTAAATTGTCGAATTTAGTGTAAGTGTTAAATTTTCATGAAAGTCATAATTATATTTCTTTTTTGAATATAAAAAGATTGATGAAGTTAGAGGTGCATTAGGTGTTCCAATAAGGTTGGCTACGAGTAATTGTTGTTGGTCATCCATTTATTCGATTTGTCAACTAGTTCATATTCATAACAGTTTGTTCCTTAAGTTGATCTAAGAGACTTGACCCGCAAAGATAAAACATAAATAACTAGAGCATTGACCTTGCAGTGCGAAAAAATGTGGAGTTAATTTGTTAATTATATAAAATTAAATGGTTAAATAAATTCTAAATCCCTATAAAATTTTAAAATTTCAGATTTAATTTTAATGAAAAAATCATATTTTTTTAGTCTCAAATTCTTCTCTAAATTTTAAATGTAAATATTTTTACCATTAAAACAGTCAATTGCATTAAACAAGTGACAATAAATGATATCACACATAAATAAATAGAGTATAGATACAATTTAGTGTTTAAGAGATTCAATTTCATCATTGAAAAAAATAAAGATAAATTTTATTTAAAAAAATAAAATCGGAATAACTTAATACTTATTTTGTTTATACTTTATTTAGTCCACGAAGGAAAGATGAAAGATAGAAAAGAAATTGAAAATAACTTAATTATTACGTAATATGGGGTTAGAGAAAATTAAAAAAAAAATTATAATATAAAAAAGTATGTATCTATAAAAAATGACATAAATGTCATTAAAAAAAATTAGATATGATAAATGTAATGTCCTATTTTTTCGAGACATTAACTAACGAAATTCTAAACGTAAAGAGACATATTCATTTTTTTTATAAGATTATCTTAAATACTCATTTACTTTAAAAACCAATTAATAACTTATTCAATTGTATTTTCAAAAATAATTAATTAGAGTATTCAATTACGAAAAATAAATTTAATGCGTAAAACAAAAGAAACTCCTAAAGCTTAAACTTTTTGCGTTTTACTATCCAAAAATATATCCTAGCCGGTCATAATTCTGGACATTTATGGAAAACTCTCACAACAAATCTAACACCAATACAAAAGTATCTCGGAGCCTCAAACTGCATGTTATTGTGCTTCCTGGCATTTCTCCTACTAGGTAGGTCCGCGACATTATTCGCTCAAGTAACAAACTCAAACAAATAAGCATGCTTATAATTAATCATATACTTCATTTAACAATTATAATCACAAAGTACTAAAGATACAAATAAACTAAAATGTACAAATCTTATTTGTTAAACTATATGTCAATGAATGATTTCAGAATATCACCATCTTATAGAGCAAAAAGTTCCACCATTGGACAATGTTACACCGTTGGATGATTGTTCTTCAGAGTTTCATGTTTAGTACCCCATCGTTAGGTATTATTCTAAATCACATTGTCTTTTCAAGGAACTGTCCTCACGTACTCGCAACTAGGTTCAGGTCACAAATGCATACATGAATATCATTACCTTACTTAGTAACTAAATAAATGTTGTTTCGAGTTTTGAAAAACGAGTTTAAAAACAATTTATGCCACCGAAAATATTACTGGGTTGAGTCGCGGACTAGGTCGCTCTCTTTAAGACGTTTCGCGGCACTGCCCAAATTGTGCAAGGCAGACTATCAACCACGTCGTCCCTAGGATAAAACAGCACAGTTACTCTGTATCTGATTTTCACTGCACCGTGAAAAAGCCGTTCTAGAATTACACCCTCAGTATGGCAGTGTAATGGCTGCCACTCGTAATATGGTACTAAGACCACTCGAAAGAAAAGAAATGTAGAAGTAAGAATATGAAGGGAGAAGAGAGAAAAGCCTAAGAAGATGGAGTGCTTTTGGTGTGATTTACAACTGAGCAGAACACTTTATTTATAGAGGAGATCTCCTACTGGATCAAAGGAAATTCAGGATCCATCTGACCAGATCCACACTAAAAACGTGCCCCATTATTCTAGGTTTGGCTGACTCCGAAAATTCCAGGTTATTGACCAAGTACACGGTCACAAAACAAACGTGAAAATAGGAAGGGTTTTGACCAAAACCGAACCGTGAGAAAAATAGGGAATGATTTACTGGGTCAGAAATACAATGTTGACTCGATGGAGGGCCTTTTAAGTAAAAACGCAAGCATTCATTTTTTCAGAAATTAAATATTAATTTTTTAATTTTCTTTTTAATAAAAAATAATAATTCACCACCCAAGCCCAAGCCCAGGCCCAGGCCAGCCCAGCCGAGCCGGCTGGACAGACAGCGGCGGCGGCGCGCGCGCGTGTGTGGTGATTTATTTTGCATGCGTTCTCGCTCCTTCACAAAATTGGGGTACCCCTTGGGGCCCAAGGTTCATACCTCCACCTTATATACACTACTAGAATGTGTAATCCCTCCTATGTGGGACTTCTAATTTTTCAATTCACAAACTAGCTCTTTTTTGTTCCTCATTTCCAACAATCCCCCACTTGAATTTAAAAAGTAGGTTCTGAAATAGCGTCAAACGCTTTCATAAGATTGTGCATAAACAAAGGTTTCTATGACTTGAACCTTTGCATAGCGAGTAAGATTCTGATTTAACAAGAGTGACTCGTAGTCTTGAACTCTATCTAGACATCAAACCCACACACAACCTTTTCATTAGGTGTATTCTAAAAAGCCCGTGCATCTATCCTAGTATAGTGAATGCTCTAGGAATTTTTGCCTCAAAATTCCATAGGAAACGGCCTCATTTCCACATTCACATAGGTGAGTCTATCAAGAGTACTCCTGTAGCTAGGTACTCCCTCCACGTAGAGTATAGATCTCATTAAGAGTTTCTATTATCTCAGCCTTCCATCGCTTCAGGAATCATGCTTCTGTTAAATATAATAACATGTTCATCTCATATCACTATGACTTGTTATTACCCATTGAACCTAATTCTTGGGATCTCCAGTCTTTTAGGTCGGGTTCCCATCATGAGTGACTCATTTATCTATAGGCAATAGTCCAATCCTTTTGGATGTATTTATGACTTTCTCTCTAGCCAATCCTTTCGTCAAAGGATCTGCTAAATTATCATCAGTGCGTACATGATCCACTATTACAGCTCCTTTAGTTAGTAATTCTCTAACTGTGTTGTGCTTACGACGTATTTGTCGTCTCTTACCGTTGTAATAACGATTCTCAATTTTTGCAATAGCCGCGGTACTATCGCAGTGGATCAACACAGCTGGCATAGGTTTTTCCCACAAAGGGATCTCAGCTAGCAAGCATCTCAACCACCTCGCTTCTTCACTAGCAGTAGCTAGTGTTATCATTTCAGACTCCATAGTGGAATGTGCCAGTATCGTTTGTTTCTTCGATTTCCAAGATACAGCACCACTGGCTATATTAAAAATATAGCCACTGGTTGCTTTGGAGTCATATAATAAGGTGTTCCAATCAGCATCAATGTATACTTCAAGAACGGCAGGAAATCTTTGATAATGTAATCCTAGATTCATGGTCCTTTTCAGGTATCTCATGACTCTTTCGATAGCGTGCCAATGCTCCATACTAGGTCTACTGGTAAACCTGCACAATAGTCCCACGACATAGGCAATGTCGGGTCTAGTACAATCAGTGGCATACTTGAGGCTGCCAATGATGCTCGCATATTCAGTTTGTCTAACACCTTCACCAATGTTCTTAAAAAGTTTCATACTTGGATCATATGGTGTGCAAGCAGGTTTACAGTCAAAGTATTTATATTTCTTTAGGATCTTTTCAATATAATGAGACTGATCTAAAGAAATCCCCTTTTCTGACCTAGTAATCTTGATTCCTAAGATTACATCCGCTTATCCAAGGTCTTTCATATCAAAGTTGTTACTCAACAATGATTTCACAATATTTACAGCATGGATGTTTGAACCAAATATGAGTAAGTCGTCTACATAGAGACATGATAGTGCAAATGCCATTTTCAAATTTGTAATAAATACATTTGTCACTTTCATTCACTTTAAACTCATTCGATATAATCAAATTGTCAAACTTTTCATGCCATTGCTTAGGAGCTTGTTTAAAACCATACAGAGATTTATCTAACTTACAGACCTTGTTTTCTTGTCCATGAATTACAAAACCTTCAGGTTGTTCCATATAGATTTCTTCTTCCAGGTCACTATTTAAAAAGGCTATTTTAACATCCATTTGGTGTATCACCAAATTATGAATTGCTGCTAGTGAAATGAGTACCCTAATGGATGTTATTCTCGTGACTGGAGAAAAAGTGTCGAAGAAATCTATATTTTCTCTTTGCCTAAAACCTTTGGCTACAAGGCGTGCCTTGTATTTATCAATAGTTCCATCGGGTTTTAGTTTCTTTTTCAAAATCTATTTACAGCCTATCGGCTTGCAACCAGGAGGCAAGTCTGCTATATGCCAAGTCTTGTTAGATTCTAGGGAATCCATTTCATCGTTTATAGCTTCTTGCCAAAGATCTGCATCCAAAGATGACAAGGCTTCTTTGAGATTTGTAGGATCCTCTTCTAAATTATAGGCCATATATTCTGGTCCATAATCTTTAGCAACTCTGACTCTCTTACTCCTTCAAGTTTCCAATTCACCTTGTATGTTGCTTTCAGCACTTCCTATCACGGGAGTATGAATGGGTTCGCTGCCCCCACTATTTCTCGATTTGAAAGGGAATTTATTTTCATAGAAGTCAACATCATTTGACTCTATGATCACTTTCGCATTTAGGTCATAAAACCTATACACTTTACTGTTTACTGCATACCCAATGAATACACATTCATAGGCTCTACTGACGAGTTTAATTCGCTTGGGATCGGGGATTTTGACATACGCCAGACAGCCCCATGTTCGAAGATAAGACAAGTTTGGTTGTCTTTTCTTTATTATCTCATAAGGAGATGTTTTGCTTATAGATTTTGGAAGTCTATTTAGAACATAACAAACAGTAAAAATAATTTCCCCCCACCAATGAGATGCAGCACCAGAGTTAAGCATAATAGCAACAACAAGTTCAGTCAGAGTCCTATTCTTTCTTTCAGCTTTACCATTCATTTCAGGTGAATAAGGTGTTGTGGTTTCATGTATGATTCCTTGAGTTTTATAAAAATCATTAAATAAACTAGAATCATATTATGTTCCTCTATCACTACGAAACCTCTTAATCTTTTTACTAAATTGATTTTCTATTTCAGTTAAAAAGATCTTAAACATGTCAATCGCATCACTTTTATTTTTCATCAGATATACGAAGGTATAGTCAGAGCAATCGTCAATAAAAGTAATAAAATAACGTTTTTCATTTCGCGTTAGTGTTCCATCAAGTTCACATATATGAGAGTGTATTAAATCTAAAGGTTCAGATTCTCCAACAACTGATTTATGTGAACTCTTAGTTATTTTAGCTTGATTGCAAAATTCACATTTTTCAAGTTCATTTAAATATAACTTTGGAATTAAGCCTAAGTTACTTAAGTTTGCAATCACACGTTTGTTCACATGACAAAGTCTAGCATGCCAAATATTAAAATCACACAACATGTAAGTAGAAGGAGACATTTTATTCATTTCAACATTTAATTTAAACATGTCATGAGTAGCGTACCCTTTCCCAACAAAAATACCATTTTTAGAAATGGTGTACAAATCTGCCCCTATAGCCTGATTAAACCCAGCCTTATTAAGAAGATAACCAGAAACTAAATTCTTCCTTATTTCTGGAGTGTGCATGACATCCTTCAGAATTAAGGTCTTTCCTGATGTGAATATTAATTCTACATCTCCTATACCATCAACATTCGTGGTGTGGGAATCTCCCAACAACACTTTCTTGTCTTCAGCAGTAGTGTATGTTTTGAACATAGCACGATCATAACAGACATGGCGAGAGGCGCCAGTGTCAATCCACCATCCATCTGATCCACCAACAAGGTTGATTTCAGTAATCATAGCAATGAATTGCTCTTCTGTCAAGTTAGCCTGTTGAACAGGGTTTGGCTTGTTCCTACACTTGCGTGCCATATGCCCTTCTTTTCCACAATTATAGCAGAGAAAAGGTGCATTTCTAGGAGGTGGTTGCTGCTGCTACTTTGGGACCTTTAGAGGGTTCCCATTCTTGTTTTGCTGTTTCTGCGATTCTGATTCTTTAATTGTTTGCCGTTTGGATTCAGAACTGCTCCAATGAACTTCTTCTTTTTGTTATTGGTAACAAGAAGAAATTCTTCTTTCTGGTCTTGTTTACGGGATTCTTCCTCAATTATGAGGCAGGTTATCAGACTTTCAAGAGAAAACTCTTTTGTTTTATGCCTGAGAGAATTTTTAAAATCTTTCCAAGCAGGGGGCAGTTTGTCAATAATAATAGAAATTTGAAACTGTTCGTTGAGGGACATACCTTCAGAGACGATCTCATGAGCAATTTTCTGGATTTCATGGGATTGAGCTTCCACTGATCTGTCATCTGTCATCTGATATTTGAGGTAGCGGTTAACAACATACTTCTTGGCTCCATCTTCCTCAGTATCATATTTCTTCTTTAGAGCATCCCAAACCTGTTTAGCAGTATTGCTGAAACTATAGTAATCATATAGATCATCAGCAAGTCCATTCAGAATATAATTCTTACATAAGTAATCATTATTATTCCATTGGGTAAATTCAGCAGCTTTTTTATCCTTTTCTGATTGTTCACCATTTTCTGGAACAACAGGAATGTCATCTTTTAGAACGTTGGCAACATTTTTCGTTGTTAGAAAAAATAGGATCTTTTGCTACCATCGTTTGAAGTGGCATCCCTCAAACTGAAACGGTTTACTGAAATCAGAAACAGATGAACCGGTACCAGTAATTTCTTCGGTAGACATGGCAAAAGGAAACATCTTAAAATTGTTGTTTCGAGTTTTGAAAAACGAGTTTAAAAACAATTTATGCCACCGAAAATATTACTGGGTTGAGTTGTGGACTAGGTCGCTCTCTTTAAGACGTTTCACGGCACTGCCCAAATTGTGCAAGGCTGACTATCAACCACGCCGTCCCCAGGATAAAACAGCTCAGTTACTCTGTATCGGATTTTCACTGCACCGTTAAAAAGCCGTTCTAGAATTATACCCTCAGTATGGCAGTGTAATGGCTGCCACTCGTAATATGGTACTAAGACCACTCGAAAGAAAAGAAATGTAGAAGTAAGAATATGAAGGGAGAAGAGAGAAAATCCTCAGAAGATGGAGTGCTTTTGGTGTGATTTACAACTGAGCAGAACCCTCTATTTATAGAGGAGATCTACTACTGGATCAGAGGAAATTCGGGATCCATCTGACCAGATCCACACTAAAAACGTGCCCCATTATTCTAGGTTTGGCTGACTCCGAAAATTCCAGGTTATTGACCAACTACACGGTCACAAAACAAACGTGAAAATAGGAAGGGCCCAAGCCCAGCCCAGCCCAGCCGGCTGGACAGACAGCGGCGGCGGCGCGCATGTGTGGTGATTTATTTTGCATGCGTTCTCGCTCCTTCACAAAATTGGGGTACCCCTTGGGGCACACCCAAAGGGTCATACCTCCACCTTATATACACTACTAGAATGTGTAATCCCTCCTATGTGGGACTTCTAATTTGTCAATTCACAAACTAGCTCTTTTTTGTTCCTCATTTCCATCAATAAATCACTCAACTAGAGTGTCCAAAACCATTCAACCTTGTCCTAAACCAATTTAGTTTAGACACAAAGTCACCACCTTGAGTAACCACTCGTTACCAATCAAAATATTCAAATTGCATAATCTCATAATATCACTCGTAAACATGTAATTCATATAACACACATATTTTGAAGATAACATACCAACAGAACCAATACATAACATCGCAGTGCATTTATATCACATATAAATCAAGTAGGAAAGCGAATTGACTGATATCTTTACCGTTATGAGTGTCGTTATTCAGGTTCCTATGCAGCGGTCTTTGCTCCAAATACGTTACACCTTAACAAATTAATTTACTACTCACTTAGTGTCAAAATTTACCTATCCCTAATTTCTATTCAAGTTTTGGTATTGGCTTAAGGTTTTAAGACACGCCATTTCTTTATATTTTTTAAAAGATATCAATTTTCTCAAATTAGCAAGCACATAAACAAGTAACAATAAAAAGATTTTTGAGTCTATATTTGGCACAAGTGTCTCACGGCAAATCCAATAAAATAAGAAGAAAATGTCATTTTTCAAACATTTCTTTTGGACCAAAATTCTAATATAACAAGCATCGGAGATCCCTAAGACTTCTTTAGTTCACTTCCAAAAATTTAACAATAAAATTTAATTAATACTTCAACACAAAAAAAAACATTTTAATTATTACAAAACAAATTAACAACTCTATCATAAACTTATTTTTATTTTATAAATCAACACAACATCCACACAATTGTATTATAAAAATCATAACTTTAATATTCAGGAAGAAATAACCATGACAACAACTTTTAACACATTTATTGTTTCTAGAAAAATTATTATAATTAACATCAATAGGGTTTCTAAAAATTTCTTCAATACTCAAACTACCATAACATAAAATTTTAACCAAATAAAAATTGAGTTTGTAGTCAATAACGATTTCTATTGATTAAAATATGATCTAGTTTTTATAACGACTTTTACCAGATGAAAATTAACTTTTGACATAGATAAACATTTTCTCTAATCAAAATAGATTTCTATATCAATATCATAAGAAAATCAAGAACAATTCTAAGAAAATAAATTGCATGTCACGATTTGCACATAGAACAAAAATACCATAAAACTACTACTTAGAACCGATTAATCATTAAAACATGAAACTCGAACCGATTAAGACCATGAATTAAAACTTTTCGAATAATATAATTTTCATTGAGATCACTTTATGTTATAAAGCCCCAAATAAACTTTAAAAAATAAAGAAAATCCAATTTTAAGCATAATCAGTGTTCCAAAGAAACAAGCAAGGTAATAACTCCAACAACAACACAGCAAACTACACAATTTTCTTTGAATGAAATAAAATGTTTCTCTCTTAATTTATTTCTTTACAGCCCTAAAATTAAAAAATAAATTAAAAAATTAAAGAAGCTAAGTATGCAAATAGGCCATAATTCTAAGAGGAAACAAAGTGATCATTTTAACCGTCACAATGTTACACGATTTTGCTTTTAAAACTAAAAAAAGATTTCTTGCACAATAATAATAATAATAATAATAATAATAATAATAATAATAATAATATCAAACATTATTTTCAAAATTATCCACCATCATAAAATCATTTACTAAAAATTAGTTTTTGATTAGTAACAACAACAATAACAACTTTACCATAAGAATCAATATTTTAATTTTGTATCAAAAATTATCATTTCAAAATGAAAGGTTTTATCAAATTGAATCAGAGGGAAAGTAAAAGTATTAATAGACTATATTAATAAATCAAGTTCAATGGTAAAGATGACATACTAAAATTTGAACAAAATTGGAGCAAGTTCTTTGAACAACCATAAACTACCGAAATCGATTTTCCTTCTTTCTCTCATTGTTGTTGCACTATGTTTATTTCCCTATCACACACACTAATTAGGGTTCAGTATTCATTTTCTTTTTTCTAACCTAAAGTAGCTATTAACTAGGGACTTATATATCGCTTTTTTTCTTTCTTTCTTGTTAACCTAACCTAATAATTAATTAGAGATTTATATGTCTTTTCTCACTAACTAACATTTGGGCGATTGACTAACCTAAAATATCTTTATTGTTTTAGTTTTCTATAAATACTTAAATCTTGTCATTATTATGAGTATTTTTTTCAAATACTTCACAAGAAAATGTTATTTTTAAAAAATAATTTTCACACAATTTAGAAAAATATTCAGTCAAATTAAATAAATCATATCATACACATATATACTTTTCAAAAATAATAATTAAATAATGAATAAAATAATAACCACCACATTATAAATGAATAAAAAAAATTAAAAATATATTTCACACACTACTAATATTAGAGAAAATTGTGGGTCTTACAATAAATAAAATAAAAATTAATATTTCATTACAATCAATACAAATTTATAAACTTAAAAAAGCAAAATAAAGCGGATAATTATATAAAAAAATTATTTAACAATCAAAGAAAAAGTTTCAATTTAATAAATTATAAATTTTATATTTGTATTCTCTTTATATATTTAATTTTTCTTTTGATCATATCTAATTTTTTGCTTGATAACATTTATATCATTTTATAAAAATATACATATTTTTTTCATTTTCTCTAAAAATTTAATTTATATGTACAGATATAAGAATTGACATTTTTGATACAGCAGTTTAACACATTTTAATTGAATTAAAATTAAAAAACCCTAAAATAATCTTATATGAGTAACTAATTCAATAACTCTTATCTCGTTTTTTCATTGAATGAAGAACATTATTATTTGTAGTTTTTCTAATTTTAATTTCACCAAATATTTTAAGGGTATGTTTGTTACAAATTATAAAAAAATTTAATTTTGATTTAAAAAAAAAATTGAAAATAAGATTACGTAAAAATTGAATATCTACGTCATATGATATAAACTTCTTTCAAATTTTGTTGGATTACAGCCTATGATATAGACTTCTTCCAAATTTCAAAAAATATTTGTATTAATCTGTACATAACACAAGTCTCACACTAATTTTTATAAAATAATAGACAAAAATAGTGGTGAAATTTATTTATTTTATCTACAATGTGAGGACTTTTTTTTAAATATCCTTTTTTTTTACAAAATACCACACTTTGAAAACAATTTATGCAAATGTTCTACTTTTTTATCCAAGTAGTTCGTCGCATCCTGGGGGAGCGATGTCCTGAAAGATTTATTAAATAAATTAAATTGATTTTAAATAATACAATTAATTTAAAAATGATTATTTAATAATTAAAAAATGATTAGCTGAATGGTTTATCAAATGAAATAAAAAATTTGCTGAAAATTAATTTCAATAATAATAATAACAATAATAAAAAAAATGAAATAATTTTAATAATAATAATAGTAATAATAATAAAAAGAAAATTATATTAATAAAATTAAAAAAAAATACATTAAATTGAAAGGAAAACATACATCAATGTTAAATTAATTATTTCAATCTAAATGTCCTCCAGTTCCACATCTACGTGGTCGTCAAACTCGTCTAGCCCTTTGTACGAGTTGAGGTTATTGTGGTTGATCCTCATTTTGATCATTATCCTCATTATAATTTGTATGTGGATTAGAACCACTACCACCTGTCTCCGTATAAGCCGACTCAAGAGTTGTGCAATGAGTATAAACAATTATAGAAAATTCCGCTCTTTGTCGGATGAACGGGTGTTGGTTTGTTGGCACTGAAGGAACGTAGTCCTGAGTCGGTATATATGTAGATTCATGTACATGTGGTGGTGACGGTAAAGACGGTGTTTGGTGCATGGTATGTTGTTGTGGGATTGATTGAGGGGTTGAGTGAACATCAAGATACATTGAAGTTTACAAACGTGGATCATGCATATATATTTCTACATATATTTATAATTTGGTGTGATGTTTGAACCAATTCATATATTCGTTACTGTGGTGGAAAACACCTTCTATGAATTGACCGTGCAATACGTAATTATGACGTCCATTCCAATGTTGAATCTCATCTTTCCAAACCACCCTCCAATTATCATCATTGTCATGCCTCATGTCGACCTCATGGTTGATTGTCATATCCTCTTGTGGTTGCAGAATTGGTTGATGGAAACCGAACTGAAGTGTGACTCTATCTACATGATTTTTTTTGACAATATGATAACAATGCATATAGGTACATGCAGTCCAAGTGTTCATCTCTTGTTCGGGTACCTCGTGCTGGAATCCAAGATACGGCCTCCACCAAAACTGATATGTTAAAAATAGGTTAAGTAAATATTAAGATATATAAAAATATATAATTAAAAAAGTTCAACTAAATACTTATGAATATTAATATTACTTTCTGAACCACCATGTGATCGATTGTATTATTGTATTCCGGTGGTAGCCTTCTATGTCGTTATGAGGAACTCTACTAAAGTTTAGACCACCGAAATTAAATATGTTGAATATATCAAAAATAAAAAATATAATAATATTAGTAATATGGTAAGTAGTTAGTTTTAAAAAAAGAAAAATATATAAAAATTATTTGCAACAGTTACCTTTGTGCAAGTGGAAATATCCATGCACTGTGTGATTTTGGAGCGACACAAGACAAACGATATCATGCCCAATTTTGCAACAACAGGGAAAATCTTCCAATAGACTTTACGTCGGGTTTTGTAGAAAGGTATAATTCTCTATAAAATGTAGCTAAAACTGCCGAACCCTAACTATATTGGGATGCTTTATTTAAATCTCCTAATAGTGAAATATATTCAAATGTACACGATTGTTGGATGTTTCCGGCATCAACAATCCACCAATCATACGTAGTATGTATGCCCGATGTAAGACCCTTAAATTTAAAATTTAATTATGGAATTAATATTAAGTGTATTTTGGGGAAATTTGTAAAATATTTAATATATGTATGTTTTGAGTAAATATATATATATATATATATATATATATAAATATTTATTTTGGAAGATGAATTAAGATTATTGGATGAAGAGTAAATTTAATTTAATTACGAGTAATTAAATTAACAGACAGTTAATTAAGGGATTATCGGCTAATTGCGACGAGATTGGTTAAGTGCTGAGGATCAGACAAGTGTCGGGTGAAGTGGCACCCACACAAGCCTATATATAGGAGTGGGAAGGATGGATAAAATCAGAACACCATTCCTCATCCCTTACTGCCCTTACTGCATGTAACAGTACCCACCTTCTTCTTCCATCCCATTCTGTTTTCTGTTTCCAGTTCGTTCAAAAAAAAAAAAGAGGGGAGTTCCTCAAAAGTGATATTACTTGGAAATCCAAGCACCAAACTAGAAAACCCCCAGTACAAAAGTTGTTCCCCTCATCATTCCGGAGCTAGAGAAACCATTTTCGTAGCAGTAAACGCAAGCGGGAGTTTCGCCGATTTTTGATGCGTAAACGAGAACGAAAACAGAAACGTGAGCAGTAGCAGAAACGCAACAAGGGTAAGGGCACCTTCCACTTTCTAGTTGCATTAGGGCTGTAAATGCATAACTGTCATGACATTATTGATGTTTTCATCATTGTTTAAAGAAAAACTGTTTTTGCAATGACATTTTGAAAAAAATGAAGAAAATGCATTCTGTTGATGTGAAATGATACTGTGATGGTTGCTGTTTGGTTGAATGCAGTAATGTTGTTTTGTTTGTGTGTGGGAAAGCTGAAAAATGTCTTGCATGTTATTTTGAAGATGATCAAAATGCATATTTTTAAAACTGTTGTGTTGGTTGTTATAAAATGCGAAAATGCACTCTGTTGGTGTTTTGGGTGTATGTGATGTTTGCTGTTTGGCCGAATGTGTTAATGTTGTTCTGATGGTGTGAGAAAGCTGAAATGCTTTGAATGTTGTTCTGTTTGTGTGAGAAAGCTGGAAATGCTTTGCATGTGTTTTGAGAAATGATCAAAATGTAAATGGTTAAAAATGTTTTTTGCTGTGGTTGACATTCTGTTTGAGTGGTTTAAGCAAAACTGTGATGAATGATCTAGTGTTGCTGATGTTTTCAAAAGAAAAGGGATTTTAAATGATGAAGTGTTTTTCTGGAAAAGTTGTATTGATGAAAAATGCCCGAGTTTTGTGGTTCAAAAGAATGCTGAATCTGTTTTAGTGTTTTGTTGGTTTTTCAAAGGAAACAGTTTGAAAATGTGTTGAAGTCCCAGGAAAAATTTCACTGAATTCGAAGGTGTATTCGAATACAACATGAGTGTATTCGAATACAGCCTGTCAAGCTTCTGCTTTACTCAAGTTTTCAAACTTGTATTCGAATACGGACCTCTGTATTCGAATACAGAGGAAGGATTTTTGCTTCTGACTTAGCATCTGTATTCGACTACGACCCTGTCGTATTCGAATACAGAAGTGAAATTTTAACACCGTATTCACATCTGTATTCGACTACGACAGCCTCGTATTCGAATATAGGATGCTAACTTTCACAATTTTTACTTCTGTATTCAAATACAAGGGAGCTGTATTCGAATACAAGAGACCGTGCTACTGTAGCTTAGTGCATGATCAGTTAGATTTGATGTATAGGATTTTGAGCTGAAAAATGTAATCTGTTTTTCATTTGGGAATTATTGAACCACTTTTCTGCTAAAAACATTCCGCACTCTAATATTTTCTTCTGAGATGTTATAACACTGCTCTTATTTTGAAATGTATTAATGTTATTATTAATTCCCAAAGTTAAGTACTTAGTAATATTATGATGAAGTTATTTAATTACGTTCATCGATAAAATTACGACGTACCATTTTATGAAACGAATTAAAGGAAATTTTATTTCAATTCTTTTGAAGAAATAAATTGGGAAAAATATTTTGATTATTTATAAAAAAAAAATACACTCGGGGTGTTATACCCGACACAATGCTTGTTTTTGTACTTCGGATGCATTTTCACCAACATCGTCAAAAGTATCTTTAAGCCATTTTAATTTAATAAAATTATCTAAGGTTGCTTAGGAATACCAGAAACATTTAATCCTAAAAGGTAATACACGTTGTAACACCCCGAGTTTAAAAGACAGCGCGAGTGTATTTTTTTTTTAAAATAAATAAGTAAAAGAATTTTCAGAATTAATTAAAATAAAATTAATTCATTTTCTAGGAATAATTTGCCGTAAACCAAACGACCAAAAGTAATTAAATAATTACATCACGATTACTCAAGTAAAATATTTTTGGAAATTAAATCTTCAAAATATATCAAAATAAAGATACATCCCAAAAGCTGTATCATGAACCCACCAAAATATTATCAGAGTGCGGAAACATATTAGCGGAAAAGTTATACAATAATTCCCAAAATAACCAATTACATTTTCCGGTTCAAAATCCTATACATCAACTCTAACTGATCATGCACTAAGCTACAGTAGCCCGGTCTCTGCCGCATCCTCTACAAGTCTCGTCTTCAGCCAGCTGTCTGTCCCTCTGCGTTGTCCACAAAGACTCCGTATACAAATATCAAGGAAAACTAACGACGTCTCCGTCGTTAGTGTAACCGTCGGTGGGACGAGTTTGGGGTTCATCTGAGGGCAAAGCCCAATTTCCATAATAATAGTAAAGGGTCACCGACCAAAATTAACACATAACACATAGCATTTATGATGACAATAATCAATATATTCATGGCATTTCATATAACGATGATGAAAATTAAGGATGCTCATTTGAAATTTCATGACATATATGCTTTTTCAAACAACAACTAATTAATATGGAAGACCTGTTGTAAGTACAGCCAACACTTCAGCAATCACAATCATTTATCAGAAATTTAGATTTTATAACGTACTTACACACATCAGTTTCCAATCATCATCATATAACCAAATCGTGACCCACCGGTCAATCACCCCGATGCAATATGTATATGCTCATGTATACAATTTCTTGGAATTACCAAGGTGCAGTCGCTCAACAGACCAGCACAATCTAAATATGTTTGACTTTAACGGCCCCCAAGACCAGGTGCAATCGCTCAACAGATCAGCACCAGTGCAGTCGCTCAACAGATCAGCACCAGTGCAGTCGCTCAACAGACCAGCACAATTTAAATATGTTTGACTTGAACGACCCTCAAGACCAGGTGCAATCGCTCAACAGATCAGCACTAGTGCAATCGCTCAACAGACCAGCACGATTTACGTATTTGAATGGACCACCATGAACATGCGGCCATTCCGTAGCCCGGATAGAATGGACCACCACGAACACGCGACCACTCTGAACCCGGATAGAATGGACCACCACGAACACGCGGCCACTCTACAACCCATCACGGTTACTACTTTCACGTGTATTAGCCTCTCACAGGCCAAATACACAGAAGTTAAATCCTCGCACGGATAGAATGGACCACCACGAACACGCGACCATTCCGTAGCACACTACTGTGGTTACTACTTAACTTCACGGACCATCACGGTTACCGCATTACTCTGTGGCCCATCGCGGTCACCACCTGACTATGAAATGCATGGACATGCAATGTTTTCTCTTCACTGAAAACAGTATGCAATGTCAAAAAAACTCAGCCTTTCCAGCATTCCCCCAAAGCATCTCAACACAAATAATTTCATTATCAACACATCAATGATTAAACATTCAAGTAATCATTATCACTTTACATTATCTCAAAATTCCATTCTTAATTATCACAAGTCTTTCCCCCAAGCTCTAAGTCGTGAGTAGGGTAGTTTCATTCGTGAGTTTTCAACTGCCTTGAGGCGTAGGCTACAACTTTCTTGTGTTGCATCAAAACACATCCCAGACCTTGGTGAGATGCATCACAGTAAACTTCATATGGTTCCTCCGGCTGTGGCAATACCAATACTGGTGAGGTTGTCAACTTTTCCTTTAGCAACTGAAAACTTTCCTCACACTTCTCCATCCATGCAAACGGCTGATTCTTTCTGGTGAGTTGTGTCAAAGGAGCTACAATCTTAGCAAATCCTTCAATAAATCTCCTGTAGTATCCTGCTAGTCCGACAAAACTTCGTATGTCTGTAATAGTCTGGGGCTGTTTCCAGGCAAGAATTGTCTCAATCTTTGCCGGATCCACAGCGATTCCTTCTTTTGTTATCACATGCCCCAAGAAGTTCACTTTATCTAGCCAAAACTCGCACTTCGACAAATTGGCATTCAATTGCTTCTCGCCAAGACTTCAAGAACTTGGCGTAGGTGTTCTATGTGTTCTTCTTCATCCTTTGAATAAACCAATATATCGTCGATGAACACCACCACGAATTTATCCAGGAATGGGCTAAAGATTCTATTCATATAGTCCATAAATATGGCTGGTGCATTCGTAACTCCAAAAGGCATAACGAGATATTCATAGTGTCCGTAACGAGTCCTGAAAGCAGTCTTTTGAATATCTCCTTCTCTTACTCGAATCTGATGGTATCCCGATTTCAAATCAATATTTGAAAACACGCTGCTCCCCTCAATTGATCCATCAAATCATCGATGCGTGGTAAAGGATAACGATTCTTGATAGTTACCTTGTTAAGTTGTCGATAATCCACACATAAGCGCGAACTTCCATCCTTTTTCTTAACCAACAACACCGGAGCTCCCCATGGCGACACACTTGGTCTGATAAATCCTTTCTCCAATAAATCTTCAATTTGACCCTTAAGCTCGCTTAACTCCAATGGCAACATCCGGTACGGCGCAATTGAAATAGGTCCAGTTCCTGGGTGCAAATCAATGAAGAACTCCACCTCTCTTACTGGGGGTAATCCTGGAATTTCTATTGGAAATACGTCTGGATATTCTTTGACTAACACCACATCTTCTATGTTCACATCCATCTGTAAGAACAGAGTTGCACCTAAGAGGGGGGGTGAATTAGGTGTTGGACAATTTTTCTGTTTTAGAGATCAGAAGATTGTTAAAGGACTGTTTTAATTTTGTTTCAAATATTTGCTGTGTTTGTAAATGAAAGCAGTAAATGGCAGAAGATAAAAACACACAGAAGATTTATCCTGGTTCCCCTTACAACCAAGGGTACGTCCAGTCCTCTTGCACACCACAAGAGATTTTCCACTTTGTATGAATATGTTACAAGTCTAACCCTAAGACTAAGTTACAAATTCACAAACACTTAACAGAAGATAGTACACCACTATTTCTGTTAACACAACTTGAAGAATCGACACTAAATCCTTCAAGTGATACAATGATTTTGTAATGATGTTCTTGACTAAGAACAAGGTTATAATACTGAGTATTTGATACTTAATCAATCACACTTCCAAGTACAACTGAGAACCTTTCTTAATGATATGAAAATGAAAAGCAAGTACTTGAAAATATGAAGGTTAAGTTTTGAAGTGTTTGATGTTTTAGAAAATTGATTCTAAAAAGTCAGTTGAAAGTTGTTAAAGGAAATCTGAAACGTTTGAAGTATTTATACTTCATAGGTAACACTTCAGATCAATGGCAAAGGTTCCTAAACGTTTTTAATGAACATGTGCAATGTTTCAAAACTGAAAAGTTGCATTGTTTCGAAGTTGTATTCGAATACAGTCTCAGTGCATTCGAATACACCTCTAAAACGTTCTGATTATATTTGAAATTTGAACTATGTAGTCGACTACGAGATCGTGTAGTCGAATACAGATTCGGGATTTTTTTGCCACTGACTTGAGTTGTATTCGATTACACAAGGTTGTAGTCGAATACATATGTTTAAAAATAGCTACAGACTTAAGTTGTATTCGATTACACAAGGTTGTAGTCGAATACAGATTCGAGTTTTTGCCACTGACTTGCAATCTGTATTCGACTACGATATTTCGTATTCGAATACATAAATTTAGTTTTAGCTTCTGACTTGGAGTCTGTATTCGACTACGATACCTCGTATTCGAATACAGATTTCCAGTTTTGTAAAAACTTTATTTTCAACATGTTTAAGTCATTAATTATTTTCATAAAAACATTTTAATGCATATGCTCAGAAGGTTCTCATAATATTGTACTTTTAAACTGTGTTTTGATTTAATATCAAAATACTTTTACCTTAATATAAATGAAAAAATAAGTTGCTTAATAATCCTTCTTCTTTTTGATCAAGGATCTTTTTGTCTTCATCAAAAATGTAAGTCTTTAAATTTCATTCTCCCCCTTTTTGATGATGACAAAAATCTTGTTGCTTGGATTTCAAAACGTCTTGATTTCTCCCCCTAGATGTGTGCTTACTCCCCCTTGATAAATGTGTTTCTGCTTCTTAAGTGTTGGAGGAACTGTTTCATCATAAAATGCAACAACAACACAACAACAATATATATACACATTTTTCTCCCCCTTTTGACATTATCAAAAAGGAAGAGGATATCATATAGCAAAATAAGATATGCACATATGTAATAGATAAACAGAGGCAATCACAGGATTATCTGAAGAAAACAGCTTAAATTAAATATGTTCATAATTTACAATTACACGAATTCTTAAGAGTTTAACACGAATTTTTTTTGAGAAGATGAAGTTTACGGGTTTGGGGATTTAGGGTTGTGATTTTTGATCTTACAGAATCTTAGATGCAATGGATGATGAGGGGGAATGTTTAGGTATGACAGTATGAAGGTTTTTAGGAAAAGGTTTGGATGAAGATTTTGAGGATCAGGAATCAGAAATTTTGAATTTGTAATCGGCTACCAGATTTTTTTTTTGTCTTCGTAACCTAATACTGTTAACAATCCCTTTTATATATAAAAATTTTCGAAAGTGTAGTCGACTACAGACCTTGTGTAGTCGAATACAGACTTTACAGGGAACATGTATTCGACTACAACTGTCTGTATTCGAATACGACAGTAAAGATTTTGATTCTGGATAAAATTTTTAACATTTAAACAGACAAAAAATATTTCAAATAGGTAGAAAGACATACATAGGTATCACAGAAACATATATCAAGTAACAGAATGATGAAAAAATTTAGAATTAACAATGATATGACTTACAGATCTTTCAAACCTTTTCAGAGATCACTCTCATTTAGAATGCCTAGTTCCCTTCGTATCTTGTAAAATGATTCTCTGGGCAGTGGCTTTGTGAATATATCTGCCAGTTGATTATGAGTGTCCACGAAGGTAACTTCAACATTTCCATTTAGAACATGATCCCTCAAAAAATGATGATGTATGTCGATATGTTTGGTTCGAGAGTGCATGACTGGATTCTTTGTGATGTTGATGGCACTAGTATTGTCACATTTCATAGGAATACATCCCAGATCAAGTCCATAGTCACAGAGTTGTTGCTTAAGCCAAAGGATTTGCGCACAACAACTGCCTGCTGCTATGTATTCTGCCTCTGCAGTACTTAATGCCACACATGCTTGTTTCTTACAAGACCATGAGACTAGTGCATTTCCCAGAATGTGACAGGTGCCACTTGTGCTTTTTACATCCTTTTTCGATTAGTCAGAGTTAGAATAACCAATGAGATTGCATATGCTACCTTTTGGATACCATAGGCCAGCATTTGGTTGTTCCTTTGAGATATTTCATTATCCTCTTTACTGCTACCAGATGTGATTCCTTTGGATCTGCCTGAAATCTTGCACACAAACAAACACTAAACATAATATCTGGCCTACTGGCCGTTAGATATAATAAAGACCCAATCATACCTCTATACCTGGATATGTCAACTGATTTACCATTTTCATCTCTATCAACATACATACCAGATCCCATGGGAGTTGCACTTTCTTTGCTGCTGTCCATCTCAAATCTTTTTAGTAGTTCTTTACAGTATTTTGACTGATGAATAAAGATGCCATTCTCAAGTTGCTTGATTTGAAGTCCTAGGAAATAATTTAATTTTCCCATCATGGACATTTCAAATTCTCTTTGCATCATTAATGAGAATTCTTCACATATTTCATTGTTGGTTGATCCAAATATGATATCATCCACATAGACTTGAACAAGTAAAGTGTGATCCATTGTTCTTTTAATGAACAAGGTTTTATGAACTTTACCTTTTTCAAATCCATGTTCACATAAGAATTTACTCAATCTATCATACCATGCTCTTGGAGCTTGTTTCAACCCATAAAGTGCCTTCTTTAATTTGAAGACATGTGAAGGATTTTTGAAGTCTTCAAACCCAGGTGGCTGTTTGACGTAGACTTCCTCATTAATATAGCCGTTTAGGAACGCACTCTTGACAATTATTTGAAAAAGTTCAAAACCCATGGAGCAAGCATAAGCAAGTAGTAATCGGATTGCTTCTAATCTTGCTACTGGAGCAAATGTTTCATCAAAATCAATCCCTTCTTCTTGATTGTATCCTTGTGCGACCAATCTTGCCTTGTTTCGGATAACTATTCCATTTTCATCTAATTTGTTCTTAAACACCCATTTGGTACCAATGATGTGTTTATTTCCTGGATTTGGAACAAGTTCCCAAACTTTGTTTCTTTCAAACTGATTTAATTCTTCATTCATGGCAAGTATCCATTGATCATCTTTGAGTGCTTCACCAATTTTGGAGGGTTCTATTTGAGAAACAAATGCCATATTTAAACAAGCATCTTTGAGATTCAGCCTTGTAGTGACTCCTTTGTTGATATCACCTATTATGTTATCAATCGGGTGATCACGATGGGTTTTCCATTCTTGAGGAAGATCAGTGTGTTGATCTAGTTGTTCTGTGTTGATTTCGTCTGTTTGAGTTGTTTGATCAACTTGATTTTCTGTACTTGTTTCATCATCATTATCATATATAATTTTATCCTCTTTCGAGGGGTTAGTTTCATCAAAAGATACATGTATAGATTCTTCAACTATCAATGTTCTTTTATTAAAAATTCTAAAAGCTTTACTAGATAATGAATACCCAATAAAAATACCTTCATCGGCTTTCTCATCGAATTTGCCAAGAATGTCCTTACCATTATTTAACACAAAGCATTTGCATCCAAATATGTGGAAGTGAGAGATGTTCGGCTTTCTTCCTTTATAGAGTTCATATGGAGTTTTCTTCAGCATTGGTCGGATTATGACTCTGTTGGATACATAACAAGCTGTACTTACAACATCTGCCCAGAAGTATTTTGGTAGACTTGAATCACTCAGCATTGTTCTTGCAAGTTCCACCAATGATCTATTCTTTCTCTCAACAACTCCATTTTGTTGAGGTGTTCTTGGTGCAGAAAAATTATGGAATATCCCATTTTCTTCACAAAAATCTACAAAAGATGCATTTTGAAATTCTCCTCCATGATCACTTCTAATTGATACAATTTTGGTTGCTTGTTCATTTTGGACTAGTTTGGCATATTTCTGAAAGGCTTTAAAAGCATCATTTTTATTTTCCAAAAATAAGGTCCATGTGAACCTTGAAAAATCATCAACAATAACTAGTCCATATGAATTTCCACCAAGGCTTTTAGTTCTTGATGGTCCAAACAAATCCATGTGTATTAATTGAAGTGGTCTTGAAGTTGATATAATATTTTTGGGTTTAAAGGAAACTTTAGTTTGTTTACCTTTTTGACAAGCGTCACATAATTTATCCTTAATAAATTTCATTTTTGGTAAGCCTACAACAAGTTCATGCTTGACTAACTTGTTTAAATGATCCATATGGATATGTGCAAATCTTTTATGCCATAGCCAAGCATCATTGTTGTCACTTACCATAAGACATTTCATTTTTAAGGATAAATCATCAAGATTAATTGTAAAAATATTTTTGAAATGCTTACCAATAAACTGAGTTTCATTTGTTACCTCGTTTTGGATAATGCAATCATTTTTGTTGAAAGTGATTTTGTAACCTTTGTCACAAAGTTGGCTTATGCTTATGAGATTGTGTTTTAGCCCTTCAACATAGAGTACATCTTCAATTGAAGGAGACGGAGCCATGCCAACTTTTCCAATGCCCAATATCTTTCCTTTGTTATTATCTCCATAGACCACATGACCTTTTGACTCAAGAGTTAGTGCTGAAAATTTTGTTCTGTCACCGGTCATATGCCTTGAACATCCACTATCCAAGTACCACATATTTGATGTCCTTTGTGTGTCTTCCTACAAAACAGAATTTATATTTTGTTAGGTACCCAAAGTGCTTTGGGTCCTTTAAGGTTAGTTCCTTTCTTTACCCACACAAACTGTCCTTGTGGAACACCAATGTTCCTAACATGACAACAATTTGGTGTGTGACCATTTAGACCACAATAAAAACACTTTGGACTCTTTTTGGGAAAGTATGGTTTCTTTTGAATAATATTCTTCTTAAAACAAAGATGATTCTTTTGAACAGCCATTTCTTTCTCTTCTTTAGATTGGTTACTTGCTTTTACAAAGATAGTTTTATCAATACTTGGTTTATCAAATTTTGAATAACCAAGTCCTCTTTTGTCATTTGAGTATCTTTGCATGCTAAGTATATTCTCCAATCCAAATTGTCCCTTTTCATACCTTTCTATGACTCTATTCATTTGGACAATTTTAAAGGAAAGCGAATCGCATTTAATGCATGTTGAAATCTGTTTTTGTTTTTCAAAATTTTGTTCCATAGTGTCAATCTTTTTATTTAGAGAAGAAATCTGTTTCTTTTGATTTGACACTAGTTTGTACATATTTTTACATTCATTAAGTAGTTCTTTAATGGCTTGTTGTGCATCATTATTTTCAGCACAAGAATCATCATCATCATAACAAATAATATTACCACTAACCTCTTCTTCATTATCAGAATGATGAGATGCCATCAAGGCAACATTTGCGCATTCGTCACTTTCTGAAGTTGATGAAGAACTTACTTCATTATCTTCCCATGCAATGTACGCCTTTTTGAATTCTTTTCTCTTACTAGAACTCTTCTTGATAATATTTGGACATTCTGCTTTCATATGTCCTGGTTTTCCACACTCAAAGCAAGTAAAATTCTGATTTGCAATAGAAGCATATTTCTTCTTGAAATTTTTCTTTCTTGTAAACGTTTTATTGCTTTGAAGAAATTTGCCGAATTTCTTGACAAGGAGGGTGATGTTTTTTTCTTCATCTGAGTCTTCTTCATTTACTAATTCCTTTGATTCTATTCTTAATGCTATATTCTTCGTCTTCTTCTCAGAATTTTCATTCTTTTCAAGTCTTTCTAATTCTATTTCGTGTTCCTGTAACTTTCCAAAGAGTGCTAAAAGTGACATCTTTGACAAACTTTTCTTTTCAGAGATTGCTGTCACTTTTGGCTGCCATGCTCTGGTTAATGATCTTAGAACCTTTAGGTTCAATTCATCATTAGTAAAATTCTTTCCTAGTGCTGTTAAGTGGTTGGTTAAGTGGGAAAAACGTTTCTGCATGTCCAGGATTGCTTCTCCTGGTTGCATTCTAAACAATTCGTATTCTTGAGATAAAGTGTTCAGTTTTGAACGTTTTACCTCAATTGTTCCTTCATGGGTTACTTCCAATGTATCCCATATCTCTTTTGCTGTTTTGCAATGGGATATGCGAAAGAATTCATCCATACCCAATGCAGACTGTAACATATTTTTTGCTTTCTTATCAAACAGTACTCTTCTCTTTTCATCATCTGTCCAAGAGGCTTTTATTTTTATCTCCTCTTTATTGTTGATAACTGTTGTTGGAACATATGGACCGTTTTCTACTGCTTCCCATATGTCGTCTCCTTGAGCCTCAAGGTACGCTTGCATACGTATTTTCCAGAAGTCATAATGTTCACCAACAAAGCAGGGTGGTTTGTTACTGCTACCACCATCTCTAAAAACAAGTTGTGCGGAAGCCATGCATCTAGGAGCAAATTACCAAAAACCCACTCTGATACCAATTGTAAGAACAGAGTTGCACCTAAGAAGGGGGGTGAATTAGGTGTTGGACAATTTTTCTGTTTTAGAGATCAGAAGATTGTTAAAGGACTGTTTTAATTTTGTTTCAAATATTTGCTGTGTTTGTAAATGAAAGCAGTAAATGGCAGAAGATAAAAACACACAGAAGATTTATCCTGGTTCCCCTTACAACCAAGGGTACGTCCAGTCCTCTTGCACACCACAAGAGATTTTCCACTTTGTATGAATATGTTACAATCTAACCCTAAGACTAAGTTACAAATTCACAAACACTTAACAGAAGATAGTACACCACTATTTCTGTTAACACAACTTGAAGAATCTACACTAAATCCTTCAAGTGATACAATGATTTTGTAATGATGTTCTTGACTAAGAACAAGGTTATAATACTGAGTATTTGATACTTAATCAATCACACTTCCAAGTACAACTGAGAACCTTTCTTAATGATATGAAAATGAAAAGCAAGTACTTGAAAATATGAAGGTTAAGTTTTGAAGTGTTTGATGTTTTAGAAAATTGATTCTAAAAAGTCAGTTGAAAGTTGTTAAAGGAAATCTGAAACGTTTGAAGTATTTATACTTCATAGGTAACACTTCAGATCAATGGCAAAGGTTCCTAAACGTTTTTAATGAACATGTGCAATGTTTCAAAACTGAAAAGTTGCATTGTTTCGAAGTTGTATTCGAATACAGTCTCAGTGCATTCGAATACACCTCTAAAACGTTATGATTATATTTGAAATTTGAACTATGTAGTCGACTACGAGATCGTGTAGTCGAATACAGATTCGGGATTTTTTTTCCACTGACTTGAGTTGTATTCGATTACACAAGGTTGTAGTCGAATACATATGTTTAAAAATAGCTACAGACTTAAGTTGTATTCGATTACACAAGGTTGTAGTCGAATACAGATTCGAGTTTTTGCCACTGACTTGCAATCTGTATTCGACTACGATATTTCGTATTCGAATACATAAATTTAGTTTTAGCTTCTGACTTGGAGTCTGTATTCGACTACGATACCTCGTATTCGAATACAGATTTCCAGTTTTGTAAAAACTTTATTTTCAACATGTTTAAGTCATTAATTATTTTCATAAAAACATTTTAATGCATATGCTCAGAAGGTTCTCATAATATTGTACTTTTAAACTGTGTTTTGATTTAATATCAAAATACTTTTACCTTAATATAAATGAAAAAATAAGTTGCTTAATAATCCTTCTTCTTTTTGATCAAGGATCTTTTTGTCTTCATAAAAAATGTAAGTCTTTAAATTTCACCATCTTGGTCTCCACGTTAGCCAATGATAAAAATTCCTGAGTTCCTTTTCTCAGAGACACCTTGAGTTTGTTAGCAGCCAAATACCGAACGACTCTAGGTTCGGGGAAAATAACTAATTTTCGAGCGCAATCCAAGACTACGTAATTATACGTCATCCAATCCATGCCGGGAATGATCTCGAGTGGTTGTAGGGGTAGACAGATTAAATTAACCAAGAAATCTCTATTCTAAATCGTTATAGTACAGTGTAAACATACAGAGTCTATAGTCAAAGTCTTAGCAGGTGTGGAAACAACCAAATCAAAAGGCAAAGCAGACATAGATAACTTCAAACGATTCACACAGTCCATAGCAATGAAAGAGTGGGTTGCCCCCGAGTCAAAAAGTGCAGTTAGTGTGTTACCTGCAATCTCGCAATCTTGCTGGATTAAGTTAGGAGCCTGATTCCTGGCTTCCGCACCCATGTGATAGACGCGGCCCCTAGCAGTAGGACGAGTAGCCCTAGTTGCGTTCACAGTTGGTTCCACCTTTGGAGCCTTGCAATCCCTAGCAAAATGTCATGGCTTCTAGCAATTTTAGCATGAATGACTCATAGTGGTACAAGGAGTAGCATAATGTCCCTCTTTTCCACATCGGAAACATTGGACTCCTTGTCCCAATTGTCGTCCAAAATTCTGATTTCCCGGGCGATTCTGGCCCCTCTTGTTGTTTTGTGGTCGGTTATACGGCTTAGCCACTTGCTTTCCTCTATTGTCCTGCCTGTGCATCCGACTAGGCCTTCCAGAATTAAAGTTCCCTCCTCTGTTGGCCCTCATGTTCTTTATCTCTTCAACCTCTCTACACTTCTCTACTAACACTTGGAAACGTTGAATTCCCAAAGGTAAGACCGAGTCTTGAATCCCATACTTCAGTCCATTTCGAAAGCGGTGGCACATAAACTGTTCATCAACTTCTTCCCGGAAAAATCTGAAATGTCTTGACAGGGATTCAAACTTAGCCGCATATTCTCCCACCGTCATGTTTCCCTGGTGCAATTTCAGAAAATCATCACCCAACTTGGTCCTAGTGCTCATCGGGAAGTATTTGTCCAAAAACTTCTTTTTGAACGACTCCCAATTCACTTCCTCTTGAGCTGACCCCATCAGTAGTCTTGTGCTTCTCCACCAATACTCTGCATCCCCTATCAGCAGATACGTGGCATAGTTGATTTCACCGCTGCCCGACAATTAATCATCTCGAAGATTTTCTCCATCTCTTGAATCCACTGGTCCGCTCTTTTTGGACCCTCATCACCTTTGAACTTGGGAGGATTATGGCGACGAAAATCCTCTAGTCGTCTAGATTCAGCAGTGCGAATCTCTGTTTCTCTCTTCTCCAGATCTCGTTGAGTCTTTGCAGCCGTCTGTGCAGCAACAGACGCATCCATATTATTCATTGCTTCAGCCATCCTATCCTCCCGGCTGACGTTGGTTCTTGTGGTGTCGTCTCTTCGTGGAGGCATTGTTTCCTACAAAACCATCATCACTTCAGTCACACCACAACTTACACAAGACTTGACACTTTAACTACTTGCTCCTATGCATGATCAGCTAATAACTCAAAACATTTACTTTAATCAGAGCTTTAACCCAAAACTTTAACCAAATGCTCTGATACCACAATTGTAACACCCCGAGTTTAAAAGACAGCGCAAGTGTATTTTTTTTTAAATAAATAAGTAAAAGAATTTTCAAAATTAATTAAAATAAAATTAATTCATTTTCTAGGAATAATTTGCCGTAAACCAAACGACCAAAAGTAATTAAATAATTACATCATGATTACTCAAGTAAAATATTTTTGGGAATTAAATCTTCAAAATATATCAAAATAAAGATACATCCCAAAAGCTGTATCCTGAACCCACCAAAATATTATCAGAGTTTGGAAACATATTAGCGGAAAAGTTATACAATAATTCCCAAAATAACCAATTACATTTTCCAGTTCAAAATCCTATACATCAACTCTAACTGATCATGCACTAAGCTACAGTAGCCCGGTCTCTGCCGCATCCTCTACAAGTCTCGTCTTCAGCCAGCTGTCCGTCCCTTTGTGTTGTCCACAAAGACTCCGTATACAAATATCAAGGAAAACTAACGACGTCTCCGTCGTTAGTGTAACCGTCGGTGGGACGGGTTTGGGGTTCATCTGAGGGCAAAGCCCAATTTCCACAATAATAGTAAAGGGCCACCGACCGAAATTAACACATAACACATAACATTTATGATGACAATAATCAATATATTCATGGCATTTCATATAACAATGATGAAAATTAAGGATGCTCATTTGAAATTTCATGACATATATGCTTTTTCAAACAACAACTAATTAATATGGAAGACCTGTTGTAAGTACAACCAACACTTCAGAATCACAATCATTTATCAGAAATTCAGATTTTATAACGTACTTACACACATCAGCTTCCAATCAGCATCATATAACCAAATCGTGACCCACCGGTCAATCACCCCGATGCAATATGTATATGCTCATGTATACAATTTCTTGGAATTACCAAGGTGTAGTCGCTCAACAGACTAGCACAATCTAAATATGTTTGACTTTAACGGCCCCCAAGACCAGGTGCAATCGCTCAACAGATCAGCACCAGTGCAGTCGCTCAACAGATCAGCACCAGTGCAGTCGCTCAACAGACCAGCACAATTTAAATATGTTTGACTTGAACGACCCTCAAGACCAGGTGCAATCGCTCAACAGATCAGCACCAGTGCAATCGCTCAACAGACCAGCACGATTTACGTATTTGAATGGACCACCACGAACATGCGGCCATTCCGTAGCCCGGATAGAATGGACCACCACGAACACGCGACCACTCTGAACCCGGATAGAATGGATCACCACGAACACGCGGCCACTCTACAACCCATCACGGTTACTACTTTCACGTGTATTAGCCTCTCACAGGTCAAATACACAGAAGTTAAATCCTCGCACGGATAGAATGGACCACCACGAACACGCGACCATTCCGTAGCACACTACTGTGGTTACTACTTAACTTCGCTTTCATCATTTAAAATCCCTTTTCTTTTGAAAACATCAGCAACACCAGATTTTCATCAAGAGAATAGAAACAGAATCATCAACACCAAAAGCAACATCACAGTTTTGTTTAAATCCCCCAAACAGAATATCAAACTCAAAACAGAACATGCATTTCTAAACGTTTACATTTTGAGCATTCTCAAAGCTACATGCAGAGTATTTCCAATATTCTTACACAACCAATCACAACATGCAAAGCATTTTCAGCTTTCTCACACAAGCAGAACAACATTCATACATTCAGCCAAACAGCAACCATCACATAGCAGTAAGACACCAACAGTATGCCTTTTCGCATTTTATAACAATATTCAAAACAGTTTTATGAATATGCTTTTTAATCATCTTCAAAATAACATGCAATGCATTTTTTAACTTTCCCACATAACAAAACAACATTGAAATAACCATCCAAAACAGCACATCACAGATTTTTAAAACCTCACTAGAATGCATTTTCTTTCATCTTTCAAAATGTTATGTAAAACAGTTTCTTTTTCAAAACAGAAACTCAAATATGATCACACCTCAAACATACATTTACAGTCCTAAAATGCAACTAGAAAGTGGAAGGTGCCCTTACCCTTGTTGCGTTTCTGCTACTTCTCTCGTTTCTGTTTTCATTCCCGTTTATGCGTCAAAAATCGACGAAACTCCCGCCTACGTTTGCTACTACGAAACTGGGTTCTCTAGCTCCGGAATGATGAGGGGAACAACTTTTGTACTGGGGTTTTCTGGTTTGGTGCTTAGATTTCCAATTAATGTCACTTTTGAGGAACTCCCTCTTTTTTTCTTTTGAACGGTCTGGAAATGGAACAAACAGAATGGGAGGGAAGGGATACTGTTACATGCAGTATGGGCAGTGAGGGAGGAGGAATGGTGTTCTGATTTCACCATCCTTCTCACTCCTATATATAGGCTTGTGTGGGTGCCACCTCACCCGACAGTTGTATGATTTTCAGCACTTAACCCGTCTCGTCGCAATTAGCCGATAATCCCTTAATTAACTGTTCGTTAATTTAATTACTTGTAATTAAATTAATTTATTCTTCATCCAATAATCTTAATTCATCTTCCAAAATAAATATTTATATATATATATTTACTCAAAACATACATATATTAAATATTTTACTAATATCCCCAAAATACACTTAATATCCCCAGGTAGCGATCCATGTCGAAATTAATCTCATCCGTTTAACTAATGTTATCAACGATTGTGGATGATGGATCCTAGTTATTTGATTTGGACCAATGAAATTGGTCTAACTTTTATTAAATATTGGCCTTCCAATTTTTTTATCAACGGTTGTGGATGATGGTTCCTAGTTATTTTATTTGGACCGATGAAATTGGTCTAATTCCTATTTAATCTTGGCCTTCTAATTTTTTTTATTAACGGTTGTGGATGATCCAGATGCAAAATATCAATCCTAGTAATTACAAAAATGTTGGAACCAAGTTGGTTCTAAGTACTTAGGATTTTGATGTTTACAAAAGCACTCCATGTAATCTTATTTTGAACCTTGAATTATTAAATCAAATGCCACCAGAAGCTGAAGTAATCAGAAGCAAATGATCAAAGGGTTCCAGATATTGAATCCTGAAGGTACCAGAAGATACTCCAGGATGTCAAAACATCACCAGAAGATATCTTTGCTGGCCCATATCAAAAGGAAGCAAATTCAGAAGGAGACCTGGACCAGACCAGAAGGAAGCCTTCCAGAGGGAGACTTGATCCATACCAGAAGGAATCAAATGTCAGATTTATTCCAGAAGTTATTTTGACCAGAAGATGGCCTGGCAGTGAAATATTAAACATCCCAGACTTGATCCAGACTTAATCAGAGGATAAGTTAATGGGTCCAGAACAAGAGAATCAATCCAGGTTTGACCAGACCAGAAGATAGCATGGTTCAGGGTATGAAACTAAGTCCAGACCAGAAGAAATGATTTCTAGAATTGATCCAGACCTGATCCAAAATCAAAGGTAAAATGTCCATACTGAAATATTATTTGTCCAGAGTTAATTTCAGTTTAATCCAGACCAAGTCCAGAATTGGTCCAGATCAGAGGGAGGATATTCAGATCAATGGTTCAGATTTAAGTATTTGGCCCAGAGTTGGCCGAGATCAGAAGATCAGACCATGGCCCAGTGTTGGTCGAAATCAGAAGGTCAGAAAGTGTGGTCCAGCATTGGCCGAGATCAGAGGATCACAACAGATCAAACCATGGCCCAGTGTTGGCCAAGATCAGAAGATCAGAAAGTGTGGTCGGCCGAAATCAGAGGATCACAGCAGATCACTTAGTATGGTCCATATGTGGACTAGCGCAGAAGATCAAACGGTCCAGATTTAATCATGAGGATTAATGGTGGAGATGTAATTAAATTTGATCAAAGTATTAAAAATATTTGTTACAAAAATAAAGTGAAGTCGTATGGAAGATCAGGAGCTGTTGGCAGGAAGAAACTAAAGACATGATTGGCCAGTTATTTTTGAAAGAAAATCTGAAGCATAAAAAAGATATGTTTTTTATTTAAGTGAATCCCGATTGGTCAAGATATTTTTGCAAGAGAATCCAGCAAGATACAACTCGAAATTAAGCTTGGAAGAGGCCCTAATCTGCATCTATAAAAGGAGGCTCAAAGCAGAATACTTAGCATCGAAAATCACAAAAGAGTCATACACTTCAAAAGCAAACACTCAAGTTTTCAGTGAGGTTAATTGTGAGTTCCAGCTTTCCAGAAGCAATCACTAGTGTTATTTTCTTTCCCTTGTGTTAGATCTAAGTGGTTGAAGTAGAGTCTACAATCTGAGGGAGTCAAAAGGGGTAGCAGATTACTTGGCAATTAGATTCAAGGCGTTGTAATTCCTTCTACAATCTGGGGTTGTTAGATTGATAGGAGAAGACTTTACTTAGGAAGTCAAGGTGATGTATTCCTCAAGAGTCTAGGATTGTTAGACTATTTGAGAAGACTGACTTGGAGGGTCAGTGTAACTGTTGTAATTCAAGGTTTGAATTAGTGAAATCCTTCAAGGTGAAGGGACTGGACGTAGCCTCGTTAACAGTGAACCAGTATAAAAATTATGTGCTTTATTTTTACTTTATATCCGCTGCTAACTCTGTTTTTATTCATACATCAAAGTTTGTTTTAAAAGTGTAAAAACAGGAAAAGTATTCAAGTTAGTCAAACACAATTCAACCTCCCTTCTCGTGTTTGCACCTTCAATTGTCATCAGAGCTCGGTCTCAAGGCTGAGCACTTATCAGTGTTTGAGGAAAGGTCCAATGGGTTCATCATGGCCGAATCCAGAGATGAACTGGGAGGCAACATCAACAGACCACCACTATTTGATGGAGAAAGGTTTGAGTATTGGAAGGACAGAATGAGAAGTTTCTTCATATCTCAAGATCTTGAACTATGGAAGATGGTAGTCAAAGGATACACTGCACCTACTGTTCCAGAAGATCCAACTAAAGAACTATACATAGATGATATGAAACCAGACCAGAGCAAATTATACAAACTTCATCACAAGTCCAGAAACATCATGATTAGTGCCATCACATTCAAGGAATTTGACAGATGTGACCTATGAAGGAAGCCAAAAGGTTCAAGAAGCAAGGGCTAACATACTGGTCAAACAATATGATATTTTCAAGATGGAAGATGATGAAAACATTGATGGAATTTTCTATAGATTCCAGACTCTGATATCTGGACTGAAGGTCTTGAAGAAAAGCTACACAACAGCAAATCATGTCAAGAAGATTCTAAGAAGCTTACCAACCAAGTGGAAACCAATGGTTACTGCAGTTCAGCAAGCCAAAGATCTGAACAACTTAAAACTTGAAGATCTGATCAGCTCACTCAGGTCTCATGAAATAGAACTAGAAGCAGATGAACCAAAGAAGAAGAAGAATTTGGCCCTGAAGTCGAAACAGAAGAAAGCTGCAAGAGCATCATCAGAATCAGAGGATAGTGACAGTGACTATGATGACATGGCTTACTTAACCAAAAAGATGGTCAAGATCTGGGAAAACAGGAAGAGAAAAAGCTTCAAGAAGAAACATAACAACAAAGGAAAGGAAGAATCTGACAAGAAGAGTATCGTTTGTTATGGATGCAATGAACCTGGACACATCAAGTCAGAATGTCCAAATATGGAAAAAGGAAAACAGCGCAAGAAGAATTCCAGATTCAGAAAGAAGGGTCTAATGGCAGCCTGGGATGCATCAGAATCAGAGGAAGAATCGTCTAATCAAGAAGAGGCAGAAACAGCAAAGATGGCACACATCAGGCCTGCCTTTGGACTTCACAAAGGCAAGAATTCAGGAAGGAAAGCAGGCAGAAGGAAGAATGATCGAAGCAGTCATTCAAGCAAGTCTGGAAGCACATCCGAGGGAGCAATTTTGGCTCTGATGGCTCATAAAAACTCAAGTTCTGAATACAGCTTAGGCTCTAGAACAAATTCAGAAGATGAAAACGATAAGGTATTTTCTGTTCTCTCTAAATCTAAGTTAATTGATACTTTAAAATATTTTTTAAATGCAAATAATAAGATGGCTTTAAAACTGAAAACTCTTACGGAAGATAAGAAAAATCTGACCAAAGAAGTCCAAGTTTTAAAGAATCAAAATTTTGAGTATGCAACTGAAAACAAGGATTTTAAAACTGAAGTTGCAAGACTCAAATCTGAAAACCAAACTCTCAAAAGCAATGTTTGTTCCACTTCAAAACTGTTTGTGAATCTGATAAGCATGAACAATTTTTTCAAAACTTTATTTCTAATGGAATGGAAAGAAGTAAATATGCATCTATGATTTATGGAAACAGTAACACTGGAAAGAGAGGTCATGGTTTTACAGAAACGATTACTGAAAGTAAAGTTGTTCATTCTGATGTTTTATGCATTGTTTGTGCTAAGAAAGGTCACTCTGAACTATCTTGTCCAATGGTAAAATCTGAACAAGATCAGAGAGCTGTTAAGACTAACAAACCTGGACCCAATCAGTTTTGGGTACCAAAAGATCAAATTGTCTATGTTGCAGATATTCTGAGCAACCAGAAGGAGACACCACCAATGGTGCCTGGACAATGGATGTTGAAATTGCACAAGCAGAAGAAGGTTTATGTTCCTGCTACAATTAGGCAAAGGCAATCTGAGTTTGATGGAAAAAGGTCTGGTTAACGCAACCAGAACCAGAATAGAAACTGGAACCAGAACTAGAACTGGAACCAGTATCAGAACCATAGAAATTGGAACCAGAACCAACACTGGAACCAGTATCAGAAGCACATAAACTGGAATCAGAACCAATACTGGAACCAGAATCAGAATCAGTACTGGAACCAGAATCACCAGAATTACCAGATTCATCAAAACCACCAGATTCACCCAAATCACCAGAATCACCAGATTCATCAAGCTTACCAGAATCACAGGATTCACCAAAATTACCAGAACCAAAACATGTTCCAGAATCATCAGAGGAACATGGTTTATCGACCAAAATAGAATCAAGGAAACTGCTCAAACAGGCCAGAAGCAGAACTGGCTCTAATGGCTCGAATAGAAGCTAAGTCTGAATCTGAGTCTGACTCTTACTCTGATTTTGACAAAGAAAAGGCAAGGTCTGATCAACAACACAAAACTTGGTATCTTGATAGTGGCTGCTCCAAGCACATGACAGGAGACAAATCTATGTTCTGGATCTGACTATGAAGAATGGAGGCAAAGTTTCTTTTGGAGGAAACCAGAAAGGTTAGATTATTGGTACAGGAACTGTTGGTAACACTTCTTCTCCCTTGTCTATTAAAAATGTTCTGTTAGTTAAAGGGCTAAAACATAATCTTCTGAGAATAAGTCCATTAAGTGATTGCAATTATGATGTTATCTTTAATAAAAAAAACTTGCAAAGCTGTTAGTCAAATTGATGGGACTGTTTTATTTACTGGAACTAGGAAGGATAATGTTTATAAAATTGATCTGTTCAATCTTGCTAAGCAACAGGTTAAATGCTTATTGTCTGTGAGTGAGCAGAATCTGATTTGGCACAAAAGGTTAGGGCATGCAAACCCTAGGCTTATATCCGAATTGAGCAAACTCCAGTTGGTAAGAGGGCTTCCCAAGGTAAGTTCCAAAACTGAGATTCTGTGTGAACATTGTCAAATAGGTAAACAAACTAAAAGCTCTTTTAAAACTAAAAAATGTGTTTCTACCTCTCAACCACTTGAACTACTTCACTTAGATCTGTTTGGTCCTGTTCAAACAGCTTCTCTCGGTGGTAAGAAGTATGGTTTTGTAATTGTTGATGATTACTCAAGGTGGACTTGGGTAAAAATTTTAAAGAACAAAGATGAATCTCACATAGTATTTATTTCTTTTTGTAAGCAAGTTATGAATGAACAGGGTATTAAGATCATAACCATCAGAAGTGATCATGGAGGTGAATTCGAGAACAAGTATTTTGAAGAATTCAGTGATGAGAATGGCATCTCTCACAATTTCTCATCCCCCAGAACACCTCAACAGAATGGAGTGGTAGAAAGGAAGAACAAATCACTGCAGGAGATGGCCAGAACCATGCTGAATGATATGAAGGTTGCCACCTACCTTTGGGCAGAAGCTATCAACACAACCTGCTACATTCAGAATAGAGTCTACATCAGGTCCATCTTAAATAAAACTCCCTATGAACTGTGGAAAGGTAAGAAACCCAATATTTCCTATTTTAAGCAATTTGGCTGCATCTGTTTTATGTTGAACACTAAAGATAATCTAGCTAAGTTTGATTCTAGATCTCAAAAGTGTATCTTTATTGGCTACTCTGAGAGATCAAAAGCTTATAGAGTGTTTAACAAAGAAACTAACACTGTGGAAGAATCAATCCACATTAAGTTTGATGATAAACAGCTTGACTCTAAAAAGTCAAAGCAAGATGAAGAAATTGCAGGTGAACCAGAGGCATAGGAACCAGAAGCTGAACCAGCAGCAGAATCTGAGAAAGATAAAGATGAAGAAGAACATGCTGACTCTGACGACAAGTCAGAGAGAAAGAATGGATGGAAGTACAAGTCTTCACATCCAGAATCTCTCATTATTGGCAGTGCAGCAGAACCTTTAAAGACCAGATCATCAAGTAGAGAAACCAGTCTGTTTGGTTTACTCTCAACAATTGAACCAAGCAATGTTGATGAGGCTTTGGCAGAGGAAGGTTGGATACTTGCAATGCAAGAAGAGCTGAATGAATTCCAAAGGAATGATGTTTGGGATCTGGTACCCAGACCAAACAAAAACATTATTGGAACCAAGTGGGTGTTCAGGAATAAACTTAATGAAAAAGGTGAAGTGGTAAGGAACAAAGCCAGACTTGTAGCTCAAGGATACAGTCAACAGGAAGGTATAGACTACACTGAGACTTTTGCTCCAGTGGCCAGGTTAGAAGCAACTAGAATTCTTTTATCATTTACTGCTAATCATGATATAATGCTGTATCAAATGGATGTTAAAAGTGCATTCTTAAATGGCTATATAAGTGAGGAAGTTTATGTCAAACAGCCCACTGGATTTGAAAATTCTGATTTTCCAGACCATGTTTTTAAACTTAAAAAATCTTTATATGGTTTAAAATAAGCATCAAGGGCATGGTATGACAGACTTAGTAACTTTCTGCTTAAGAATGAATTTAATAGAGGCCAAATTGATAATATTCTATTTAGGAAATCCATTAAAAATGATATTTTGATTATTCAAGTTTATGTTGATGATATCATATTTGGATCGACTAATGGCACTTTGTGCAAAAAGTTTTCTGACCTAATGCAGAAAGAGTTCCAAATGAGCATGATGGGAGAACTCAAGTTCTTCCTACGAATTCAAATTCACCAAGGTAAATCAGGTATACTCATTCACCAATCTAAATATACTAAAGAACTTCTTAAAAAGTTCAAAATGAGTGAATGTAAGCCTATGACCACCCCCATGCACCCAACCTGCTCACTTGAGAAAGATGAAACCAGCCAAAAGGTAGACCAGAAAACATACAGAGGTATGATTGGATCCCTTCTTTATTTAACTGCTTCTAGACCTGACATCTTGTTTAGTGTCTGTGTCTGTATCCGTTTTCAAGTTGACCCTAGGGAATCCCATTTAACTGCTGTCAAAAGAATTTTGAGATACCTTAAAGGAACCACTAACCTTACTTTGTTATACAAGAAAACCCCCACCTACAAACTCAGAGGTTTTTGTGATTTTGACTATAAGCTGGAAAGGAAAAGTATAAGTGGCAACTGCACTTTCTTAGGTGATAATTTGATCTCTTGGTCAAGCAAAAGACAAAGCACCATTGCCATGTCAACAGCTGAAGCTGAATATATATCAGCAGCAGGATGAAACATCAACTTGAAGATTACTCTGGATGAAACATCAATTTGAAGATTACAACATCTTTGAAACCAATATCCCTTTATTCTGTGATAACACTTCAGCCATAAACCTAACCAAGAACCCTATCTTACAGTCTAGAGCAAAACACATTGAAATAAAACACCATTTCATTAGGGACCATGTTCAAAAAGGAACTTTAAGCATCCAGTTTGTGGACACTGATCATCAATGGGCTGATATCTTCACCAAAGCATTACAAGAAGATAGGTTCGAGTTCATCAAGAAGCATCTCAACATTGTCTCCATATCTGACTAGCTCAAGTAGTCTTCTTAGGAGTTTTTTTTAATTTTCTTGTAATTTTATTTTATGCTTTTTAATTTTCTGTTTTTACTTTCTATAACTTGTAAAGAGAAAAACAAAAAATTACAAAAATAGTAGGACCTCTTTTTGGCTGATGACAAAAAGGGCGAGAGAGAGAAAAAGAGGAGAAATAAGTAGAAAATGAGAGATAAAAAGAAAGGAGGAGCGAAAAAGAGAAGAAGTTGAAATGGAGAGGAAACAGGGAGAGAAAAAAATAAAGAGAGAAAAAGAAAAAGTTAAAAAAAGAAGTTGAAAATGAGAGGCTATGTGAAGGGAGAAAAGAAAGAGAGAATAAAGAAGGAGTTGAAAAGGAGAGGAGAAGAAAAGAAAAGAAAGAGTGAAAAGGAGAAGAAAAAGTCAGTATCAGACTTAGGGGGAGAGATTGGTCTGAGGGGGGGTAATTCAAGTCTTCGAGTTATAAACTAGCAAAATAAGTTAAGGTTTTTTCATCATCAAAAAGGGGGAGATTGTTGGAACCAAGTTGGTTCTAAGTACTTAGGATTTTGATGTTTACAAAAGCACTCCATGTAATCTTTTTTGAACCTTGAATTATTAAATCAAATGCCACCAGAAGCTGAAGTAATCAGAAGCAGAAGATCAAAGGGTTCCAGAGATTGAATCATGAAGGTACCAGAAGATACTCCAGGATGTCAAAACATCACCAGAAGATATCTTTGCTGGCCCATATCAAAAGGAAGCAAATTCAGAAGGAGACCTGGACCAGACCAGAAGGAAGCCTTCCAGAGGGAGACTTGATCCAGACCAGAAGGAATCAAATGTCAGATTTATTCCATAAGTTATTCTGACCAGAAGATGGCCTGACAGTGAAATAATAAACATCCTAGACTTGATCCAGACTTAATCAGAGGAAAAGTTAATGGGTCCAGAACAAGAGAATCAATCCAGGTTTGACCCAGACTAGAAGATAGCATGGTTCAGGGTATGAAACTAAGTCCAGACCAGAAGAAATGATTTCTAGAATTGATCCAGACCTGATCCAAAATCAAAGGTAAAATGTCCATACTGAAATATTATTTGTCCAGAGTTAATTACAGTTTAATCCAGACCAAGTCCAGAATTGGTCCAGATCAGAGGGAAGATATTCAGATCAATGGTTCAGATTTAAGTATTTGGCCCAGTGTTGGCCGAAATCAGAAGATCAGACCATGGCCCAGTGTTGGCCGAAATCAGAAGGTCAGAAAGTGTGGTCCAGCATTGGCCGAGATCAGAGGATCACAGCAGATCAGACCATGGCCCAGTGTTGGCCGAGATCAGAAGATCAGAAGATCAGAAAGTGTGGTCCAGAGTTGGCCGAAATCAGAGGATCACAGCAGATCACTTAGTATGGTCCAAATGTGGACTAGCACAGAAGATCAAACGGTCCAGATTTAATCATGAGGATTAACGGTGGAGATTTAATTAAATTTGACCAAAGTATTAAACAGATTTGTTACAAAAATAAAGTGAAGTCGTATGGAAGATCGGGAGCTGTTGGCGGGAAGAAACTAAAGACATGATTGGCCAGTTATTTTTGAAAGAAAATCTGAAGCATAAAAAAGATATGTTTTTTATTTAAGTGAAGCTCGATTGGTCAAGATATTTTTGCAAGAGAATCCAGCAAGATACAACTCGAAATTAAGCTTGGAAGAGGCCCTAATCTGCATCTATAAAAGGAGGCTCCAGGCAAAATACTTAGCATCGAAAATCACAAAAGAGTCATACACTTCAAAAGCAAACACTCAAGTTTTCAGTGAGGTTAATTGTGAGTTCCAGCTTTCCAGAAGCAAGCACTAGTGTTATTTTCTTTTCCTTGTAATAGATCTAAGTTGTTGAAGTAGAGTCTACAATCTGAGGGAGTCAGAAGGGGTAGCAGATTACTTGGCAATTAGATTCAAGGCGTTGTAATTCCT
Source organism: Cicer cuneatum (assembly GCA_037974295.1). Lineage (NCBI taxonomy): Eukaryota > Viridiplantae > Streptophyta > Magnoliopsida > Fabales > Fabaceae > Cicer > Cicer cuneatum. The sequence continues at coordinate 28,170,297 of JBBPBO010001985.1, read as the reverse complement.
TCTACAATCTGGCGTTGTCAGATTGGTAGGAGAAGACATGACTTTGGGACTTGGTGGAAGATGGTTATACTGCTCCAGAAGATGCTGATGGTATTAAAATTTCTAGAAGAGATATGGATGCCGATCAGAAGAAGATGTTCAAGTTGCATCACAAATCCAGAACGTTCATGATCAATGCAATCACGTTCAAAGAGTTCGACAAATGCACTAACAGAGAAACAACAAAGAGCATCTATGATAGTCTGATTCTGACTTACGAAGGCAGTAATCAAGTCCAAGAAGCAAAGGCTGACATTCTAGTCAAGAAGTACGAGTTATTCAAGATGGAAGAAGATGAAGACATTGAAACTATGTTTTCCAGATTCCAGACTCTAGTATCAACATTAAAGGTACTAGACAAGAGCTACACTACTGCTGATCATGTAAGGAAAATACTTAGAAGTCTGACAATCAAGTGGAGACCAAAGATTACTGCTATTTAGGAAGCTAAAGATCTGAATACTCTAAAGCTGGAAGAATTAATCAGCTCCCTCAGACCACATGAAATTGAATTGGAAGAAGATGAACCCAAGAAGAAGAACAAAACTCTAGCCCTAAAATCCAAGCAGAAGAAGGCACTGAAAGAAACATCAGAAAATAATGATTCAGACGATCAAAGTCTGAACTCAGAGGAAGAAGAAATTGCTTTCTTATCCAGGAAGTTCAGAAAGATGTGGCATAACAGAAGAAATAAATTTCCCCAGAGATATTCCAATCAGTCCAACAAAGGAAGTGATGATACAAATGACAAGAAAGGTATCATCTGCTACGGATGCAATGAATCTGGACATATCAAGTCAGAATGTCCAAATATGGAGAAAGGGAAGTACCAGAGGAAAGATTTCAGAACTAAGAAGAAAAGCATGATGGCTACATGGGATGATTCTGATGAATATTCTGAAGATGAACAAGCAGATTTGGCTATGATGGCTCACACCAACTCTGGATCCAACACAGAATCTGATTCTAGAAGAGAATCAGAAGATGATGAAATTAAGGTATATTCTGAATTCACTCGATCTGATTTGATTACTGCTCTGAATGATTTTTTAAACAGTAATTACAAATTATCTTTAAAACTGAAAACTCTTAAGAAAGAAAATACAAATCTAACAGAAGAAGTTAATGTTTTAAAGAATCAGATTGCAGAGTTTAAAACAGAAAGTGTCATTCTTGAAACTGATATTGCAGAATTGAAAACAGAGAATGTATGCTTGAAAAATAGTTTTCCTGAAAAAAAAGATGAAAGTTTAAATCTGAAAAATAATCATAATTCAACAGCAATTGAAAATACCACAAGTAATTCTGATATGCATGAACAAGTTCTTCAAGAATTTCTTGATAGTGGTATGGAAAGAAGCAAATATGCTTCTATGATTTATGGAGTCAGTAGAAACGGAAATAGAGGTATAGGATTTGAAGAAACAACAATTAAACCTAAACCTATGTTTAAACCTGTTCCCTCTGATATTGTGTGTGATGTTTGTTTCAAGAAAAGTCATTCCAAAGTGTCTTGTCCTATGCTAAATACAAGGGAAAACAAGAAACTTTTCAAGACTAACAAACCTGGACCCAACCAGATTTGGGTACCAAAAGATAAAATTATCTATGTTGCAGATGTTCTAAGCAACCAAATTGAAACACCAGTCATGGTGCCTGGTCAATGGATGCTTGCAATATATGAAAGGAAAAAGGTTTATGTTCCAACATCTACCAAGCAAAAGCAAAGTAACTCTGGTGGAAGAAGAACTAGTAAATACAATGCCTATCAGAACCAAAACCATAGGAGGAACAGGAAATACCAAAACAGACAGAGAAATCACACATATCAATAAAACTGGAACTACCAAAGGAATCAAAATTATCATCAGTTCCAGAACTATCAGAGGAACCTAATATATCAGCAGAAAGAGAAGTGTCAATATTTGAGAGTTCTTCAAACACTCAAGTAAAATTCATCAAGACTACAAACCAGGAAGGGAATTCAAATTCCTTCATCCAAACCATCTAATCACAGAACATACAGATTCAGAATCTGAAAATCAGAAACAAGAGAATTTTCAGAGTAAAACTGAAACTGTTGACATAGAGGTTACATCTTGCTGTAAATACTATTATTGTTTGATATTTATGTTTACTGTGATAACAAGAAGCTTGATCTTAAAAATCAAAGCTAGATAAGTATTCTGCAGGTTTTCAAACTGTCAGAGGAACCAAGTGATCCATGTGATGTGAACACTTCAACAGAAACAGTATTTTAATGGTTTCAAAAACAAGCAGAAACCACCAGAAGCAGAATTAATGGTTTGGCTGTATTGAGTTCATTTTTAAATTATTTGATTTGTATTATGCTATATGACAAATAGCTTGACCTGAAAAGTCAAAGCAAGATGAAGCTGATGCAGGTTAACCAGAACTAGAGGAAACTTATGCTGGTTTACCAGAACCAGAGGAAACCGAAGCTAGTTTACCAGAACCAGAGGACACCGAGGCTGGAGGAAACCAATGCAGGTTTACTAGAATCAGAAGCTGATACAGATCTACCAGAACCAAAAGCTGATGTAGACAAACCAAGAGATCTTGAAAAGATGGAATATGAAAGAAAAACCTGACAAGTCTTCAGAGGATAAATCTGAAGATAAATTAGAAGAAAGAATAGATTAGTCCAAGACATGGCCAGAACTATGTTAAATGATTTAAATGTTGCAAAACAATTTTGGGTTGAAGCAATCAACATTGCATGTTACATTCATAATAGAGTCTATATTAGATTTACAAGAACCAGAGAAAGTAGAAGCAGATAAACCAGCAGAACATGGAGAAGTGGAGGATACAAGCAAGTCAGAAGCATGTGACACATTTTCAAAGGATGAATCTGATCAAATCAGAACCAGTCATGAGAAATCAGAAGAGAAATCTGGATGGAAATATCAATCATCTCATCCTGAAAATCTTATCATTGGAAGTGGAAATGATTCTTTAAAAACCAGATCATCACTAAAAGACATCAGTCTGTTTGGCTTACTCTCATCGATTGAGCCTACCTCTGTTAGTGAAGCATTGGCAGATGATGGATGGATTATTGCAATGCAAGAAGAGTTAAATGAATTTAAGAGGAATGATGTTTGGGATCTAGTTCCAAGACCAGAAAAGAACATTGTTGGAACCAAGTGGGTCTTTAGGAATAAGCTAAACGAAAAAGGTGAATTTGTCAGAAACAAGGCAAGACTTGTGGCACAAGGTTACAGTCAGCAAGGAGATATTGACTACAGTGAGACTTTTGCTCCAGTGGCTAGAATTTTCTGAATTAATGCAGCACGAATTTCAAATGAGTATGATGGGAGAACTTAAGTTCTTCCTAGGAATACAAATTCAGCAAATTCAAAAATGTATATACATTCATTAATCAAAATATACAAAAGAGCTTCTTAAGAAGTTTAAGATGAGTGGTTGCAAACCTATGGCTACTCAAATGCAACCTACCTGCTCACTTGAAAAGGATGACTTAGGACAAAAAGTTGATCAAAAATCCTACAGAGGAATGATAGGATCTCTACTCTATCTCACTTATTCGAGACCTGATATCATATTTAGTGTATGCGTATGTGCTAGATTTCAGTCTGACCCTAGGAAATCCCATTTAACTGTTGTTAAGAGAATCCTTAGATACCTAAAAGGCACTACCAACCTCATCTTGTTTTACAAGAAAACTCCTACATACAAACTGAGTGGATACTGTGATTCTGACTATGCTGGAGATAAACTTGAAAGAAAAAGCACCAGTGGCTATTGTACCTTTGTAGGAGACAATTTAATTTCGTGGTCCAATAAGAGACAACACACCATTGCCATGTCAACAGCAGAGGCTGAATACATTTCAGCAGCTGGCTGCAGCTCTCAACTACTCTGGATGAAGCATCAACTTGAAGACTACAAAATATTAGAATCCAACATACCCATCTATTGTGATAACACTTCTGCAATTTGCCTAACCAAAAACCATATCCTACATTCTAGAGCCAAACACATAGAGATCAAACACCACTTCATCAGAGATTATGTTCAAAAAGGGGTACTTAACATTCAATTTGTAGACACTGATCATCAATGGGCTGACATATTCACTAAACCACTACCTGAAGATAGGTTTGAATTCATCAAGAAAAACCTTAATCTTATCTTCGTCCCTAACCTAATAGCTTAGTTTAATTTTTTTTGTATGTTATTTTATTTTTCCTGTACTTTTATAATTAAAAAAAATAGAGGATCTCTTTTCTTCATTCAATCCTTTTTGTCTGATGAGAAAGGGGGAGAAGATGTAATATTTGATAAAATATCAGAGGGAAAAGATGATGTATTTGAAAGGAGGAGAAGATGATGTATGATGTATTTGATATGATATTTGGGCGGAAAAGATGATGTATTTGAAAGGAGGAGAAGAAGATGTATGATGTATTTGATATGATATCTGGGCATTAGACTTAGGGGGAGAAAATATAAAATGAAGCTTAGTCTTAAGGGGAGTCAAAGTCAAAAGAAAGAAAAGTATTACCAAAAATACATTGTTTGTCATCATTAAAAAGGGGGAGATTGTTGGAACCAAGTTGGTTCTTGCAATTAAAGTTTTGATGTTAACAAATGTATTTTATGAAAATAACATATTTGACTTAGAAGAAGAATGAAAAATGTCACCAGAAGAATATATCAGAAGATGACGTCACCAGAAGCAGAAATCAGATGATGACGTCACCAGAGGATGTCGCCAGAAGATGACGTCACCAGAAGTAGAAATCAGAGGATGACGTCACCAGAGGATATGTCCAGAGGATATCATCAGAGGAATCTGTCAGAGAAATATGCTCAAAACAGAATCTGAGAAAAATGCTTAAAAAAGAATTGGAGCAAAAGACTCGAGAAACAGAATCTAGCTAAAAGTATGCTCAAAATAGAAGCGGAGCAAAATGCTCAAAACAGATTAATCGAAATACACTCCAGAAGTAAAGCATCAGTGAGCAAAAGACTCAAAACAGAATATGAGCAAACTACTCCAGAATATTCTCAAAACAGATTAATCGAAATACACTCCAGAAGTAAAGCATCAGTGAAGTTCTAAAGTTCAACTATAAATAGAGACTTAATGCTGAAGAATAAAGCATTGAAAAACAACAGAACTCAAGCTTCAATTCAAAGTTATTTGAGAGTTCAAAAGAGAGAAACACAATGAGCAAGAGCAATATTTTCTAAGTGTTTTCGAGAGAGAAATACAGTGCAACAATCAGCTTTCCAGAAGCAATAAAAGAGTGCAAGAATAAGTGCAGCAAACAGCTTTCCAGAAGCAATGTTGCAAAGTTCCAAACCTTTATTATAGTGGTGTAGATTCCTTCTTCAATATGGGGTTGTCAGATTTGTAGGAGAAGACTTGGCTAGTTTAGTCAAGGTGTTGTTATTCCTCAAAAGTCTGGGGTTGTCAGGCTGTTTGAGAAGACTTAGCTGGTTTAGTTAAGGTGTTGTTGTTCCTCAAAAGTCTGGGGTTGTTAGGCTGTTTGGGAAGACTGACTTGAAGGGTCAGTGGTGTTGTAATTCAAAGGAGTTTGAATTAGTGAAAATGCCTTCTAGAGAAAGGGCCTGGACGTAGCCTAGTTAACAGTGAACTAGTATAAATTGCTGTGTTATTATGTTATTATTATCCGCTGCTGAATCTGATTAGTTATTTATCAAATAATTCAAATCAACATTTAACAAAACAGCAAAAGTAATTAAGTTTGACAAACACAATTCAACCCCCCTTCTCGTGTTTGCACCTTGGCACCGTTGAGTTATATGTGAACTTTGAAGATGATCCTCAAACATTGATCAACCATCATCCTCAAACATACCAAATCCCGACTACATCCCATCTTTTCATCAAAACAACCCTTATCAATCCAACTTATATTCTCCGTCATAACACTATGAACCATACTCTAGCCAACTAGAACAAACTCATCCAGAAAGTTTTCAACTCCATCATGAATCTCTTCCAATAAGTCCACAATGCGATCTTCCCCTTAATGTCTTATATGATATCAACGAGGAAGAATTAGGTGATTATAGTGAAGACAATGAGACATACTTCGATGAATCATCTGGTGATTCTGACAGTGACATTGTTGTTGATGAAAATATGGAAGCAGAAGATCAACATATCCTACCTAAATTCGATCCACCGTCATACATGAAGAACATCAATTTAGATAATACAGAGCAATCAAGTGAATTTGATGACATGTTCGTTAATGAAGACCCAACAGTAGATGGAACTCTTGCCGTTAGAATGAAGTTTCAAAACAAGGATGAATGCGTACATGCAATCAAACGTTACCATTTAAAACAATCGTTGAATTTTGTGGTACAAAAATCAGATTTAGAAAGTTATGTTATTTATTGTTCAAGTCCAAATTGTTTGGTGCATATCTGCGTTTAAATTCTACAAACTGGCAAGTACAAGGGAACTCTATTAGTAGCCGTTGCACAGGATGGGAACGACAATGTAATTCCTATTACTTATGCTCTTGTGGAAGGTGAGACAAAAGAGGGTTGGAGTTTCTTTTTGAGAAATTTAAGAAAATACGTCACTCCACATGCCAACGTTTGTTTGATTTCAGATAGACACGAATCCATTAAGAGTGCTTATAACAATTCGAATAATGGGTGGCAAGATCCTCCGTCAAAGCATGTTGCGTTCGACATATTGCAAAAAATTTTGCAAGGGAATTTAAGGATAATGCTTTGAAGAAAAAAGTTATTTGTATGGGTAATAATTTCATTCTTACTTCTTATAATTAGTTTAATTTTTAATAATTTAATTATTAATTTTTATAATTAGTTAATAATGCATTGTCTACTATTTCAATACAGGTTAATCAATTAGCCTACATATCGACACTACCGCAGAGAAATCGACATATTAAACCCGGAGGCTTTGAAATGGTTAGATAACATACCACGACAAGATTGGATTCAAGCATTTGATGGAGGTAGCCGTTGGGGTCATATGACCACCAACCTTGTGGAGTCAATCAACGGAGTATTAAAAGCACCGCGCAACTTTCATATCACTGTTTTGGTCCAATCAACATATTATAAAACAGGAACACTGTTTCCAACCATGGGAAAACTACATGCATCAATTTTAGCTTCTGGTCAGGTATTCACAGAAACATGCTTAAATTTTATGAAATTCGAAATACGTAAATCCAATAGTCATAGAGTCGATAGTTTTGATTGGAGCAACCATACTTTCATGGTCCACGAGACGGTAAATCCAATAGAAGAACGACCAATTGGTCATTACAATGTAAACCTTCCTAACAATTGGTGCGACTGTGGGAAATATCAAGCTAAACACATGCCTTGTTCACATGTGATAACAGCATGTTATAGTATCAAATATGATTATTGGAGCCTTATACTTGATGTGTATAAGGTGGAAACGTTACTAAAAGTGTACGACGAAACGTTCAAACCTATACCAAACAAAGGATATTGACCAAAATATGAAGGTGTTAAGGTCTGTCACAATCCTCTAATGCGGAGAGTCAAGAAATGTCTCCCAAAAAGCAAACGCATTAGAACAGAAATAGACACTACAGAAAGAGTGCCAAGAAAATGCGGATTATGTCGGTGATCATAATAAAAATACATCACGTATTTTTATATTTATTAATGATAAATATTTATCACTAATATTTATCACTAATTTAAAAATAAAATATAACTATTATCATTAATAAATAGTTATCACGTATTTTTTTATAATATTTATTAATGATAAATATTTATCACGTATTTATATATATATATATATTAGTGATAAATATTTGTTATGTAATTTTTATTTTTATTACTGTTATATATTTTTTGTGTATTAGAAAAATATTTATCTGATGTTTTGTTTATATTTATCAATGATAAATATATATTGCGTGTTTTTTTAATATTTATCAATGATAAATATTTGTCCCGTATTTTTTTATGTGTTAGCAGCAAATATTTGTACTTTAATTTTTATATTTATCACTGACAATATTTGTTCTGTGTAATTTTTTATATTTATCATTGATAATATTTGTCATGTATAGTTTTTATATTTATCAATGACAAATATTTATTAATGATAATAGTTATCACGTTTTTTTTTATAATATTTATTAATGATAAATATTTATCACGTATTTTTATATATATATTAGTGATAAATATTTGTTATGTAATTTTTATTTTTATTACTGTTATATATTTTTTGTGTATTAGAAAAATATTTATCTGATGTTTTGTTTATATTTATCAATGATAAATATATATTGCGTGTTTTTTTAATATTTATCAATGATAAATATTTGTCCCGTATTTTTTTATGTGTTAGCAGCAAATATTTGTACTTTAATTTTTATATTTATTACTGACAATATTTGTCCTGTGTAATTTTTTATATTTATCATTGATAATATTTGTCCTGTATAGTTTTTATATTTATCAATGACAAATATTTATTTCATTTTTTATAATAGTTTTTGAAACTAAAAAAAAAAAGACCAACAAATATTTATTCCTTCATTTTTTACATTTATCAGTTGTGTAATTTTATTGAAACTACATTTTTTGTTTATATTTATCACATATACATATTTGACCCATGTTTTTTAAAAGTTTTAAAATTAGACGAAAGAAGAAGAGAAAAACCTACATATTCCGTCTTTTTTTTATATTTATTATAAGTAATTTTATAGAAACTACAAAAAAAATTATGTGTAATTACATTGTCTTCCCATTAGTTAGTTCTTTTATTTTAGAGGTAAATTATGTAGGTGTCACAATTATGTTTCAGTTGTACTTTTTTTTTCTTTCAGTTTTATGTGCATTTTTTTCTTCCAGATTATATATGCAATTTTATGTGCAGATTTTTTATTTTTTTTTGCAGTGTTTTTTTTGCAGCTCAAGTCATTCAAAGAGTTAATTGAATCGACCTCTTAGATATGGGACTCGTGGCATTAGGTGGACATGGTTAATTAAAATTTAATTTATTTTTTTTATTTAATATATTTTGTGGATTTTATTAATATAATTTAGTTTTTTAATTATTTTTTTATATTTTATTTTTATTAAAAAAATTAAAATAGGTGTATGAGGTTTGAAGGAGGAAAAAATCAGTCGCATCGCAATCATAAAAAAAAAAAAAGATATTTTAGTATATTAATTATAAAGTGTAGTATTTTGAAATTTTTTTTAAAAGGAGATATATGAAAAGGAGTTGTAGGTGCCCTCTTCACGAGATCTCAAAAAAATAAATATATTTTTGAAAATTATACAAAACCATATTCGAACAATATAATTATTTTAATAAATACTAAATATGCATGTTGACATAACATAATTGCCTTTTGTTTTTCTTGCGAATGAAGACATGTAGAATTGTACTTAGGTGCATAGTCTAAAATGTTTTATGGTTGTACAATTTGAATTTGAGATTATTTTATGTATATATTATAGATATAGTGAAGTTTGGTTTCATTTTGGGTTTGCCATAAATACAATAATTATTAGTTTTATACTTTTAATTTTCTTTAAATACTCTATATTGAAATTTATAACATGCGACTATCTATTACTTTTTAATTTTTTTGGGGATCAACTATAGAGATGCGACCATTATAATTTTTTAATATTTGTTTTATAGATAGTCGCATTCCGGAATGTGACTTCCTACTATAATATTATTTTGTTAAAATAAAAAAAAAAAAATTAGAAGGTAGTAGATGGTCGCATCCTTATTACTGTAGAAAAAAAATTATCCTTCAAATAAACAGAGAGCAGAGATACAACTTTTGTTAGAGATGCAGATCCAACCTAGCATGCATATACATATATAACTATTAGGTATTATAAAAATTATTAAGTAATAAATTAATACAAGATCTCATGTTAATAATAATGAAATAGTTTAAATAAGTTTTTAGTCACCTTGTAAATATTACAATCATTTAAAATATTATAAAAATGAAAATATGTGATTCTTTTTATAGATATTAAAAACAAAATTTCAAGATTTTATATATCCGAAAAATATATATGATTTAATTTAATTCATAAAAATAATACAAAATTCGATCTCATTTGAACAATTTTCGTAAAGAGAGAGCTCCAAAAATATGCATAACATCTATTTGAGGACAGGTGTTGGATCTCCAACTTTTATTTGGATGGATGTATATTTTTTTTTTCAAATATTTAATGGTGAAACTCAATATTTCGCCTATTTTCAAATAGTCTAACAATGAGATTCAATATTTTATAAATTTTTCTTATTTAAACTGCACTTACACAACGATGTTGACGTAATTCAATGCAATGTTGACGTAATTCTTTTTACAAATAAAGTAAAGTAAACACTACTAGAAATTAAGGTTTTACCTGCGGATTTTCCTGCGGATTTAAGCTAAAATTTCGCGGAAAACACCGTTACCTGCGGATTTACTGGCGGTAGTATTTCCTCACGTCGATAATTGTTTCCTTTTCCAAAACCGCAGATAAATCCGCAACTAATATTTAACAAACTTAAGTCAGCTTCTTACGCATTTTCACGCGAAACAAATCTGCAATACTATTACTGGGTATTTATTCCAAATGTATTTCCGTAGGTAAATTCGCATCAAAACTATTTTCGAAGAAAAAGCCACAGGAAATATGGTGTTGTTTTTCTATTTTTTTTATTTTTTATTTTTATTTTTAATTGATATGAAAATTTATATTATTATCTATACATTTTTGAATTATTTAATATAAGTTTTTAATTAGAATATTATTGCAAATACTTTAAAACAATTTATATCATATTCACAAACCGTAACTAAATATTAATTAAAGTATGATTCAACTATTGTAATACTCTTAAATAAAATTTACATATCATCACTAAGTATTAATTAAAGTATAATCTAATACACAAGTCTGTTTTCAAAAAAATCAAAACACTCTAGGATGTGTAGGCTTTCTAATATTAAAATGAGCAATAAGCAACAAAATGTAATCCAGTAATAAATTATTGACTCATATGCTCATTCATATTGTAGGTGAATCCAGCTACGAATAGGAAGACTTCTAGTGAACACATTAATGAACCCAATGTTCTTAATAGCCTGAAAATTAGAAAAACAAAGAAAGTTAATTTGATTTATTTTTCTTATTCCAAATGAATCAGAACATAACATGAAATCCAACCTGCAAAGCAGATTCAGTCTTTTTTTTAGAAAGACTTGTCATGACATTGTCAGCAGGATTGGAAATTATAGTACCAACAGCCCCAGCTGCATAGGCTGCTAAGCTTGTCACACCAAGTTGTTGTGTTGTAGAACAATCTTTCTTTCTTCTACGCATGATATTGCTATATATTAGGTTCACTGAATGCTCAAATGTTGAAACCATGACGATGGAGACTGTCAAACCAAAGATTAAGAATACATAAATATCAATATCAATAACAATACATTTGTGTTACAAAGTACTTGATTGTAATAACAATAAAGGGATTTTGTTGAGGTATAAAATCACATATGTAATAGAAATAATTTGCAGATGTAATACAAGAGAAGAGAGATCTGATCTTACAAGGAAGATTGCGGCTCCACAATGGAACAAGACCCCTGCAGAAACTGCAGTAAAGGAAAAGTTAAAACGTGCATTAAGGATGGAATGGAATTAGAGTAAGATAGGGGAAATGCCAAAAAAATAAAATAAAATTACAAGAATTTAATTTTATTTCATTCAACATTAGATAGATAAATATAAAAAAAATGGTGTCAATGTTAATTAATTAATTATTATTACCCTGTGAGGTTTGCAAGGAAGATCCCACCATTGTTCTCCATTGCCTTCAATGATTCCTGTTCCATTTAGAGTCATTTGATCAAGTCTATAAAACACAAGCCATTGATTTCGACTATCCTCCTCAGGCCAACAATCTGGTCCATCCGGTGCCATCACAGTACCATCTATCTGTATACATTTTAACCTTGTTACTTAATTATATAGCAAATTAAATGTTACATATTCAATGTTCTAAATTGCAATTGTAAATAAAGTATAATAAAAATATACTCCTTAAATATAAACAAAATAGTGGATGAATTTGGTCTAAATTTAGTTTATATATCTACATTTTTATTTATATTTAAAGTCGGATACGTCAACAACTCTGCAGTTGAAGACATAGACACAATTAACTAAATTTCATGATCAAACATTATGTGTTCTCTATTTAAGGTTTCGTAACTTTATTCTTTTGAACCAAATTAAGGCTTATGCAACTGCAATTATAGCTACATTAGCCAAATTTATCTACAAATTTACCGCAATATCAATTATCGAAAAGCAACTGCAACAACAGTTTAGAACAATACATACATGTTTGTAGCATTATTTTGTGATAAACAAGGAAATTGAACAAGCATTCTTACTTGAAATACAAGTCCTGGTTTGCATGGACCTGAAAAGATAGTAGAAGTAATCTTAAAACAATAATTTTGAGGAGCAAAAAGAACTCCTGAATCAACTGAACAAGCAGCTTTCCAAGCTGCTCTAAATGCAGCTGTATCATCAGCTTCACCATTTCCAACAGCTCCAAAAGACCTCACATCAAATCATTTCGTTTATCTCTAGTTAACTTTTTCAGCTGATAAGTTGGCAATAAGTGACCTATATTTAAATGCAATAAAAAAGAAGACTTCAAACAACTGTTTGGCAATCAACAATTTACACTAAGCTTAAAATGTAAACTATTTTAAAATAGCATAAAATTTTATTATTTTTCAGCCCTAAAATACCTTACATAAGAAAAAGCACAAGGAAAGCTTGACCCTCATACCTTTCACCACCAACCACACAAACAACACAAGTTCCTGTAGGTGTATTTTCATCTTCATAATAGTGAACCTAATTGTTAAATGAATAAATTAATTTCAGAAACAGGATTCTACGGTGCAGTTCAGTGTAGCGATGTAAAAAGAAACAAGGAAGACAAATTAATCTTACATTTACACCAGCAAGTCTAGAGTTCTTGGTCATCTCCTCACCAAACTTGTCCTTTCCAATGCAACCCATGAAACTAGTGGCCCCAGGTGCTTGAAGAATCCACTATTAGAGACAAAGGGAAAATGATAAGCTATTTTCACCAAAACTACAGATTTAGCTCAACTCATATAAAAGAATGTACACATACCTGAGCAACCCTGATGGAATTCTGAGTAGCACCTGCCAATAAGAAAAAATATAAACATCATTATAAAATGTTTCCTTTCCCCCTTTCTTTTGCTAACAAATTAATTATGTTCCACAGTAACGCAATGATCTACAAATTGAAACACAATAATTCAGATCTAGTGTGTTACCTCCAGCAATATACTCCACAGTATATTTGGCAGCCATTTCATCATACCTGGGATAATTGTAGGATCATATGAACTCACAAAATATATTTTCATAAAGTTACTAAATACTACCACAAATAGAATTTATCAGGAAAACACCTAAAATTTTAACCAGAACTGAGAGATGGAATAATGTACAACCAATTATTACAGCATTCCTTTCCGAAGAGCATGGATAAAGTAGCAAAGATGGCAAAGTCAGGAGTTATCATAAAATCTCCATTTGATATTATATGCAGTAAGCCAAATGTCATGTCCCAAGAAAAGAAAGCGATTATGAACATTATGGGATTAAAATGCAAGATAAGCAATTTGTGAAAGCATTGTTCAACTAGAAAGGACATCAAGAACACTACTATGCAGAGGGCAAACAAGATACATATTTAGTAAAATTGAGCCGAAGTATCGCAACGTAAAGCATATTTAGTCAATCTAAACTCGGCAACAAACAATATAGAACTAATGATGTCATCAACGAGATCAATTAACGAACTAAATGTACATTATTAGATTAGATTATCATAATTGAAAACACAATAATGATTGGTAGACCCAAAGTTAACTTAAGCTGCAGTCCAGGGATTTAAAAAAAGGGTCATCACTTCAGACAGTATTTTAGTCAACCACTAGTCCTAACTCCTAACCATGAATTTTCAGCAATTATTATACACTAAAAAAAATTAAAACTCATAGCTAGAAAATAAACTGAGATTTCACTTAAAAACTACAATGTCTCAACACAAAATACCTATTTTTTTCAGAAACGGATCTAACAATTTTGATTCCTCATTCCACCTTCAAACACTAAAATGAAAGATAATTTTTTAAACTAAAATGAGAGATAGAAATTTCACTCCGTTTCTGAGCAGTGACAAAACCCTAATCTGGCACTTTAAGCCCTCACTCGAAATTTCACTAAAAATCCGTTAAAACTCTAAACCCTTGACATTTCGTTGACCATAAAAGATCAAGGAAAGAGTAGAGACCGAATGGAAAAAACTTGATAAAAGTATAAAAACGAAGTTAAAATTAAATAAAAAAAATAGAAGAAGGAAAATGAAAGTAACCTGATTCTTGAAGGTACCGAAACACGAGATAATTCTTATATGCATATTACACAGAAGAATCATAATTCAGGAACTGAAACCCTAACCTCTTCTTCATTCTCCTTCTCGAGAAGAGCAATGAGTCTACGGCGCTTGGAAGCAATAGGAGTAGGTGGTGGAGAAGGAGAATGCGAAGGGGAGATTTTAGATCTGGGAAGATCGGAGCTTGGGCCAAGTGTATGGGCTTCGGCTTTGAAAGTTTTTTCGCCTTGGTTACGGAGTTTTTGTTGATAATACGTTGTTAGAATCTTAAAAGTTAATTTTATTTTTCTCTTAAATTAAATTGAATCTCATAGTTTTTACCTACAATTAAAATGAGTTTTTTCTATTTTAATTTTTAAATATTTTTAGAGATTTTTATAGTAAATTTAAAAATTAATATATTTTTATATTATTAAACTAAATTATCAATAGTTAAATAATATGTCAATTTAATTTGATTATATTTTAGATTTAATATCCTCAAATTTTTAAATATTATCTGTTGATTTTATTTTAAAATAATGTTTTTTTATAATAATTTTAATTAAAAATAAAAGTTTAATTATGAAAATAATTTATTTAATTACCGAGTTCGAAATTGAATAAATAAATTGATCAAAACTCTTAATTTAGTTAATTTAATAGATACTATACTATAAAATTTAAAAATTACAATAATCTTACTAGTGTCGCATAATGAATATCAACATTCAACCGTTTTCGCACCTCAATTTTAATTTCGAGAAAACTTTACATTCACACTCAATCAAAGCGGATTTATTTCCTCTAAATCAAAACAGTTTTGGTATATATTGCAGTGAAAATTATATTGTCATCGCTAACTATAAAATTTGTCTTACTTTTTAAAAATTTAAAAAAACAAATCTACTTTATTTATATAAAAATAAAAACTACGTTATTTAAATAAAAATAAAGTATTTAGTTCATATGGAATTCCCCAACTAAATCTTAAGGAAAGAAGTGACTTTTGCTGCGAACTCGTAACCGCATGTAAATCCGCAGCAAATGAAAACTTTACCTGCTGCTTTACCTGCGGAGTTTGAAACCGCAGGAATATTACTATACTAAATCGAAACCCAGGAAAATCCGCAGGAAAAACGCAAATTAATAGTTAAGTTAATTTTTTTATATTTGAACCCATGACTTCCTTCATATAACTCATTTCATGGATTTAACACCATAACTACACAATATTTATAAAAATAAAATAGTTCATTTGAAATGAAATATAATAAGAAATAGTATCAAAAAGGTTAATGTGTCAGATTAAGAATTAAAATTAATACATCAACTTTTCAAATATTAATTTTGTTTATATTTCGTTTTAGAGTAGTATGATCTAATATGATATCATATATGTGAATTCTATACCGTTCATTGTCGTCCTATCGACTCGAAAAATTAATCTCTACAAATAGAATGTATTAGACTTTAATATCCTTAAGTCCTAACTCAACTGACATATGTTGATATCGTTAAGTTGAAAATCTTATCTTAAATTTAAACTGAAATGAGTTGTGTGAATTAATTATAATAGTATTTTGTCTCTCTTCTAAGAAAAAAATGTATTAGTCATTATCTTGTTATTTTAAAAAAAATTCCACTCAACTTTATCTTGTGTTACATCGAAGACTTTTCGCACCACTCTATGTCATTATTATATAGTCAGGACTGAGGGTGAGAATATGTTAAGCCGTCCGTCAGATGCATATGATCAGACCTATTTATGGTATGATCTTTAATAAAAAGGTTAGACTTAGACTTTTTAAAAACATATTAATTTAAATAGATCAGTTTCAGACTTATAAAAAAGCATATTAAGCCGGATAGGTCGACATATATATATATATATATATATATATATATATTAATTATTATTTATTAATATTCACTACGTCAAAAATTGCCTTTTACAGCGTTTTTTTTAAGCCCTTTACAACGCTTTTAAGCGCTCTAGTATCTAGTGCTGTAAAAGGATACAGCAGCGCTATTGAAAATACAAAAAAGCGCTGTAAACAAGTGTTGTAAATCCAATATAAGAAGTGCACTTCTTATATTGGATTTACAGCGCTTTTTCAAACAAGCACTATAATAGGTCCATATAAGAAGCGCGCTTCTTATATTGGATTTACAACGCTTTTTCAAACAAGCGCTGTAATAGGTCCATATGTAAACGCTTCTTATATTGGATTTACATCATTTTTTCAGAAAAAACGTAGTAAAAGACTTTAAAAAGGTGCTGTAGAACGTTTTAAAAATCTCTGTAAATAAATTTTTTATGGCATTTTTTAAAGAAGCGCTGTCTTTTTTATTATATATTATGAACATCAAATATCACATTCAGATTCTTCTTTTCAACATTAAAATTCACATCACAACAACAAATTCATATCACATTCAACAATATCAATTACAAGTGTTTCACAGCAATAAATTACAATAAATTACAGTATGAATTACATATATTATCAGAACAAATTACATTCAACATACTCATAGTATGAATTACATATTCACAGAACAAATTACATCATGACAGTAGCAATATATTCACAGTATGAATTACATATTCACAGAACAAATTACATCATGACAGTATATCAACAAATTAATTACAAATTCGAGGACAAATTGACACCATTCTTCTTTCAGTTCTTTGAGATCATTTTCAGAGTAAGTTGGGTTGAAGTTGTCAAAATACTGAAGCAAAATAAGTTAGAATCAAATATATATACATATATATAGTTTATATATGAAAATCAAAATATAATGAAAATAACGTACCGTTTCTGGAATTATATGTTGATTCAGATCAGCAATCTCCTTCATGAACCTCATTATATAGTATCCGCAGTCTATGTTGTTTAGTTTGACGTGGACACTATAAAATAAAACATGTACGCCAATAAATATTTATGCATTGATATTGTAAATGAAAATTTAAAGGCATATAATTAAGTTCTATAACCTTTACTGAAAGTTGTGTGATGTTGTTTGACTTATTCTTCGACACTGAAGCACCCATTTGAGCGTGGAAAACTTGTAGAGTATTATCAAATAAATGTGATTATTATTCAATGACCAAACACATTATTTATATATGTAAGAAATAAATGAATATTACTTACGTGTCGAAGATGTTCTTTATATCAGGGTGATTGTTGAAATGACCGTGCAATGGGTCTAAATAATATACAATTTCAGAAGTTGCATTTATGGAAAACAACACCCAATGTTGCCTACAACAACACAAATTTGGTTGACAAATTTGTTTACACAACTCATAATATCATAAATTAATAAATATATAGATAAAGTATCTAATTACGTACCCTGAGTTGTATGGTGCCAGAAACATCTTGTCCTTCTCTTTATTTTCTATAAGCCTATCAACTACATATTTATTTACATTATCTAGATCGAGTTTAAACATTGATAGTTTATGCGGAGATAAGAATGAAAATCTACTTGACAATTTCCGCTCGCATACCAACTTCTCGTACAAAAACCTTCAAATATAAAATTAGATTATATTATCAATAAATTAATGTGGCAGTGATGCAATTAAAAGGCAATATTTTATATCTTAAATAAAGTATTTATATTACCTGATGTATATGCTAATTAGAGTAGCACTCAGCTCTTTATGATCGAGAAGTTTGTATATTTGCTCTTTGCCAAGTAGTTCTAAATACTCTTCTCCGAATATACTTTTTTCCATGTCTAGCACACGTGTATCATTGTTGCTCTTCATATTCATCTTTGTTGCTTTGTCAAGACACTCACCAAATCGAGCAAGGCGTGGTTGACTTATTTTAGGAAGAGCAACTGATTTTTCTCGATCTAGTTTTTGGATTTTGGAAGGTTTATTTTTACCACGGACCTACACCTGCGATGTAGCGGGTTTATTTTTTGTTTGAATCTAAAAAAAATGAGGTTGATCAGTTTGTTAGTTATTATAGTAAGCTAATCATTTCGTATACATTAATTGATGTATATGTCAAACCTTTTCCTGGCGAAGTGACAGACTCGTTGCGAGCTTTAGCAACAATCTAAATAAATGTGAAATATAAAAGCGGAAAAATCAGCAATTATGTATAATCAATCATAATCATACAACTAAACATACATAGCAATTAAAACATACCTCCCGATCAGTGCCAACAAGATGTTTCGGCCATGCCACATAGCTACCTATTGCATCTCCCAAAAGTTTCACATCTCCGTCGTTGTCGGGGGTAGGCAACGGTGCAAGTGGTTCTAAAGCCACCACAGGTGAAACTTTAACATGGCCAGCATGGACGTCTTTGGTGTGCAATACTTCTCCCAAAGTATTGTACAATGTTCCTTTCCCAACCACGCGGGTAGGGGAAGACAAGTATAGGCAGCAACGTAAAACCTCCTAAATTAAATCAACCGTTAATACATAAGTACGTGAAACAATTAGGTTGAATGAATTTCTTATTTTGTTAAGTAATTAATTACCTTCGGTAGACTTTTACGACTAATGTTGCAACTTCCATCTTCACTTATTTGCATTTCACGTTGAAGTTGCTTTTCCTTATCTTTTTTAACCAAGTATGCAACTTGCTCCGAAAGGGTTTTCAGCGCTTCTAATACTTGATCATTCGAGGGATTTGTGCGCTTCTCATGTGAAAAATAACTTTTGGGAGTCACGCCAAATCCCTTACCCCTCACACGGCCAGAATATTCAGGAACATTGAAAACCTTGC
Organism: Cicer cuneatum; assembly: GCA_037974295.1. Taxonomy (NCBI): domain Eukaryota; kingdom Viridiplantae; phylum Streptophyta; class Magnoliopsida; order Fabales; family Fabaceae; genus Cicer; species Cicer cuneatum. The sequence goes on along the minus strand of JBBPBO010001985.1, from coordinate 28,150,956 downwards.
CGAGAATGTCCCTGCAGCTAACTTCTTTATTTTCATCTTGATTTTCAAGACTTTGTTCCAAGTTTTCCTAAAATACATGTAGTATTAAAAAGATAAGTTCAATATCATTTTTAAAAGACAATATTAAAAATATTAAAGTGATATATACTTACACATTGTTGGACAACTTTTTGAACATTTTCGTTGTCCATTATTCCATCCCTATTTACGCGAGCCTCCTTCCACAAGATATGACGACCCAATGGTTGATCGGATTTCGTCTCTTGCAGCTGTTCATTAAGACATAAACAAAATATTAATTATAAACTATATTTTATAATCTAGCTAACACAATGTATAAAAGTGATGTTTACTTACAATTTTTTGCTCTAAACGCGCATACCCCATACGCGATCTTTTGTATGGATGCACTGGATTTTTTGCTCTCTCCTGATTTGTTGTACTTATATTCTATATATAAATAAAAAAAATAATGATTGTGTAAAAAATATAAGATATGAATATGAATAAAACACACATACTAATAAAATAAATATTACCACAAATGCGGGGTCTGAGAGTTAAGCAACAAAAGAGGTTCACTCTTCATGTGTTATCTAGTGTTTGTAAATGTTTGCAGCTTCAACATTCACATTTCCTTGCTTGTCTCTTAGGTAACAATTCGACAGATGGGATCTAAATCCTCTGTGAATTTTACCCGCATCTCTAAGTACGTAATTTTTACGCACATCATCAATGTTAAAAGCGCTCTGAAAACCAAATAAATAAAAGTTTGAATAAAAGTATTTCAATGGAAAAAAATTATAATTAAGTAACAAAAAAGTGGAGTAAAAAAGTTAATTACTTGTACATCACTCCACAGTATGTCTTTAGCATCCTTCAATGCTTTGTCTCTCCAATCATCAATTGTTATTGGGATATTTTTACGGACAACAGCACGAATGTAGCTTACCATCATTGAACTGTTGGGCTCAATCGGCTGGCCACTTTCATTGCATCCCACCTAATAAACTCATAGCTATAGTGTAAGTGATTGCTTTCAAAAAACAAACAAAGAAAAAAAATCTAAAGAAAAGTATAGTATATACACCTCAAATTTTATTCCAGTACTTCTTGCTATAATGACTTTTTGCATTATAGTTGCCCCACGCTTCACTTCGCCTTCATAGCCTTTAGCGTTGACAGCTTCATTGTTTACAACTTCAGTGTTTACAACTTCCTCGTTTTGACGACCTAAATCGTTGTTGGAATCCATTTATCTACACATTTCACACAATATAAGTTTAACATGAGTATAAGTTCAACATGCAGTTTAGTGACAACAACAGATTGAATAAATACAACATGCACTATAAGTTTAGTGACAACGAGATATGAATAACAATACTCACTATAGTTTAGGGTTACGACGTCGCAGAAATACAAATAGAAATCTCTTGTGCAACGAGAAGATATCACTGGGGTTCCACAGAGCGCTTTAAAAAACTGAACAAAAAGCGCCTTAAAAACCTTTATGGTCGTATGCATATAACTTAGTGAAAATGGAGAATGATGAAAACAAATAGTACGTACGTAATGAATATGGACAGAGAGAAGGGTTCGCACTAGGGAGAAGGGTTCGTATATGGAGGTTGGTTCGTATAGAGAGTACGTAATGATAAGGGTTTCACACTGCCAAGTTCGTAAGGGATAAGAATATACGTAATGAAGAAGAAAATGAAGATGTGGTTTCTTATATTATCAGTTTACTTAATATAATAAAAAACCCTTATACAACGCTTTTTACAGAGAGCGCTTTAAAAGATTATATAAAAAGCGCCTTAAAAAGTATTTTACAGTGCTTATATACACACACTATATAAAATACGCTATATGAGCATTTTACAGCGCTTTTTATCCATAAGCGCTGTAAATGTTTTGTACTTGTATTTTATTTTGTCTTTTACAACGCTTTTGCCCATAAGCGCTGTAAATGTTTTGTACTTGTAATTTATTTTTTTGAAACCATTTACAGCGCTTATGGGCAAAAGCGATGTAAATGTTTTGTACTTGTAAATGTTTTATACATAAGTGCTGTAAATCTGGACATTTGATATTTTAATCTGGACTAAGGTTTATGTTCTGGACTAATGTCATATCCTCTGATGATATTATTTTTTCTTCCCTTTGATGTTATCCTCTGATGTTTGACTTTGATGACATCCTCTGATATCCTCTAGAGGTGTATCCTCTGGTGTATTCTCTGGTGTATCCTCTGGTATCCTCTAGAGGTGTATCATCTGGTATCCTCTAGAGGTGTATCCTCTGGTGTATCCTCTAGTATCCTCTGGAGGTGTATCCTCTGGATGCATCCTCTAGATGCATCCTCTAGCACTGTAACTATTTTGTCTCTTGTAATTGTAATTTTTTTATACCATTTACAGCGCTTGTGGGCAAAAGCGCTGTAAATGTACTTGTATTTTAATTGTACTTGTATTTTATTTTGAATTTTACAGTACTTGTGATATAATATCCAAATATTGTTCATATCAACTTATATGATGAGTTTAGATTATAGTTAAAAAAATTATCAAATTGTCATCTCTAAAATAATTAAATAATATAATTAAAAAAATTATATGATGAATTATATAAGCATAAAATCAAATACTGATCAGTTGTGGCAGGTCAAGTTATTACATGAAATTTTACACAATGAGTACAGATCATTACATGACTTATATAAAACACATAAACACACTTAAGATGCCCTTCTTCTTTTCCTGGTGGGATTCACATTTGTTTGTCCATTAACGATAAACGATGGATTAATCCGAATTCCCTCATCATGATCATCTCTAAGATATAAACCATCATCAGTTGAATCAATTTCACATGGTTGTGATACCGCAAAGAAAATATCATTACCAACATCTTCAACGTTGTTGTTATCATCACTTATTTTATTGGTCGATAAGACAACAGACCTTTTATCATCAGCAGGATCAGTGATATAAAACACTTGTTGAGCTTGCGACGCTAAAATAAAAGGTTCATCTTTGTATCCCACCCTCCTAAAATCGACAAGCAAGAACCCTGACTCATCAATCCGAACGCCATTATTATTATCGACCACTTGCAACCAAAGATGGGAACACGAAACATTGTGTAATCCAACTCTCATGTATGCTCGATAACCCCAAAATATGATAGATTTGCAAATATTGGGTTTTTGTCTTTTGCACTTGAAATATGCATCGCTTCAGCTACTAAAGTGACTCCGCTATTTTGCATAGTGGTTTGCTCATCTTGTTTTGTGGTATAAAATGTATAGCCGTTAATTACATAACCGGTGTAAGAAAAGACGTGTAAACTCGGGCCATTTGCTAGCCACCTCAATCTCTCTGAAATTGAAGCGGGTTCTATATCAAACTTTGAGCTAATGTGATTTTTTAGCCAAGGGATAAAACTTCGATTGTGCTCTCGTGTTATCCAATTTTTATTCCTATTCATGTTCAAACTAGATAACTGATCCATGTGTATTGTAACATACGGTTGAACCTCATCATCATTGTGCAGAACATACAATTGTGCCTGCTCCCATTCTGTTCTTGATATAGTCATTACTCTCTTTTCAATTATCCATTCTCCTATTATTCTTTCCGAATGACAAGACATAGGAAGTCCTATGGATTCAACATTGGATAGATATTCAGTACAAAATTTACCAGCTTCTTCGACAATGTACCGTTCAGCAATACATCATTCTGGTCGACTTCTACTTTTTACGTACCCTTTTAATATTTTCATATATCGTTCTATCGGATACATCCATGTCATGTAAGCTAGCCCACAAAGTTGTGTCTCCTTAACAAGATGAACAGTAAGGTGAACCATTATATCAAAAAACGAGGGTGGGAAATACATTTCAAGCTCACACAAAGTAACAACAATTTCTATCTGCAATGTCGGTAATTTCTAAGGATTGATCACTTTACTACAAATTTCCCTGAAGAAGAAACATAATTTAGTTATGGCTCGTCGAACTTTTTCAGGTAAAATGGAACGTATACCTATTAATAGCAAATGCTCCATTAGAACATGACAATCACGAGTCTTCAAACCTTTTAACTTGAGGTCTTTCATACAAACTAAATTTTTTATGTTTGAACTGTATCCTTCTGGAACTTTAACTTCGTGTAGAAATTTACACAAAACAATTTTTTCCTTTCTAGATAGAGTATGAGCGGCTGGAGGTAGATATGTGCGATTTCCTTTCTTTACGGGTCCCAATTCATTTCTTATTCCCATATCGACCAAATCCAATCTTGCATTGATGTCATCCTTAAACTTTCCGGGAACACTGAGTAACGAACCAATAACACTGTCAAAGACATTTTTTTCGATATGCATCATGTAACATCCTCTAAATTTATTATTTAAAATAATTAACACTTATAAATATATATATTTCATTATTAATTTAGGTGTGATAATTATTTTCCTTGTTCGACTTATTGTAGTTGATAAAATTATTAGTAAGAATTATTTAATCAATGGAGAAGTTTTATATAATTATATATATATATATATATATATATATGTTTTTTTAGTACAAGAAGAATTTGAGCTAAGGGTTTGTGGCTAGGTGTGACCCAACCCATAATAGAAATTTGGGCTTGAAGTTGGTGGCTTAGTTTTTGTATGATCAAGGTTAAGAAAAAAAAATAATAAAAAAATAAAATAATATTTTCTCCCTTCTATTCTTTATTTGGGTCCAACACTATCTACCCAATAATCTCCACTTTAAATTTTCCCTAAAGTCCACAATATTTCCATACTAAGTAATAATAAGCAGAAAAGAATACCGAAATCCTAGCCGTCATCTCCTTCACACCTCATCTCCTTCGTGCATCAAACTTTTCGTGTGAACAACTTCGTGAGGGCGTAGAGCTTTGTACTAGGAAGAAAAGCGGCCAAGGTAAGGGCTTTTCTCCGCACAAATTATAGTTAGACTGTTAGTTGGACACATGAAATTAATAATTGTAATTGCTTGCTTTTGAAAGAAATAAATGTAGACTAATAAAATAAAATAATGAAATCCGAAATCTTTAACGTTGAGTTTGATATGTAATGTATGTCTTTTTAAGAAGTAAAATATGAATTTTTATATTTTACGTGATAAAGTTTTAATTTTTATGATGAGTATGAAGCAAAATATGATTTTTTTTTTATGTTATATATATATGATAAGATTTTGATTCGATGATGTTTATGAGTTGGAGTTTAAAGTTTCTTGTTATATATAAAGTTTTAATCTTTATGGTGTAAATGAAGTCAAGTTCCGATTTTTATGCGTACGTGGTGAAAATTATTATTTAATGATTATTTGTTTATGAATATATGATTCTCATGATAAGGATGTGTGATATGTGATCTTTGTGATGTGTGAATACGATGATTGTTTTAAAAATGTGATTTTTTTGTTGAATGCATATGACATGATTCTTATTGGGCTGTGTGTGAGTATAGTTTTGATAATATATGGTCATGTCATGACATATGCATCTTTGTGGGAGTTGCCTTAGTGGCAGGTTTATTTTCCCCATTGGTATGGGTGATTTTTCTGTGTGAAAGTTGCCTTAGTGACATGTTTATATCCGGATCATATAGTTTTTAGGAGCATGCATTATACATATTTTTTTAATATACGATTTACTGTTTAAGCATTTTTTCTTTTAAATTGGAAGTTTTTACTTTTATATGTTTTGTGTTATTCTTCTATATGTTTAGCTTTGGTTTGATGTGGACGATGGAAAAAAACTGACCCTTACAACAACATTTTAGGTACTAATGAGTTCGAGGAGATTCAAGAGTAGTTGATGAATATTAACATGCGGCGAACGTGGGGTAAAAATAGGGTTTTCAAGACAATTTTGTAATAATAAGATTTCCGCAATATTTTATATGTCTATTTTAAATCCTTGTCACCAAACTTTAATAAGTTTTTCCTTGTTTTAGTTTTTTGAATAAACATTTTTTATAATATTAAATAAACGTGGTTGTTACTTATTATTTCAAAGCATAAATGTTAGATATTCTTACAAAAAAAATTATCGTAAATTTTTCTAAAAGTATTTTTTTTAGTAACATTTTGGACCAAAAATCTGGGGCGTTACACATCACATCGAGAAAATGTCTTATATACAATGACTTCCAATATGGAAATTCAAAGAAAATTGACTTTTTCTTCCACCTAGTTTTGACAAGCTCTCTCGCAAATGGTTTGCCAAATTTATTGGTCAAACCTTGTACTTTTTCCAATATTTGATATCCAATCGGTGCTTTTGGAGCAGTACCTTCCTCTGACTTTCCATTGAATGCATTTATCCACCCACGATAATGATGACTAAAAGGTAAAAATCTACGATGTCCAAGAAAGACGTTCTTCTTACAATGTTTCAACCGCATCCAATCTGTACTCTCTTCACATATAGGACAAGCACACTGATCTTTAATGCTATACCCTGATAAATTACCATATGCTGGAAAATCATTAATTGTGCTGAACAACATAGCCTTCAAATTGAAACATTCTTTCTTATACCCATCATAAACTTCCACACCTAACTCCCATAACTTTTTTAAATCTTCAATTAAAGGAGCCAAGTAAACGTCGATATCATTCCCCGGTTGTTTGGGTCCAAAAATTAACAGAGACAACATCATAAACTTGCGCTTCATACATAACCATGGAGGTAGGTTATAAATCAACAAAATCACAGGCCACGTGCTGTGTGATATGCTTTGAAGACCATGTGGATTCATTCCATCAGTAGAAAGTGCAAGTTGTAGATTTCTTGACTCTCTATCGAAATCAGGATACTCGTGATCAATTTTTGCCCATTGTGGAGAATCTGCAGGGTGTCGTAACTTTCCATCTCTAATTCTTTCATCTGCATGCCATGTAAGGTGTTTTGAATATTCTTCACTGCGATAGATTCGCCTAAATCTTGGTATTATAGGAAAATACCACACGACTTTTGCTGGAGTAGATTCTTTCTTCTTATATCGAGAGACATTGCATTTCGGACACGCCTTTAGTAATTCATATTCTTTTCGAAATAAAATGCAATCGTTAGGACACACATGAATTCTTTCGTAACTCATGCCAATAGATAACAAAATTCGTTTAGCCTCGTAGGTTCGATTGGGAAGTTCATTATCATATGGCAACATATCTTTTAAGAGTGTTAATAATTATGTGAAGCTTTTATCAGACCATCCATTTCTCGCTTTTAAGTTGTACAACTTTAATATCGCCGAAAGTCTTGTGAATTTAGTACAACCATTATATAATGGTTTCTCTGCATCACTCAACAAACTCTCAAACATTTTAGGACAATCCCGAAGATCTTCTTCAACTGCTTTTGCAATATCTTCAACTCGGTCCTGCTCATATGTATCTGTGTCGAAATAATCATTTGAATCATATGTCGCATCACTGTCAAAATAAGTGTTCCCTTTTTTTTTCTCACCATGTTTTATCCAACATGTATAGCTTTTATCAATTCCATGCCATACTAAATGTCCTTCCAATTCATCTGCTCTAACGCGTTTTCCAAAACAACATTTTAAACAAGGACAAGTGATTCGATTTGGGTCTTTTGCATTCTTCACTGCAAATTCAACAAACTCCTTCACTCCATTTTCATACTCTTTTGACAATCGATTGGCAAACATCCATTTCCGGTCGATTTTAATTATATGACCTATATGAATGCAGTAAGAACAAATCAATATATAACAAATTTATCAAAACATAACAGAACAAATCGAACAGATTTTATATGATTTATCATGTAAGAATTTATGAATGCAGTTTATGAATGCAATATATATGAATGCAGTGTTACACAAATTTATCAATCTATAACATCATACAAATCTATAGTATATATAGACTAATATTGGAAAATGGAAACCAAGGTCCAAGGTCATGCATACAAGTCTGATTTCAAAGCAGAATAAATCGAACAAATTTCAAAACAGAACAGATTTATCATCTAAAGTTTTATGTGCATGGTTTATCAGGTAACAATTTATCAGTTTTAGAGACAATAACAAATTAATACAGTACCTTAGACAACAATCACTCAGTAAAAATGGGCGCAAAGTAGTGGAAAGGAAAGTTCGTAATAGGGTTCGAATGGATAGAACGTATTAAATATGTTTTTATTTATTTATTTATATATAACTGCTTGTAATTTTACAGTGCTTATGTCCATAAGCGCTGTAAATATAGTGTGTGAGCGCTATATTTTACAGCGCTTTTATCCATAAGCGCTGTAAATATAGTTCGTAATATAGTGTGTGGACGCTATAATTTAAATTTTAACACATTTACAACACTTTTATACAAAACGCTGTAAATGTAGCGCTCTAAACTTTATATGAAAGCGCTATATTTACAACGCTTTTATGAGAAGCGCTTTAAAAGCATTGTAAACATTATGTGAAATCACTATGACCCTACAACATTGCTTTTTAGTAAATCCTAACCCTTCATGACCCTACAACAACATTTTTTCTAAAGCGCTTGTCATTAAAGTGCTGTTATATCCTCCGTTATTTTTAAAATATTATACAACAGCGCTTTTAGTTATTAAGCACTTTAAAATGTGCGCTGTAAAAGACCATTTTTGGCATAGTAATTATTATTATTTTTAATTATTTTTTAATATTAGTATTTGTTATTTTAAATTTGTTAATTATGAATTCATTTTGTTTTTGTGTTTTTTTATAAAATTGTTGCAGACTTGCTAGTTATAATTTTATTAGTTTTTTTTATATTTATTTTTTTATTAATTTTTTTTTTATATTCAAAAGTCTAATTTAACTTAATGTAAAAAATATTATTTAAATATTTTAATAAAAAAATATATTTTTTAATAAACTTTCAAGACAAATCTTAGTATGTCCAAATGATAAGGTAACAACATATAATAAATCAATACAATTAAATTTAAATTAATAAAATCATAATTTCGATTATTTGTGTGGTTAGGTACGCTATACAAATTGCGTTAGTCATGCATTTCTTCTGTAAAGTTGGAAAAGTTGACTAGTGAACTGAGAGAATTGGAAAACTTACTTATCTCCAATGGCTTATTCAATCGGAATCTCAAGACTCGTCTCGTTCACTTTCTATTTAATATATTTTAGGCTAAATAACACTCGTTATTCCTTAACTTAATTTTATAATTTTTCATAATTTAATATATTTTAGTTTTTTATAATTTTTTTTTCTTATTTGGTCCTTTATTTTAATTTTAAGTGACAATTTAATCTTTTATGTTTTAAAATGTTAACAATATTATCTTTTTTTTTACAAAAATTCAAAAAATTCATCAAAATTTTCAACCAAAACCCATAAAATTAATTATATTCTTTAATATAATACAAATTTTATCAAATTTATAACTCAAATATTCAAATAAACTCATATTTTTATTCTTTATTTGATTTTTAAAATTCCATCTCTAACAACATCAAATAAAAAATGAAAATATGAGTTTATTTGAAGATTTGAATTACGAATTTGATAAAATTTGTATTATATTAAAGAATATAATTAATTTTATGGGTTTTGGTTGAAAATTTTGATGAATTTTTTAATTTATTGTAAAAAAAAAGGATAATATTGTTGACATTTTAAAACATAAAAGATCAAATTGTCACTTAAAATTAAAATAAAGGACCAAATCGGGAAAAAAAAGATAAATGATTAAAACGTTAACTGAAATTAAGTTAAGGGATCACAGGTGCTATTTAGCCTATATTTTATTAATATTTATTATTATTATTATTATTTATTATTTTTTATTATTTTTTAATATTAGTATTTGTTATTTTAAATTTTTTAATTATGAGTTTATTTTGTTTTTTTTTTCTTTTTTGAAAGATTATTACAGACTTACTAGTTATAATTATATTAGATTTGTTTATAATTTTATTAATATTCCTTATGTTTATTAATTTTCTTTTTATATAAAAGTCTAATTTAACTTAATATAAAATATATTATTTAAATACTTTAACGAGAAATATACTTTTAAATAGATTTTCAAAATAAATCTTAATATATCCGAATAATAAGGTAACAACATATAATAATTAAATTAAAATTAGTAAAGTCATAATCTCTATTATTTGTGTGGTTAGGTATACTATACAAATTGTGTTAGTCATGCATTTCTTTCTATTAAGTTGGAAAAGTTGAACAGTGGAGGGAATTGGAAAACTTACTTATCTCTAATGGCTTTCTAGATAATATATTTTATTATTATTTATTAACATTATTATTATTTTTTAATATTAATATTTTTTTATTTTAAATTTATTAATTATGATTCATTTTATTTTTTTTAAAAATTATTATAGATTGGTTATAATTTTATTACATTTAATTATAATTTTATTAATTTTCTTTTTATTTATTATTTTATTAATTTTCTTTGTATATAAAAATCTAATTTAACTTAATATAATATATTATTTAAATCCTTTAAGTAACTTTTAAGACAAATCTTAATATATGCGAATAAGGTAACAAATATTAGTATATCAGAATGATAAAGTAACAACATATAAAAAATTAATACGATTAAATTAAAGTTAATAAAGTCATAATTTCGATAATATTTATCTTAGGATCCTATATCATATATTATTCTATCTTATCCAGTTTTATATTATATCCTTATTCAGTTTTATATTATATCCTGTCTTTTTTCTATGTAAAATATATTATTCAAATATTGTAATGGAAAATATGTTTTTAAATAGATATTTAGTACAAATATTGCTATATCCAAAATGATATGGTAATTAAATTAAAATTAATAATGTCATAATTTCGATTTTGTATGGTTAGGTACGCTATATAAACTGTGTTAGTCATGCATTTCTTCTATAAAGTTGGAAAAGTTGAAGATTGAGCAGAGAAAATTGGAAAACTTAATTATCTCTAATGGCTTCTTCAATCAGAATCTCAAGAATCATCTCTCGTTCACTTTCTTCTGTTTCTTCTACTTCTTCTACTTCTTTGTTTTCTCGTGGTAATCATATATATCTTCAATTTCACTATTTTCTTGTTTATAAGTTTAATCTGATTATTTTCCTATATCAATCAATAAACCTAGTTTAAGTGATTTTTGTTCATGTAATTTAATTCGTAAAATTTTTTCGTTTTTTTATTGAGCTTCTTTTCTGGATTTTTTTAGTTGATCATGTGATTATATATTGTTATGTCAATTAGAGAAAAACAGAAAGGGTTTGTTTTGTTCACTAATTTCTTGGCAGTAGTACTCTATAGTCTTGTTGTTTTCATATCTGTGCTTTTTTTTATAGATTCTCTCACTTCATTTGTGATTCTGAGCTACTTTTTTGGGTTTAGTAATGTGAAAGTTACTTTCTGGTCAAATTCATGTTTATGTCAGTTGTAGGAGATGTTAATTCTTGTTTGGATTTAGTGTAGTTTTGACGAGATCACGGTGACACTGATTTTGTTGGCACACTGTGATTCTGTGTCAATCCAAACATTAGACTATTTTAAGGGAGTTGATATTTTGATATGATTAATTGAAAAATAAAAAACTTTACAGGTGGGAATGGTTATGTGGGTGGGTTACTCTCTAAATACAGTACTGCTGCTGCTGTTGAAGAACAACCAATTAAGCCAACGGTACAAGTAGACCACACACAGCTATTAATTGATGGCAAATTTGTAGATGCTGCTTCTGGTGAGTACTTTTTTTTTAGCTATAAATGACTTGTCTTTCGGCTCTCTTTCCCTATGAAGGCAGACACAAACACAGGATAGACACTGACATAATCATTAATAATTTGATATAATCAAAGTAATTGAATTTGAATTTCATTATAGATGTTAGTACTGTGTCGGAGTTAGAAACCGGACACACTTTCTATTTGAAGTGTCGGTGTTTCATAGTTCTTCTCATCAAATATACAATTTTGAATATAAAAAAAAAAAGAAAAAGAAAAATAAAAAAGGGTTGTTTTTTTGTTCTTGATTAATATGTTTGTGGTATCTTACTACTTTTGAATTTCTCTGTCGTAAGGTAAAACTTTTCCAACATTGGATCCAAGGACAGGGGAAGTGATTGCTCATGTTGCTGAAGGTCACGCTGAAGATGTTGATAGAGCGGTTGCTGTTGCACGCCAAGCATTCGATCATGGCCCATGGCCTAAGATGACAGCCTATGTATTTTATTTGATCATTGCTTCTTCTTTTCTTAATTGTGATTTTTCTACTGTTTGTAAAGTCATGATTTTTGGTTCATTTTCAATGAATTTGCAGTTAAATCCACTTTTGTTTTTCATTTTTTGTTTGTTTGTGTTTTTATAGGAAAGGCAAAGGATATTGTTGCGTGCTGCTGATCTAATTGAAAAACATAACGATGAACTTGCAGCACTTGAGACTTGGGATAATGGGAAGCCATTTGAACAATCTGCTCAAATTGAAGTTCCAATGCTGGTTCGCCTAATTCGTTACTATGCTGGTATGTGAATTGCGGAATGCGGTACTTAACATTTCTTCCCGATGTTTTGTGAATATATACTAACACTTGTATGCTTTCATATTCTCCAGGTTGGGCAGATAAGATTCATGGTCTCACAGTTCCAGCTGATGGACCACATCATGTGCAAACATTGCACGAACCGATCGGTGTTGCTGGTCAGATCATTCCATGGAACTTTCCTCTTCTCATGTTTGGTTGGAAGATCGGTCCAGCATTGGCATGCGGCAACACTGTTGTTTTGAAAACAGCTGAGCAGACACCGTTGTCGGCTTTGTATGCAGCAAAACTATTACATGAGGTAAGTCATTGATTCGCCAATCTTGTTTTTATTTTTATAAATATAATAAAATTATGGTTCTTGGTGCAGTGAATTTTAACCATAAAATATATCTTTTATCTTCATTCGTAATTTGTAATCTTTTCTTGTAGGCTGGACTTCCTCCTGGTGTTTTGAATATAGTGTCTGGCTTTGGTCCAACTGCAGGTGCTGCTCTTGCTAGTCACATGGATGTTGACAAGGTACTGAAATATTTAGTTCTACACGTGTTGTAATCTATGAAGCACGGATTCTGACATGGACACCTAACACGACACGAACACAGTCACTGACACGTCGACATTGCTAATGTTAAAAATATAGGACACTGACACTGTCTGAGATGTCGGACAAGAGTCATATGAGTTTTGTACGGGAGTCGGTGTCGGACGTGGAGACACGCCAAATTCTAGTGGTGTCACTGTTCGTGCTTCATAACTGTACTGTAATGATTTTGGTGGTGATATGAAGGAGCTTCTTGTGGAAAATAAGATGCTTGTATATTCAAACTAGGTTCAGTCCATGTACACTGCAGTCACATGAAATTATATGCTTGTTCAAAAACACACATGAAATTATATGTTAAAATTTCTATTGATCTTTGTCCTGTGTAGAGATTTCAATTTCTATAATGTTTATTTGTACATCAATGGATTTTTAGACATCTAGAACAGATTAGTCTGAAGAGCCTTAATCATGGACAATCTTTCGCAGCTTGCATTTACAGGTTCAACAGATACTGGAAAAGTTGTCCTTCAACTGGCAGCGAAAAGCAATCTTAAACCTGTAACTTTGGAGCTTGGTGGAAAATCTCCTTTTATTGTATGCGAAGATGCTGATGTAGATCAAGCTGTTGACCTAGCACACTTTGCCTTATTCTTCAACCAAGTGAGTTCTTATTGTTGAATCATTATCCCTCGTATAATTCATAAAACATTGATTGGTGTTCGTTGTGACATTTAGGGACAATGTTGCTGTTCTGGATCTCGGACATTTGTACACGAACGTGTGTATGACGAGTTTGTTGAGAAAGCAAAGGCTCGTGCATTGAAACGTGCTGTGGGAGATCCATTCAAGTCAGGAATCGAGCAAGGTCCTCAGGTAAATTGCAAAGAATCATTTGAGTGACATCTTCTTGATCAGTGGTGTCGTTGGCGGATGGCAGGATATGGTGGAAGGCCAAAAATTGGCCATATAAACACGCCATTGTGGCCTATGGTGCCACCAATCCATTGCGGTTTTAAAAAAATCCGTCACGCCATGGCCGCCATTTAACAACACTGTAATCATGATTGTTTTTGGAGCTTGGTTATCCTAATTTGTTTGAGGGTATGAGAGTGTGATATGTGTCTACTATTTGCCATTGTGTAGGCACTTAACTAACATGAAATTTGCTATGTTCATTGTGATGTTCAGATATTTGAGGCTTCATAGAATTGAAATGCATAGAAAGAAATCTAGAATACTACATTGCTGCTCCTTTGATGTTCTATTGTTTATCCTTAATGCATGAGCCTTTTAAAATGTTTGAGTATATACTGAATTTTTTTCTTATGATCCAAACAACCAGATTGATTCAAAGCAATTTGAGAAAATACTGAAGTACATTAAATCTGGTGTTGAAAATGGTGCTACACTTGAAACTGGAGGAGAAAGGCTTGGCAGCAAAGGCTTCTATATTCAGCCTACTGTCTTCTCAAATGTTCAGGTAATATAATGAGAAATAATATTGTGACACAAATTTGACATCAATTTTTGACATCAACTTGGATGGTCAACACATCTCAAATATGTGGTTAATTATGTTTAATTAATAGTTAATGAATGTAACAAGGTCTTGAAGCTTATTAACCATCCACATGATACAATTAACTACAATTTTGAAGGTCATTTAACCACCATTTTCAAGTGTTCAAATATACATATATCAATTAATTAAACATCCAAATTGTGTGCAAATATAGTTGATTTTCAAGTGTTCAAATATACATGATATTCATTAACCACAATTTGTATTCAAATATATAATTGAAAATTTTGGTTAATGGCATTAAATATTATGGTTAATTGTTTCAGTCAATGGTTAATGATTCGCGACACCTATTTATAATTTGTGTGAAATTTGAACTACGTTAGCCCTCCCAGTTGATCTCGAAATTCAATGTGAAATTTGTGTGTCAAAATAACACAACTATATATATAGATATATATTGTAGTTAAACTCCCATCCAAGCAAAGCATTATGAAAATACAATTCCTAATGTTCTTAATTGTATTTGTAACAATCACCAGGATGACCATCTGATTGCAAAGGAGGAGATATTTGGTCCAGTGCAATCCATATTAAAATTCAAGTGAGAACGAGTCTTATTTAAATTTCTTAAGTTTTTTGTTCTAATAAAATACTCTTCTATCAAATTTAGCCATTGCTGTTTAGTTCTTAATTTGATGGTTTTGGTCAAAATTTCATCAATGTTTTGTTCCTGAATTCACTGAATTGAGAAGTAAACATCGATAAATTTTTTTTTACTGGGATTAAAAATACATTTTAAACTTATTTTTATGTGCTTTTTGCTTTGTGCAATGCAACTAATTTTGATGTTGATCCTAGGGACCTTGGTGAGGTAGTTCAAAGAGCAAACAATACACAGTATGGTCTTGCAGCCGGCATTTTCACAAAGAACATAGACACTGCTAATACTTTGACAAGAGCATTGAGAGTTGGAACAGTTTGGGTGAATTGTTATGATACATTTGATGCTGCAATTCCTTTTGGTGGGTATAAGATGAGTGGACATGGCAGAGAAAAAGGAGAATATAGTCTCAAGTGCTACTTGCAAGTGAAGGCTGTTGTTACACCCTTGAAGAATCCAGCATGGCTTTGAGCATCTATAGCATAGATATCAATAAATCAGGATTGTGATAATGATGATAAAATATTTTTTATTTGTCATTTATACAATTGATGTTTTTTTCTTTGCTTTTTTTATGCTCGAATAATTTTTCGAGTATTGTATTGATAGCAGTTTGATTTGCCATTGCATTTCGTACTTGTCACAATTTTTCAAATATAATTTTTATTAATTTCTTATTTATTGATACATGGCCTAAATAATTTTGGAGGTACGCAGGGCAACAGGTTTAGAGTGTCAGAATTTGTAAGTGTATCCCTACACCTATTACGGTACTCCAATAAGACTGCAAAAATATTAAATACTCTTATTTTTTGTGCTAAAATATTTTTATATAAAGAAAGTAATTTGTGTACTATAAAAGTCATCAAGAAGATAATGTTTATCTTCATCGTAAAAATCATCTATAATATAATATTTTTTTATAGAGATTGTGCCCTTTAAAGTCATCTTAATTATTTATAAAAGTTATCTTTAAGATTCACAATTTTTTTTGGTTAAAAAACGATCTTTACCATGAAAATTTTGAAAATAAAAATAAAAATTGAGAGGAGTATTATTGGGATTAAAAGATATTGTTGGGGTACCCAAAGAATAAGAGAAATGTTATTTAAACACAGTTTTAGATATAAATACAAACACAAATATAGTATGACTCACTTATAGAAGAAGAGAGAGAGAAAAAGAGAGTATGATTCACATTTATGTCATTATAGTATGAATAAAAAATAAATATTGTATCTACGTTTATATTTATATCCAAAAATATATTCAAATAACATTTCTCAAAGAATAATTATTGAGTTACATACACTTGAGAATTTTGTTAGTGTCAAGAGTTTGGTTCGCTATGTCAGTTTTAAGTCATTTTGTTACAAAAAGTTTACCCTATATCTCTAGTTGAACCTCCTACTCCCATCACTTAACTAAATTCCAACTTTACACTTGTCACATTTCACAAAATTTTATCAATCAAAATTTTTCGAACTTCTCTCTCCCACACAAAATTGTCATAATAGGAAGTGAGTGTTAAAATATGGAACACAAACTTTATTCCAAAAAACTTAAAATTTTTAGTTTTTCTAAATTCCAAAAAACATAAAAATTGATTTGTTCGAAACAATGTTATATATTCTCTAAACTTAAATTTATGTTTGTTTATTTCCGAAAAACTAAAACAATTCAAATTTCTAAAATATAATATTGTTTTAGAAAAACTTAATTTTTAGTTGTTTGAAAACTTGAATTTTCTCAAGGTATTAATATTTTTAAAAAAGATTTATTTTAAAATTTTTTCAAATATATTTTTTGTTTTAATTACATAAAAAATGGATGACATTGATACCTTAATGTGTGATGAAGCAACTTGATGTTTAGATTGTACTGGTGGATTCAATACTTTAGAAGGTAGTTTTAATTTGAACTGAAATTATTATTTGTCCGTGTATTTTTTTGTAATATTATAACCTAATATTTTTTATTGTAGTTTCAAATATTTCAAATACGAAAAGATTGTATTGGGTTGGGTCCGAAATTTGGAAATAAAATCGAATATTACTAGATCAGATACAAAGATAGAAAAAAGAGGAAGGAATTGCAATTTTAATTTTGTTGTTATGATAATGGTAGAAAACATAAGGCATCTTGTAGCTCAACAATAGCTACTTTTAAAAAAGTGTGGATGTTCATTCAAACTTGGAACAAGACCATTTAAGGATGATCAGAGAATAATAGTTAACTTGTTTGTCGATTTCACAACCATTCGTTAACTAACACCTTATAGGGTCGTACATTTCTAGTACATCAAAGTGAAGAAGAGAGGAAATATCAGATGAACGTTATAACGGGATACAAATTAGTCTTAGTAAATGATCGAAATGAGAAAACATGAAGTAATAAAGATGTAACATCTATAGATGTTAGTAGAAAACATGAAGTAAGAGATGCAACATCTATTGATGTTAATAGAAAACATGAAGTAGGTGTGTTGAAATATGACGTAAAGACTCTGATGTTATGAGAGATAAATATTTTAGACACATCTATTAGTCATTGACAAACGCGTAAAAATCAAATAAAAATTATGGTTCTTGTGACCCATTCATCTGGAGAAAGGAATTCTTTAAATTCTTTATTTCTAACTAGTTAGGGTTGGAAAGCCTTGCCCTTTGATGGATAAAAGCTCGGCAAACTCTGACTAGTCCTTGACCAGGTAATGGCCAACTCTCGACCAACCCTCGTCTAGACCTCATATAATCTCTGTTGCATCTAGCACATACAAATATCAACTTCCACTCGAACATCTCTCAAACATACTCCAAGCACCAATTTCTAACTCTTTGGCATGGGTAGTAATGAATTCCTGTCCACACAATTGCCTAAACATTGTATTAAGGGGATGGATTATCTATCAATATTGTAGAAGATGAATATAACGCGGGTCTTGTGGATTGTCAAAGGATTCTTCATGGAAGATTCACTCTTTCGTTAGGTACAAAATCAGTTAGGAAAATATATTTGAGTAACAATGTTCTCAAGATTTGGTGAACAACTACATCTTGGTCGATGGTTTCATTAGGAGAAGGTAATTACAAATTCAAATTTTCTTCTATGGAGGATCTTAGAATGAATTATAACGAATCAGAAGGGGTTGAATAAAATTCGAAATTTCAAAAAATAGTTTTGAAAGAAGTTCACTAAAGTTTGAAACTTTTAAAAAATAGTTTTGAAAACTTTCGAGCACAGCGAAAATTAAATTCCTTTTAATGCGATCGACTCAAGGGTAAAGCCACTAAATCACCTCTAAAAAATAAAATTTTTTACTTAATAAAAAGCCTAAAAAAAATTTTATTTAATAAAAATGCCTCACATTCAAATATTCTTAAAACTAAAATCGATAAAATCTTATATAATTTAACATTATCTCAACAAATATTAAATCAATGAACATTATTATCAATTGTAAAATAAATATTATACAATATTAATTATATTAATTTAATAAATAATCTAATATATAAATTGTTGAGACAAAAATCTCATTTTAAAGGTTTTAATGATGAAAAAAATCAAGTTAATTAAATCTATAAGTTATGATTCTAATCATAAAGCATTTAACATGTTTTCTTGAGTGTTTTGTAATCTAAGATAGGATTCAAATACAACAAGTTAAGAGCAGAATCAAAAGGATCCAAACTGCCATAACAAAGTCAAGAAACAACATAAACCAAGACTATTACATCTCTGTCAAGAATGATCTTGAACCCCTCAAGGATAAAATTGCTCAAATAAACCAGACATGATCAGACCTCCATAAAAGAAGACACATAACAAATCATAACTCAATAACTGAAGAGAAACACGCAAATCAAACTCAAACTCTTCTCAAATCACGTTTAAAATCCAAACTCTATAGAGGTACAAATAGTGTGAGGAAAGTTGTAAAATCTTTGTGGAAAAAGGATAAATGTAAATACTCTTCAAAGTGTTGGGGAGTAATATGTGAAATATCTTTCAAAGTGAAAGACAATTTGTTGTAATAGATCAATGTTGATCATTTGTGGGAAAAACAGGAACAATCTTGTGTTGACCATGTTAGTGAAAAAGCTCGCAAGATGGTGAAGACTAGACATAGTCCACGTTGGGTGAACCAGCATACATCATTGTGTGAATTCTCTTTCTCTCATGTTCATTTTAATTATCACATGCACATCATTTATCACACATTAAATTTTTTTATCCTAACAAAGAACGATTTACTTTTGTTGTTTATCAAACCAAGATTAATCTTGAGTTTTAAAGTTCATTGCAGAATTTTTTTAAGTTATCACAATTCAAACCCCCTTTCTTGTGATCAACATTGTCATTTCAATTGGCATCAGAGCCTCGTCTATAAGAATTAACACCTAAAAAGTGCTAGAGAAAAAGATCTAGAAGACAATGTCAAAAGCTAAGTACATCGTTGAAGGAGGATCTTCAAACATACCACCTTACTTTGATGGAAAAGATTATTATTTCTGGAAAAACAAGATACGGTTATTCCTAAAATCACAAGACACATGAATGTGGTGTATAATAACATATGGAAACTTCGTTCCAAGAGTTAATTAAGAAGATCCAACATCTGCTGAAAAGAAAGAAACAGATTGGACAGCCGAAGACAAAGCCAAGGTACTTCTAAACTCTAAAGCTCAATTATTTTTATCTTGTGCTCTAAGTAGGGAAGAAAGTGAAAGAGTAGACGAGTGCGACACTGCAAAGAAAGTATCGGATATACTGCAAACTCATCATAAAGGAACAAGCCATATCAAAGAAACAAGAATAGACATTGGCATGGAAGTTCGAGTTGTTTGAAACAATTGATGAAATTTACTTAAGATTCACAACCATTGTGAATGAGATGCGCTCTCTTGGGAAAGCATACTCAATACAAGATAGAGTAAGAAAGATTATGAGGTGTCTTCCAATCGTATGGAGACCAATGGTGACAGCTATAAGCCAAGCCAAAAACCTCGAGACACTAGGATTGGAAGAGCTCATTGGAACTCTATGAGCTCATGAAGTGCTGCTACATGAAGATAAACTAGCTAAGAAGAACAAGATAACTGGCTTAAAAGCATCACAGAGCGTATCACTTCAAACAAATGAAAAGAGTGAATATGAAGACAACCAAGAAGAAGTTGATGAGGAGATCGTTCTTCTTACCAAAAAAATTTAGAGAATGATGAAGAGAAGGGATCAAATAAAAAGGAACATTCCTAACAAAAGAGAAAGTTCCAAAACTGAAATAGACAAAAGTCAGATCACTTGCTATTGATGCAACAAATTAGGACTTTACAAAGCTAAATGTCCTCTAAACAAAATAGCTCCAAAGAAATTTCCATTCAAGAAAAAATCTATGATGGTGACCTGGGATGACTCTGATGAATCGGAAGCAAAGGAAAATGAGGAAGCAAACATATGCTTGATGGCAAACTCAGAAGAAGATGAGGTAACAAACTCTAAACCATGTCTACTTTGTGAACAAATGGGAAAATAATTTGACAACATTTTAAATGATGCAAATTTTCTTATTAAAAAATGCAGCTCAATTAAAGAACAATTTTACAATGAAAAGGAAGAAAAAGAAAAAGCTCAGGCTATGAATAATGAACTAAAAAAGTTTATCCAAAACTTACAAGAATCTCAACACAAAAAATCTGATAAAACTGAAAATCTAGAATGTTCTGCAACTAAAAAGGAGAACATTCTCCTTAAGGTTGAAATTGAATATCTCAAAAATGATTTATTAAACTTTATCAAATCCACTGATACCTTTCAAAAAATTATGGGATCCCAAGTAGGAATTTTTGACAAAGTTGGTCGTGGATTTGATGAAACTCAAAAACAAAAACTGTACGAAAACTTCTTTGTACCAGAACAAAAAGAGAATATATGTAAAACTAAATGTTCATACTGTAATAAAATTGGACACTTGGAATATGCATGTTACTTTAAGAAAATAGAAGAAAAAAATTAGAAAAGAGCACCACGAAAGAAAGAACATTCTGAAATAAAAACAGAACATTGTCCAAAAAAGGTAGGACGTTCTGGAGGTGTATCAGAACAGTCTTCAAAATTGTTGAAAATCAGACTCTCAGAGGTTATCCAAAATCAACAAAATGTTCTTACTGTTCAAAATACAGTCACAGTGAATCAATATGTTATTTCAAAAAGGAATCAAGTTTTAAAAAGAAAACTAACTGTGACACCCTAAACCCAAATTGCAATAAAAAATAAAATGCACTAATTTTGAAAAGGATTCATAGCGGTCCCAAAATAGAGCATAAAAAAATTCCTTTCGAAATATAAGGCTCAACACATCACACTTTCACAAGACATTTACATATTAATTCTTAATTAAAAATCCTTTAATTTTGAATATAGCTAGGGTTGATTAAACAAATATTTCTGACATAAAAACATGTTCAAAACTTAGAGACAATTAATTTTTATCTTTGAATACAAGATTGAATATAACACCATTGATCGTTAAATATGCAAGAATACTTATGTTTTTGATGAAGCCAAAGACCAAGCAAAGTGATTAAGTTGCAAATTCAAAATGGAGTCAACAATCAAGTCAACTATTGTAAATATGTTAGAAGACTTAGAGTTTAAGGTATATGATGCAATCTAATATTGTTATATTTCAAATGCACATGAGAACCTTATACTTTTACATATGCATCAAAAGAATTTTCAAAGTGTCAAAATGCATGAATAATTTTTGAAAATTAAGTTTTTGACAAAAGTTAAAGTTGTATTCGACTACATATATGTGTAGCCGAATACATATGAAGTCATTAGTAAAAACTTCACATATGTATTCGACTACAGGATGTCTTAGCCGAATACAAATACCATGTCGGTACCTATAATAGAATTTTTGTATTCGACTACAACATGTTGTAGTCGAATACAAAATCAAGTCAGTGACAAAATTCACTTATATGTATTCGACTACAAGGATTCGTATTCGAATACATGCTTGAAATTTTGAAATAAATCTGAACATTACAGAAGTGTCTTCGACTACACTTATGTTGTAGCCGAATACAACTGTGAAACAATGTGATTTTTCAGTTCATATTGATTATGGATCATTGCATATATTTATCAAACTTCTTGGGAAGATTGCCATTGATCTGAAGTGATGTCTTAGGATTATAAATACCTCATAGGCTCAAGTTTAACTAAACAACTTTCAAAAATATTTTCAAATTTATTAAGATTCATTAAAAGTCAGATTTTCATATTTCAAGTACATGTGTTGCATTTTCATATCATTATAAAGATTATTTGTTGTACTTGAAATTACATTAGAATGTGATCATTATACAATAAAGCATCAACTGTTATGTCTTCTTGATTTCAATCAAAACCATTATTGTAAATTAACTAAGTTAGTGTATTGTTTGAGTAAAGTAGTGTTCTTTCTTCAAGTGTTGTAAATTAAGATAGTGGTGTGCTATCTTAGGCAGATTGTTAGGAATTAGTCACTAAAGTATTAGAGTTAGACTTGTACCTATTCTAACAATAATTGGAAAATCTCTTGTGGTGTGCAAGAGAACTAGACGTACCCTTGGTTATAAGGGGAACCAAGATAAATTCTGTGTGTTTTTTATTTTTTTGCCATTTACATTTTACTATACACAATCATAGTCAGAAAAATAAATCCACTAAGTCTCTAAAAACTAGAAAATTTTGAAACACCTAATTCACCCCCGTCTTAGGTGCGCCTATGAACTAACAATTGGTATCAGAGCAGGTTCAGGTAACTTGCTTCTCGATCCTTATTCATGGCTTTCGTACATCCAGTTTTTAGAGATGGTAGTAGCAGCAATAAACCACCCTACTTTTTTGGAGAACACTATGACTTCTGGAAAATATGCATGCAAGCATAACTTGAGGCACAAGGAGATGATATTTTGGATGCAGTAGAGAATGGCCCATATGTTTTAAAGACAATCATCAACAATGAAGAGAAAAAAGGCCAAAAACATGTTACAATCGACACTTGGAATGGATGAGTTCTTCCGCGTGTCTCATTGCAAAACTGCCAAAGAAATCTAGGATACTCTTGAAGTAACTCATGAGGGAAGTGTTGAGGTAAAACGTTCTAAACTTAATACGTTATCTCAAGAATATGAACTGTTTCGTATGCAACCCAAAGAACCTATTCTGGACTTACATAAATGATTTTCTCATCTAACCAACCACTTGACGGCGCTTGGCAAGATTTTCACTAATGATGAATTGAACCTTAAAGATCTAAGATCATTAACAAGGGCGTGGCAACCTAAAGTAATAACAATTTCTGAAAAGAAAAGCATGTCAAAGATGTCTCTTTCTGCACTTTTTGGAAAGCTTCAAGAACATGAAATTGAGCTTGGAAGGCTAGAAAAGAATGAGAGTCAAGAAAAGAAGCCAAAAAGCATTTCCTTAAAAGTAGAGTCAAGAGAACAAATCGATGATGAGAATTCATATGAAGATAAGAACATCACCTTCCTAGTAAAGAAATTTGGTAAGTTCCTTTAGAACAATAAAAATTTTAAGAAAAGGAAAACTTTCAGGAAGAAGGATGTCTCCAATACAAGTCAAAACTTCACTTGTTTTGAGTATGGAAAACAAGGGCACATAAAAGCATAATGTCCAAATATTGTCAAGAAAATTATTCACAAGAAGAATGAATTCAAAAAGGCCTATATAGCATGGGAGGACAATGAAGTCAGTTCATCCTCAAATTCGGAGAGTGACGAAAGTGCAAATATTGCCTTAATGAAAATATATAAGATCTATGTTTCTGATGAAGACAAAAGACTATGAATAAAGATCAAGATGCAAGCTCAAAGTGAAATCAACATTCAAGTCATCTATTAGGAAACTTAGATTTGAAGGTACTTGATAAAAATCCAAATACATTTCAAATACAATTATATGAGAACCTTTGTATTTTAGCATATGCATCAACAAAATTTTCAAAGTGTCAAAAATGCATAAACTATATTTGAAAATCAAGTTTTTGGCTAAAATCAAAGTTGTATTCGACTACATATATGTGTAGCCGAAATACAGATAAAGTCAGTAGCAAAAAACTGGATATTTGTATTCGACTACAACATCTCATAGCCGAATACAAAATCAAGTCAGTGGCAAAATTCACTGATTCGTATTCCAATATAAGGTTTTCCTATTCGAATACGACGCTGAAATTTTGAATAAAAACTGAACGTTACAGAAGTGTATTCGAATATGCATAAGCTGTATTCGAATACAAGTGCGAATCAATGCAATTTTCAGTTCATATCTCATCGGATCATTGCATAAGTTCATCAAAACTTATGGGAACAATTGCCACTGATATAAAGTGTTGTCTATGGAGTATAAAATACCTCATAGCTTCAGTTCTAAATTAATCAATCCTACTACCAACTTTGAACAACTTGCTGAAATATTTTGTGAACTTTTCAAAGTTATATTTTCATACTTCAAGTACATGCTCTACATTTTCATATCATTGAGAAAGGTTCTCTATTGTACTTGAAAGTATATTGGATTGTTATCATTGTACAAACTGTTATATCCTGTTGTTCTTAATTAGGAACATTGTTGTAAAAAATCATTGAAGTTATTGTTTGAAGAAAGTGGTGTATTTTCTTCAAGTGTTGTAAACTAACATAGTGGTGTGCAATCTTAGGCAGAGTGTTAGGAATTTGTAACTGAAGTCTTAGTGTTAGACTTGTACTTATTCTAACAAATAGTGGAAAATCTCTTGTGGTGTGTAAGAGGATTGGATGTACCCTTGGCTGGAAGGGGAACCAGGAAAATTTTTTGTGTGCTTTACTTTATGTCATTTACAAGCTTTCACACACTAACACAACCAAAAAAATAATTCACAAAACTCTAAAAACCAGAAAAGTTTATTAAACACCTAATTCACCCTCCTCTTAGGTGCACCTCTATACTTATATGGAAAACAAGGGCACATAAAAGCATAATGTCCAAATATTGTCAAGAAAATTATTCACAAGAAGAAAGAATTCAAAAAGGCCTATATTGTTGGAACCAAGTTGGTTCTAAGTACTTAGGATTTTGATGCTTACAAATGTACTCAATGTAAACTTATTTTGTACTTTGAATTATTAAGTTAAATGCCCCAGAAACTGAAGGAAACAGAAGCAAAGATCAAAGGAAAATGAATTCTGGAATTTCCAGAAGATGTTCCAGGATGTCAAAACATCACCAGAGGATATGTTTGGTGGCCCAGAACAGAAGGAAGAAAAATCATAATGAAACATGGATCATACCATTGGAAAGCCTGCCAGAAGGAGAGTTGTTCTAGACAAACAGGAGTCAAATATCAATTTTATTTCAGAAGTTATTCTGACCAGAAGATGGCCTGGCAGTAAACATTACACAGTCCAGATTTGTTCCAGACTTGACCAGAAGTTTGTTCCAGATCAAAGTCCAGAATCTGTCCAGATTAGAGTAAAAATTTCCAGATCAATGGTTCAGAAATAATTATTTGGTCCAGTGATGGTCCAGATCAGAAAATCAGACCATGGCCCAGTGGTGGCCGAAATCAGAGGGACAGACTGTGCAATCCAGCAAAGGCCGAATTCAGAGAGTTAGGAAGTGTGGTCCAGGAATGGCCGAAATCAGAGGATCACAAAATATCAAATAGGCTGGTCCAGATGTGGACTATCGCATGAAGATCCAATGGTGCATATTTGATCATGAGGATTAAAGAATCTGAGAAAAATGCTCAAAATAGAATTGGAGAAAAAGGCTCAAAACAAAATCTGGGAAAAATGCTCAAAATAGAAGCGGAGCAAAATGTTCAAAACAGATCAGTGAGCAAAAGGCTCAAAACAGAATCTAAGCAAACTACTCCAGAATATTCTCAAAACAGATTAATCGAAATATACTGCAGAAGTAAAGCATCAGTGAAGTTCTAAAAGTTCAACTATAAATAGAGACTTAATGCTGAAGAATAAAGTATCGAAAATCACAAAAGAGTCATACACTTCCAAAGCAACCACTCTCAAATTTTCATATAAGTCAATTGTGAGTTTCAGCTTTCAAGAAGCAAGTACTTGGTTATTTTCTTTCCACTGTGGCAAATCTAAGTTGTTGAAGTAGAATCTACAATCTGAGGGAGTCAGTAGAGGTAGCAGGGTACTTGGCAATTAGATAGGGTTGTATCTAAGTTGTTGAAGTAGAGTCTACAAACTGAGGGAATCAGAAAGGGTAGCAAGGTACTTAGCAATTAGATTCATAGTGTTGTGATTTCTTCTACAATCTGGGGTTGTCAGATTGGCTGAACACAAGGTTGTTTTCCTCAAGAAGTCTAGGATTGTTAGACTATTGAGAAAACTGACTTGGAGGGTCAGTAGCAAGGTTGTAATTCAAGATTGAATTAGTGAAATCCTTCAAGGCGAAGGGACTGGACGTAGCCTCGTTAACAGTGAACCAGTATAAAATCTGTGAGTTTTTATTTTATTTTTATCCGCTGCTAACTCTGTTTTAATTATACATCAAGTTTTGTTTTGAAAGTATTAAAACAGGAAAAGTATTTAAGTTAAGTCAAACACAATTCAACCCCCCATTCTCGTGTTTGCACCTTCAATTGGTATCAGAGCTCGGTCTCAAGGCTGAGCAATTAACAGTGTTTGAGGAAAGGTCCAAGGGGTTCAATATGTCAGAAGAATTGGGAGGCAACATCAACAGACCACCAATATTTGATGGAGAAAGGTTTGAGTATTGGAAGGACAAGAACAAAGGACTTGTTCCAGACTTGATTCAGACCAAAAGATAGCATGGTCCAGAACATAAAACTTGGTCCAGATCAGAAGATATAATTGTCCAGAACATAAGACTTAGTCTAGACTTAATCCAGACTTGGTCCATATAAGAGGATATGTCCAGATTAAAAGATCAATGGTCCAGATTAGAAGATCAATGGTCAAGATAAGAGGATCACATAATGGTACAGATCTGATCACATGGTTCAGAGTTGGTCGAGATCAGAGGATCACAAAATTGATACAGATCAGATTACATGGTCTAGAGTTGGTCGAGATCAGAGGATCACAGAATTGGTACAGATCATATTACATGGTCCAGAGTTGGTTGAGATCAAAAGATCATACGGTCCAGAATTGAAATCATGATGCAAATAAGTGAAGACTTGATTAAATTTTGATAGAAATTTGATCAAATTATTAAGGGGATTTGATTCAAAAAATTCACTGAAGACTTGAAGAAATTCGAGATTGGTCAAAGAATCAAAATTGGTCAACAGAATTTTCAAGTGCAATATGAAGCTAAAAAGATACGATTTTAATTTAAGAGAAACAGGATTGACCAACAGAATTTTCAAAGGAAATATGAGCAAGATTTGTTTCAAATTTATGCTTGGACAAAGCCTTATTTGCAGCTATAAAAGGAGGCTTCAGGCAGCAGCATCAAACATCGAAAAACACAAGAACTCAAGCTTCATATTCAACACAATCCGAGAGTTCAAAAGAGACAATCACTTGAGTGCAAAAGCAATATTTTCTAAGTGTTTTCAAGAGAAAAATTAAGTGCAACAATCAGCTTTCCAGAAGCAACAAAAGTGTGCAAGAATCAATGCACCAATCAATGCACCAATCAGCTTTTCAGAAGAAAATTTTCAGAGTTCCAACCCTTGTAATCAAACCTGATAGAGGGGAAGATTCTTTCTTCAATCTGGGGTTGTCAGATTGATAGGAGAAGACTTGACTTGTAGAGTCAAGGTGTTGTTTTCGTTCCTCAAAAGTTTGGGGTTGTCAGGCTGTTTGAGAAGACTGACTTGGAGGGTCAGGTGCTGTAATTCAAATATTTTGAATTAGTGGATTAAAGCCTTCAGGATGAAGGAACTGGATGTAGCCAAGTAAATGGTGAACTAGGATAAATTGCTGTGTTCTTATGCTGTTATTTTCCACTACTAAGTCTGATTATTTATTCATCAAGTAAATCACATTAACATTCAACAAAAAAAAAAGATTCAAAGTTTGGCAAACACAATTCAACACCCCTTCTCGTTTTTGCACCTTCATATATAGCATGGGAGGACAATGAAGTAAGTTCATCCTCAAATTTGGAGAGTGACGAAAGTGCAAATGTTGCCTTAATGGCTTCACATCAATCCGATGAAGAAGAATAGGTTGGTAACAAATATTCTTTTTATAATGATGATGCTCAAAATGCAATAGAAGAATTACTTATGGAGTGTAGAATTTTGTGCAAAACAGTGTCAACCCAAAAGAAACAGATTTCATCTCTTACAGAAAAAATTAACACTATGGAAAAGGATTTTGAAAAGATAAAACATAATTCTACATGTAAGAAGTGTGATTTTCTTTCTTTTAGTGTTGTCCAACTAAATAAAGTCATTGAATGATATGAAAGAGGACAAGTTGGGTTGGAAAATGTTCTTAAAATGCAAAGATATTCCAATTACAAGAGTGGCCTTAGTTATTCAAAATTTGTTAAACCAAGTATTAATAAAACCATCTTTGTTAAGGCAAATGACCAATCTGACAAAAAGAAAGTTATAGTTGTACAAAATGATCATAGTTATTCTAAAGAGAATTTTGTTCAAAAGAAATCTCTTATACCTAAATATAGAAGTAAATCTATTCCTACATGCTTTTATTGTGGTCTAAATGACCACACACCTAATGCTTCTGATTTTAGGAATTTTGGTGTTCCAAATGGGCATTATTGGTGGGTCAAGAAAGGTACTAATACTCAAGGACCCAAAGCACCTTGGGGAACTAACAAATTATGATCCTGTTTTGTAGGAATGCATAAAAAGTACCTATAATATATGGTACTTGGATAGTGGATGTTCAAAACACATGGCCGGCGACAAAACAAAATTTTCAGCACTTACTCTTGAATCAAAAGGCTATGTGATTTATGGAGATAATAACAAGGGTAAAATTTTGGGTATTTGAAAAATTGGTGCTGCTCCATCTCCTTCAATTGAAGGTGTTCTATATGTTGAAGGATTAAAGCACAACCTTATTAGCATTAGCCATCTTTGTGACAAGGGTTACAAAATAGCTTTCAACAAGGATGAATGCATTATCCAAAATGAGGTATCAAATGAAATC
Organism: Cicer cuneatum; assembly: GCA_037974295.1. Taxonomy (NCBI): domain Eukaryota; kingdom Viridiplantae; phylum Streptophyta; class Magnoliopsida; order Fabales; family Fabaceae; genus Cicer; species Cicer cuneatum. The sequence goes on along the minus strand of JBBPBO010001985.1, from coordinate 28,121,459 downwards.
CAGTTTGTTGGTAAGCGTTTTAAAAATATTTTTATAATTAATCTTGATGATTTGTCTTTAAGAATGAAATGTCTTATGGTAAGCGACAACAATGATGCATGGCTATGGCATAAAAGATTTGCACATATCCATATGGATCATTTAAATAAGTTAGTCAAGCATGAACTTGTTATAGGCTTACCACAGATGAAATTTATTAAAGACAAGTTATGTGATGCTTGTCAAAAGGTTAAGCAAACTAAGGTTTCCTTCAAACCCAAAAATATTGTATCAACTTCAAGACCACTTCAATTAATACATATAGACTTGTTTGGTCCATCAAGAACTAAAAGTCTTGGTGGAAATTCATATGGACTAGTAATTGTTGATGATTTTTCAAGGTTCACTTGGACCTTATTCTTGGCAAATAAAGATGAAGCTTTTAAAGCATTTAAAAATTATGCCAAACTAGTCCAAAATGAACAAGCAACCAAAATTGTATCAATAAGAAGTGATCATGGAGGAGAGTTTCAAAATGCTTCTTTTGTAGAATATTGTGAAGTAAATCGAATCTTGCATAACTTTTATGCACCAAGAACACCTAAACAAAATGGAGTTGTTGAGAGAAAGAACAGATTATTGGTAGAACTTGCAAGGACCATGCTAAGCGACTCAAGTTTACTAAAATACTTTTGGGCAGATGTTGTAAGTACAACTTGTTATGTATCCAACCGGGTAATGATTCGGCCAATCCTAAAGAAGACTCCATATGACCTCTATAAAGGTAGAAAGCCAAATATCTCCCACTTTCACATATTTGGATGTAAATGCTTTGTGTTGAATAATGGTAAGGAAAATCATGGTAAATTCGATGAAGGTATTTTTATTGGTTATTCCTTATTAAATAAAGCTTTTAGAATTTTCAATAAAAGAACCTTATTAGTTGAAGAATCTATGCATGTATCTTTTGATGAATCTAACCCCTCAAAAGAAGATAAAATTGTTTCTTGTGATGATGATGATGATTTTATAAGTGATGATATAAGCAAAGACAATCAAGTTGATCAATCAATTCAAAGGAATGAAATCAATATAGAACAACAAGATCAACACAATGATCTCCCTCGAGAATGGAGAACCCATCGTGATCACCCCATTGATAACATTATAGGTGATATCAACAAAGGAGTTACTACAAGGCTAAATCTCAAAGATGCTTGTTTGAATATGGAATTTGTCTCTCAGATAGAACCTTCTAAGGTAGGTGAAGCCCTTAAGGATGATCAATGGATACTTGCCATGCAAGAAGAACTAAACCAGTTTGAAAGAAACGAGGTTTGGGAACTTGTTCCAAATCTTGGCAATAAACACATCATTGGTACCAAATGGGTGTTTAAGAATAAACTAGATGAAAATGGTATAGTTGTTCGAAACAAGGCAAGGTTGGTAGCTCAAGGATACAACCAAGAAGAAGGGATCGACTTTGATGAAACATTTGCTTTGGTAGCAAGGTTAGAAGCAATCCGTTTATTACTTGCTTATGCTTGTTCTATGAATGTTGAATTATTTCAGATGGATGTCAAGATTGCTTTCCTAAATGGCTACATCAATGAGGAAGTCTATGTCAAACAATCACTCGGCTTTGAAGACTTCAAGAATCCTTCACATGTATTCAAATTAAAGAAAGCCTTTTATTGTTTAAAACAAACTCCAAGAGCTTGGTATGATAAGCTAAGTAACTTTCTATGTGAAAGAGGATTTGAAAAGGGAAAGGTAGATACAACTTTGTTCATTAAAAGGATTCATGATCAAGCTTTACTTGTTCAAATCTGTTGGAACCAAGTTGGTTCTTTCAATTAAAGTTTTGATCTTAACAAAAGTATTTTATGAAAATCACATTTTGACTTAGAAGAAACATGAAAAATCAGAGGAAGTGAAAAATCAGAGGATGACGTCACAAGAGGATGACATCACCAGAGGATGTCATCAAAGGATGACGTCACTAGAAGATACCTCCAGAAGATACAAATCAGAAGATACAGACAGAAGATATCAACGTCACCAGAAGATGTCATCAGAGGATGACATCACCATAAGATATAAATGTCACCAGAAGATACGACCAGAAGATATTGAAGGTGGAAACACGAGAAGGGGGGTTGAATTGTGTTTGCCAAACTTTAATTCTTTTGCTGTTTTGTTGAATGTTGATGCAAATTATTGGATGAATAATTGATCAGACTTAGGAACGGATAATAACAACTTAAGAACACAATAATTTATCCTGGTTCACCATTAACTTGGCTACATCCAGTCCCTTCATCCTGAAGGCTTTAACCACTAATTCAAAACCTTTGAATTACAACACATGACCCTTCAAGCTAGTCTTCTCAAACAGCCTGACAACCCCAGACTTTTGAGAAACAAAAACAACACTTTGACTCTACAAGTCAAGTCTTCTCCTACCAATCTGAAAACCCCAGATTGAAGAAGGAATCTACACCACTATCGGGTTTGATTAAAAAAGTTGGAACTATGCAAATTTGCTTCTGGAAAGCTGATTGCTGCACTTAATTTCTCTCTCGAAAACACTTAGAAAATTTTGCTTTTGCACTCAAGTGATTCTCTCTTTTGAACTCTCAAATTGTGTTAAATATGAAGCTTGAGTTCTTGTATTTTCGATGCTTGATGCTACTGCCTGAATCCTCCTTTTATAGCTGTAGATAGGGCTTTGTCCAAGTTTAAATTCGAAATAGATCTTGCTCAGATTTCCTTTGAAAATACTGTTGGCCATTCCTGTTTCACTTAAATAAAAATAGTATATTTTTAGCTTCAGATTGCATTTGAAAATTATGTTGATCAATCTTGTTTCTTTTAATTTAAAAACATATCTTTTAAGGCTTCAGATTGCATTCGAATTTCTTCAAGTCCTCAGTGATTTTTTGAATCAAATCCCCTTAATACTTTGATCAAATTTCTATCAAAATTTAATCAAGTCTTTTTCAAATTTTAATCAAGTCTTCATTGATTTGCATCATGATTTAAATTTTGGATCGTATGATCTTCTAATCTCGGCCAGTTCTAGACCATGTAATCTGATCTGTACCAATTATGTGATCCTCTGATCTCGACCAACACTGGACCATGTGATCTGATTTGTACCATTATGTGATCCTCTGATATGAACCATTGATCTTCTAATCTGGACCATTGATATTTTAATCTGGACCATTGATCTTTTAATTAGAACATTTATCCTCTAATTTGGACCATTGATCTTTTAATTTGGATATTTATCCTTTGATCAGGACAAAGTCTGGGCTAAGTCTGGATTGAATCTGAATTAAATATGGACTAAGTCTTATGTTCTGGACAATTATATCTTCTGATCTGGACCAAGTCTGGACTAAGTTTTATGGTCTGGACCATGCTATCTTCTGGTCTGGACCGAGTCTTTTGTTCTGGACCAGTTATCTTCAGGTCTGGACCAAGTCTGGATTAAGTCTGGACTGAGTTTTATATTCACGACCATGCTATCTTCTAGTCAGGATTAAGTCTGGACCAAGTCTGACTTATGTTTCCTTCTGGTCTGGAACAAGTCTCCCTCTGACAAGCTTCCTTCTGGTCTGGACCAAGTCTCCTTCTGGACTCTGCTTCCTTTTGATTTGGGCCAAGAAAGATATCCTCTGATGATGTTATTTCTCTTTCCCTTTGATGTTATCCTCTGATGTTTGCCTTTGATGACATCCTCTGATATCCTCTGGAGGTGTATCCTTTGGTGTCCTCTGGATCCATCCTCTGGTACCCTCTGGCCGAACCTTCTAATGACATTTCTATCCTCTGGTTGCTTCCTCTGGATGTATCCTCTGATGGTGTCATCATCTGATTTTGCACAGCCTCTGATTTGTTCTTCTAAGTCAAAATACAATTTACATAAAATACTTTTGTTAACATCAAAACTTTGATTGAAAGAACCAACTTGGTTGAAACATTCTCCCCCTTTTTGATGATGATAAAACTTTGTATTTTTGATAACTATTTTTCTTTCTTTTGACTTTGACTACCCCTAAGACTAAACTTTATTTTGACTTTTTCTCCCCCTAAGTTTAATGCCCCCAATTCTTTATCAAATACATTTTCTCCCCCTTTGTCATCAGACAAAAAGGTTTGAAGGAAGAAAGGAGATCCTCTGATTTTTTTTTTTCATCTTTTGCTTTTTTTATTCTTTTTTTTTTCATCTTCTGCTTTTTTTTATATTATTGAAAAACAATACACAAAAATAAAAATACAATAACAAAAATTAAACTAAGCTATTTGTCAGGGATGAAGGTAAGGTTAAGGTTTTTCTTGATGAAGTCAAACCTATCTTCAGGTAGTGGTTTAGTGAGATGTCAGCCCATTGATGGTTAGTGTCTACAAACTGGATGTTGAGTGTCCCTTTTTGAACGTAAGCTCTGATGAAGTGGTGTTTGATTTCTATGTGTTTGGCTCTAGAATGAAGGATAGGGTTTTTGGTTAGGTTGATGGTTGAAGTGTTGTCACAATATAAAGGGATGTTTGTTTCCATGATTTTGTAGTCTTCCAGCTGATGTTTCATCTAAATGAGTTGAGAGCTGCATTCGGCTGCTGAAATGCATTCAACTTTTGCTGTTGACATGGCAATGGTGTTTTGTCTCTTGCTTGTCTAGGATATTAAACTGTCTCCTAAGAATGTGCAGTTTCCACTTGTACTCTTTCTTTCGAGTTTATCTCCAGCATAATCAGAGTCACAATATCCACTTAGTTTGTATGTAGGAGTTTTCTTGTAGAACAAGATGAGGTTGTTAGTGCCTTTTAGGTATCTAATGATTATCTTAACGGCAGTTAAATGGGATTTCCTAGGGTCAGATTGAAATCTAGCACATACGCATACACTGTACATAATATCAGGTCTTGAAGTAGTGAGATAGAGTAGAGATCCTATCATACCTCTGTAGGATTTTTGATCAACTTTTTGACCTGAGTCATCTTTTTCAAGTGAGCAGGTAGGGTGCATTGGGGTAGCCATAGGTTTGCAGTCACTCATCTTAAACTTCTTGAGAAGTTCTTTTGTATATTTTGATTGATGAATGTATATACCATTATGACTTTGATGAATTTGAATTCCTAGGAAGAACTTAAGTTCTCCCATCATGCTCATTTGAAATTCCTACTGCATCAATTTAGAAAATTCTTGGCAGAGAGTGCCATTAGTAGATCCAAAGATAATATCATCAACATAAACTTGAATAATCAGAATATCATCTTTTATTGATTTTCTAAAGAGAGTATTGTCTACTTGTCCTCTTTCAAAGTCATTTTTAAGTAAGAAGTTACTAAGTCTATCATACCATGCCCTAGGTGCTTGTTTTAAACCATACAAAGATTTTTTAAGTTTAAAAACATAGTTTGGAATTTCAGAACTTTCAAAACCTGGGGGTTGTTTAACATAGACTTCTTCACTTATATAACCATTTAAAAATGCGCTTTTAACATCCATTTGAAATAATGAAATGTTATTATTAGCAGCAAAGGAAAGTAGGATACAAATAGCTTCTAACCTGGCCACTGGAGCAAAAGTCTCAGTGTAGTCAATACCTTCTTGCTGACTGTAGCCTTGTGCAACAAGTCGTGCCTTGTTTTTGACAACTTTTCCTTTTTCATTCAGCTTGTTTATGAAAACCCACTTGGTTCCAATAATGTTCTTTTCTGGTCTTGGAACTAGATCTCAAACATCATTCCTTTCAAATTCTTTAAACTCTTTTAGCTTGGCAAGAATCCATCCATCTTCCTTCAGTGCTTCATCAACAGAAGTAGGCTCAATAGATGAGACTAAGCCAAACAAACTGGTTTCTTTGAGTGATGATCTTGTCCTTAAGGGATCACTTGCACTCCCAATGATTAGAGTTTCAGGATGTGAAGACTTGTTTTTCCATCCATATCTTGCTTTTGACTTACCTTCAGATTCATCCTTTGAAAATTTGTCGGGTTCTTCTGTTTTGCTTTCATCCTCCACATTTTCAAGCTCTCTTGGTTTGTCTGTATCAGCTTCCTTTGGTTCTGGTAAACCTGCACTATCATCATCTTGCTTTGACTTTTCAAGGTCAAGCTGTTTGTCATCAAATTTAACATGTATGGATTCCTCCACAATATTAGTTTCCCTGTTAAACACTCTATAGACCTTAGATCTTTCAGAGTAACCAATGAAGGTCCACTTTTTAGATCGAGAATCAAATTTTCCAATTATGATCTTCTGATCTCGAGGAACTCTGGACCATGTAATCTGATCTGTACCAATTATGTGATCCTTTGATCTCGACCAACACTAGACCATGTGATCTGATTTGTACCATTATATGATCCTCTGATATGAACCATTGACCTTCTAATCTAGACCATTGATATTTTAATCTGGACCATTGATCTTTTAATCTGGACATTTATCCTCTGACTTGGACCATTGATCTTTTAATATGGACATTTATCCTCTGATTTGGACCATTGATCTTTTAATCTGGACATTTATCCTCTAATATGGACTAAGTCTGGATTGAATCTGAATTAAATTTGGACTAAGTCTTATGTTCTGGACAATTATATCTTCTGATCTGGACCAAGTCTGGACTAAGTTGTATGTTGTTTTGGACCAGTTATCTTCAGGTCTAGACCAAGTCTGGATTAAGTCTGGACTGAGTTTCATATTCACGACCATGCTATCTTCTAGTCAGGACTAAGTCTGGACCAAGTCTGACTTATGTTTCCTTCTGGTCTGGAACAAGTCTCCCTCTGACAAGCTTTCTTCTAGACTGGACCAAGTCTCCTTCTGGACTCTGCTTCTTTCTGATTTGGGCCAAGAAAGATATCCTCTGATGATGCTATTTTTCCTTTCCTTTGATGATATCATTTGATGTTTTCTTTTGATGACATCCTCTGATATCTTCTGGAGGTGTATCCTCTAGTGTCCTCTGGTACCCTCTTGATGTTTCCTCTGGCCGAACCTTCTGGTGACATTTCTATCCTCTGGTTGCTTCCTTTGGATGTATCATCTGGTGGTGCCAACCTCTGATTTTGCACAGCCTCTGATTTTTTATTCTAAGTCAAATACAATTTACATAAAATACTTTTCTTAACATTAAAACTTTGATTGAAAGAACCAACTTGGTTCCAACAGATATCACCAGAGGATACCAGAAGATATCACCAGAAGGTAAATCTAGAGGATACCAGAGGATGTCATTAGAGGATATCACCAGAGGATCCCATTAGAAGCAAGAATCAGAAGATGTCATCAAAGGCAAAAATCAGAGGATATCATCAAAGGGAAGGAACAATGACCAAAAGTAAACCTTGTCCAGAAAGAGACGTGGCCTAGACCAGAAGGAAACCTTATCCAGAAGAAAACATGGTCCAGATCAGAAGCAAACATGGTCTAGAAGGATACTTAGTTCAGATCAGAAGAATACTTGGTCCAAAAGAATACTTGGTCCAAAAGGAGACATGGTCCAGACCATAAGGAAAAATTATCCAGAAGATAACATGGTCCAAATAAGAAGATAACTTGGTCCAGAACAGAAGACAAGGTCCAGACCAAAAGATAGCATGGTCCAAAAAAGAAGAATTGGTCCAGACTTGGTCCAGATCAGAAGATCACACTGTCCAGATCAGGAAACAGAATGGTACAGATCAGATCACATGGTCCAGACTTGGTCTAGATCAGCAGATCATACGGTCTAGATTTTAAATCATGATGCAGATCAAGTGAAGAGTTGATTAAAATTAGAAGAGGACTTGACTGAATTTTGAAATAGATCTGATCGTAGGCTTAAGAAGATTTGATTCAAAAATCAAAGAAGACCTAAAGGAAATACGAAGGAAATCTGAGCAAAGAAGATATGGTTCGAAATTAAAAAGAAACAGGATTGGCCAACAAAATTTTCAAACGAAATCTAAGCAAGATTTATCTCGAATTTAAGCTTGGACAAAGCCCATATTTCAGCTATAAAAGGAGGCTTCAGGCAGCAGCAGTAAGCATCGAAAAGTAGAAGAACTCAAACATAAAATCCAGATTCATCTTAGAGTTGAAATCTATCAAAAAACACAAGAACTCAAGCTTCATTTCAAAGTTATCCGAGAGTTCAAAAGAGAGAAACACAAGTGTGCAAGAACAATATTTTCTAAGTGTTTTTGAGAGAGAAATCCAGTGCATTAATCAGCTTTCTAGAAGCAACATTGCAGAATTCTAAACCCTTGTAATCAAACCCGATAGAGGTGTGGGTTCCTTCTTCAATCTGAGGTTGTCAGATTGGTAGGAGAAGACTTGACTTGTAGGGTCAAGGTGCGGAAGTTCCTTATTCAATCTGGGGTTGTCAGATTGGTAGGAGAAGACTTGACTTGTAGGGTCAAGGTGTTGTTATTGTTCCTCAAAAGTCTGGGGTTGTCAAACTATTTGGGAACACTTGCTTGGAGGGTCAGGTGCTGTAATTCAAAGTGTTTTGAATTAGTGGATTAAAGCCTTCAGAATGATGAACCAGGATAAATCGTTGTGTTCTTATGTTGTTATTATCCGCTACTGAGTCTGATTATTTATTCATCAAATAATTCACATCAACATTCAATAAAACAGCAAAAGAAATCAAGTTTGACAAAATCTACGTTGACGATATCATATTTGGATCAACCAATAATGGATTATGTGAATAATTCTCATTAATGATGCAAGGAGAATTGGAAATGTCCATGATGAATAAGTTAAATTATTTCCTTGGACTTCAAATCAAGCAACTCAAGAATGACATTTTCATCAATCAAGCAAAGCACTGTAAGGGACTGTTAAAAAGATTTAAGATGGAAAACAGTAAAGAAAGTACAACTCCTATGGGCTCCGGAACTTATGTAGATAAAGATGAATCTAGTAAATCAATAGACATATCAAAGTATTGAGGTATGATTGGTTCTCTTTTATATCTAACGGCCTGTCAGCCAGATATTATGTTCAGTGTCTGCTTATGTGCAAGGTTTCGGGCAGATCTTAAAGAATCACATCTTGTAGCAATGAAGCGAATCATAAAATATTTAAAAGGAACAACCAATGTTGGCCTATGGTATCCAAAAGGTAGTATATGCAATCGTGTTGGTTATTCTGATTCAGACTATGCATGATGTAAAATAGATCGAAAAAGCACAAGCGGCACTTGCCATATCTTAGGTAATGCTTTGGTGTCATGGTCGTGTAAAAAGCAAGCATGTGTGGCTGTAAGCACTGGTGAAGCAGAATACATAGCAACAGGGAGTTGTTGTGCACATATTTTATGGTTCAAAGAACATTTATGTGACTATGGACTTGACCTCGGATGCATCGCCCTAAGATGTGACAATACAAGTGTTATCAATATCACAAAGAACCCAATCATGCACTCTCGAACCAAACATATAGACATACGCCATCATTTTCACGGGATCATGTGTTCAATGGCAATGTTGAAGTAACATTTATGGATACACATAATCAACTAGCAGATATCTTCACAAAACCTTTGCCTAAAGATTCATTATATAAGATATGAAGAGAACTTGGCATTCTAAATGAAAAAGATCTCTAATGCAAGGTATTGATGCTTTGTAAGTCACTTCCTTTCAATTCTTGAATCTTCACTTGTTAAGTTGATAGAACTAAATCTTTGATGCATGAATAAGTGTTTTCTCAACATTATGTCTTGTAAATATTGTTTTTCAGTAAAAAATTCGACTTAAAAATAAAAATTTTCTTATCGTAGTCCAATACAGTTAGCTTATATTCGAATACACGTTTCTAGAATTTTCTGTATTCGAATACACTCTGGTTGTAATCGAATACAGATTCAAAATTTTCCTTTTATAAATACGTTTTTTGACAGGTTTAGGTGATTTTTCTAAACTTCAGTAGCCGAATACAGAAATTCATCTACTTCCATTTCTCCAAAACTTCATTCAAACTTGCATGCAAACATTACCAAATCTTTACCCTATCATCAATTACATCTAAGATTGCTTCAAACTCAAAATCGAAACCCCAAAATCCCCAAATTTTCCCACATCCGAAAAACTTCATCTTCTTCAATCTTTACCATGGACGCACGAAAATGAGGTACCCGAACCAAGCATGCTTCAGTGGGTCCTTCAAAAAGGAGGGCTAGAAATGACAATGTTGCAGATCTATCCACATTTCTTCATTCATCTGAAGAAATCGACCAGTTAAGAACTTACTACTCGGATAAAAAGTTAATCACTCCAAAATATGGTACACTTAATTCCTTTTCAGCCTTTAAATTTCCTGAGTTACTTAGGGCACAACTTTTGGAACCCTTCATAAGTTATAATTGTCCAATCTATGTTGATTTAGTTAGAGTGTTTTATTGCAACCTTAAGAAAGAAGGCCCCAATCTGATACCTCAAGTAAAAGGGAAGTATATTGAGTTATATACTCAAAAGATTGGAGAAATTCTGCAGTTACCATTTGAAGGTCAGAAACTTAGTCCTGCAAATTTGTGTGAATGGGAAAATGCAAAAAAATATGATGCTTACGTATCATTGTGCCGTTTTAAAAAAAACACCATGGAAAGGAAACGAGCACATGCAACAATATGGTGTTGGAAATCTGACCATTGAAAATAGGCTGCTGCACTATTTCCTCAGTTATATTCTGGTTCCTAAAGCAGGAAATTACTCGCAAATAATTGAATTTGAGCTTCAGATTATGTTCTTTATACTAGCAGAAACTGATCTCAATTGGTCCTACTTTGTTTGATCTGTTATGTTTGCTTCCAAAGATGCCATAGGTTTACCATATACAAAAGAGATCACCAGGATTTTGGATCATTTTCAAGTAGACTTTTCAGGAGAAGTAATGTATACTCCTTCAAAAGAAAATGTGTTGGACTTGAACGTATTTCCTAGTATAAAGATTGTATGGAGCGAGCAACTTCATACTTATGTCCACAAAAGCAATATTGGACAATCATCTACGGCTGCTCACGATGAAGCAGAAGAAATGGCGTCGGATGATGGTCACATTTCAAATCGCATGGTTATGGACAAGCTCAACTCCCTTCAAACCTTCATCACTGAACAGTTTCAAACTATGAACACCTCCATTAGCAACCGATTCAAAAACATTGAGACGACCCTTACCCAGAACAAGGAGTTCCTGTTGAATAAACTAAATGGCTTGTCCCTCAAAATTGACCAAATTCACAACCCAACGAATGATAAAATGTAGTTTGCTGCTGTAGTTTCTAATTATTTTTTTTAAAGAGCTTCATATTATTTTATCAATGACTTTTTGCAAATGGTCTGTAAAAATTGCTTATGTTGACTTAGACATCGTTTTCTTAATTTATGGTTTTTTCTCTTGTGTGATGTTTGTTAGTCCCTCTATATATACTTTGGATACTTGTGGTACGTATGAATATTTGTCTGTTATGTTTTCTTCCTTTTTGATCATGTTAAAAGGGGGAGAAAATTGATATGTATGCTATTGTTGTTAAAATTTTTAGGATTTCAAAACTTTCAACACATGATGGCATGAACTCAAATTCAAAGGGGGAGTAAACATGAATTAAGGGGGAGAATGTAAATATGCAAGAATACTTATGTTTTTTATGAAGACAAAGACCAAGCAAAGTGATCAAGTTGCAAATTCAAAATGGAGTCAACAATCAAGTCAACTATTGTCAATATGCTAGAAGACTTAGAGTTTAAGGTATATGATGCAATCTAATATTGTTATATTTCAAATGCACATGAGAACCTTATACTTTTACATATGCATCAAAAGAATTTTCAAAGTGTCAAAATGCATGAACAATGTTTGAAAATTAAGTTTTTGACAAAAGTTAAAGTTGTATTCGACTACATATATGTGTAGCTGAAGACAGATGAAGTCAGTAGCAAAAACTTCACATCTGCAATCAACTACCTGATGTCGTAGCTGAATACAAATACCAAGTCAGTAGCTATAATAACATTTTTGTATTTGACTACAACATGTTGTAGCCGAATACAAAATCAAGTCAGTGGAAAAATTCACTCATTTGTATTCAACTACAAGGATTCGTATTCGAATACATGCTTGAAATTTTGAAATAATTATGAACATTACAGAAGTGTATTCATATGTTGTAGCCGAATACAACTGTGAAACAATGTGATTTTTCAGTTCATATTGATTCTGGATCATTGCATATATTCATCAAACTTCTTGGGAAGATTGTCATTGATCGAAAGTGATGTCTTAGGAGTATAAATACCTCATAGCCTCAAGTTTAACTAAATAACTTTCAAAAATATTTTCAGACTTATTAAGATTCATTAAAAGTCAGATTTTCATATTTCAAGTACATGTGTTGCATTTTCATATCATTATAAAGGTTCTCTGTTGTACTTGAAATTACATTAGATTGTGATCATTATACAAGAAAGCATCAACTGTTATGTCTTCTTGATTTCAGTCAAAACCATTATTGTAAATTAACTAAGTTAATGTGTTGTTTGAGAAAAGTAGTGTTCTTTCTTCAAGTATTGTAAACTAAGATAATGGTGTGCTATTTTAGGCAGATTGTTAGGAGGAAGTCACTAAAGTCTTAGAGTTAGACCTGTACCTATTCTAACAATAATTGGAAAATCTCTTGTTGTGTGCAAGAGGACTGGACGTACCCTTGGTTATAAGGGGAACCAAGATAAATTATGCGTGTTCTTTATTTTTCTGCCATTTACACTTTACTATACACAATCATAGTCAGAAAAATAAATCCACTAAGTCTCTAAAAACTAGAAAATTTCTAAACACCTAATTGACCCCCCCTCTTAGGTGCGCCTCTGAACTAACATGATCGATAAAGTTTACAAAACAAAAATTAGTTCATAACTCAACAAAACACAACAAATTACTCCCACCCAATATCACTTATCAGAGCATGGATCATTAACCGGTAACCTGCAATAACTGTGCTCTCGCAAGCGCCAAACACAAGCAACGAGGGATGAGCTTTGAAAACATGTAATAGTATAAAATAATTGAGAAGAACACGTAAAACATTAATTAAAGACCGTATCATATCAAATCAGAATTAACAATAATAATCAAGGTAAAACATTGATACAATCCACAATGTCAAGTAAGTCAACACACAAATCAAGTAATGTTATGCATGCCCTTATATTCTGGACTCCTCCTTTTTCATTGGTACCATTCTAACTTTGAAGTACTTGGTTAGGAGGCTTGATACTATGCCACCACGCGAGGGGACAGATAATTCAAATTGGCTCTATTCTCATAGATCCCCTTAACTCAACCCGAGATACATGTACGCGACAGTCGAGGTAAACGTGTGTTGCATGTTAGCTCCCGACATGTGGAGTGCTACCTCCAAGTCACCTAGGAATTCCCCACCCGAATACCTCCAAGGTCTAAAAATCTTGCCTTAAGGCTCAGCAGTAGACTGCCACGATCAGGCTCATACAGTAGTACTTCCCCGAAATCACTAGACTTGTCAGACCCTACCTATACGATGACAAGATAATCCCCACTTCAAACAAATTACATCCAGATCCTCCTGTCGTTGGCCTAGGCTACTCACTCCATTAAGAGAACCATCATTGGTACAGTTCAAATTCATCACTATTCAATTAAACACAATATGCATTTCATGTTATTCATCAAGGTGGTAACCTCATAAGTCAACAAGTACAAATCATCAATGCACATTTTCGTAGTCATATATGACATTCAAAATTTATCATCATAATACACAAGCTCCAATAATATAGGATTTTCACTCACATATAATAATACTAGATCATTCACACACACCACGTCAATTGCAATGCAAATAATTATAGTTCATCACATTTTATATCATAAAACAATATAACGGGTGGATATAAACAAAACACAGAATCTGTCAAATACACAATTCTACTATAATTCAACTACCACACGATCTTCAAAATCAAATCACACAACACCCTATAAAAGTTTCTAACTCGTATTTTAAGCTCACCAAATTAAAGTTTTCTCATTAGTTAATTATTATTCATAAGGCTTCAGCCGTACGTAGCAAGCCTCGAATGAATTACGGGGAAATCCGGTTTTCCCGTCCATCTCACTTAATTTACACTCATGAATTCGAACTCACTCTCACTCCATACCTCAAATTGACGCTTTCATAAGATATAAGGACCAAAATGATTTTCAACAACCATGAGATGTCGACAACGCGCAACGAACAAGTCCAAAAACATCGACGAATTTGTAGAGTCAATGAAACATGATTGATAATTTATGCGGAGCATAAAAATCTGAAGGTGCAAACACAAGAAGGGGGGGTTGAATTGTGTTTGACTTAACTTGAATACTTTTCCTGTTTTAATACTTTCAAAACAAAACTTGATGTATAATTAAAACAGAGTTAGCAGCGGATAAAAATAAAAATAAAACTCACATATTTTATACTGGTTCACCGTTAACGAGGCTACGTCCAGTCCATTCGCCTTGAAGGATTTCACTAATTCAACCTTGAATTACAACCTTGCTACTGACCCTCCAAGTCAGTCTTCTCAAATAGTCTAACAATCCTAGACTTCTTTGAGGAAAAACAACTCCTGTTCTTCAGCCAATCTGACACCCCAGATTGTAGAAGAATTCACAACACTATGAATCTAATTGCTAAGTACCTTGCTACCCTTTCTGAATCCCTCAGTTTGTAGACTCTACTTCAACAACTTAGATACAACCCTATCTAATTGCCAAGTAACCTGCTACCTCTACTGACTCCCTCAGATTGTAGACTCTACTTCAACAACTTAGATTTGCCACAGTGGAAAGAAAATAACCGAGTACTTGCTTCTTGAAAGCTGAAACTCACAATTGACTTATATGAAAATTTGAGAGTGGTTGCTTTGGAAGTGTATGACTCTTTTGTGATTTTCAATACTAAGTAATCTGCCTTGTGCCTTCTTTTATAGATGCTGATTTGGGCCTCTTCCAATCCTTAAATTCGAGCTAAATATTGCTGGATTCTCTGTAAAAATAAATTGACCAATCGGGCTTCAATTAATTCCAAAACATATCTTTTTTAAGCCTTAGATTTCTTTCATAAATTAACTAGCCAATCAAATCTGTGCATTGCTTCCCGCCAATAGCTTCTGACTTCCATGCTCCTTCACTTTAATTAAAAAAAATCTTTTTCACACTTTAATTAAAATAACTTGCAATCTCCATCATTAATCAATTCTGGATCATCAGCATTTTCATGCGATAGTCCAGCCTGGACCAGCCGAATTGCTATGCTATGAACCTCTGATTTCGGCCATTCCTGGGCCATGGTCTGATTTTCTGATCTGGACCATCACTGGACTCAAAAAATTATTTCTGAACCATTGATCTGCAAGTCTTTACTCTGATCTGGACAATTCTGGATTTTGGTCTAGAACAAACTGAAATTAACTTGAACAAAAAATATTTCAGTCTGGACATTTTACCTTTAATTTTGGACCAGGTCTGGATTGATTTTGGAACTCATTTCTTTTGGTCTGGACTTAGTTCCATGCCCTGAATCATGCTATCTTATGATCTGGGCCAAATCTGGATTGATCATCTTGTTCTGGACTCATAAACATACCTTCTGGTCAAGTCTGGAACAAGTCTGGACTGTGTAATTTTTCACTGCCAGGCCATCTTCTGGTTAGAATAACTTCTGGAATAAAATTGATATTTGATTCCTGTTTGTCTGGAACAACTCTCCTTCTGGCAGGCTTTCCAATGGTATTATCCATGTTTCATTCTAATTTTTATTCCTTCTGATCTGGGCCATCAAAGATATCTTCTTGTCATGTTTTGACATTCCTGGAGTATCTTCTGGTCAATCCAGAATTCATTTTTCTGGAATCCTTTGATCTCTGCTTCTGTTTCCTTCAGTTTCTGGGGCATTTAACTTAATAATTCAAGGTACAAAATAAGTTTACATTGAGTGCTTTTGTAAACATCAAATTCCTAAGTCTTAGAACCAACTTGGTTCCAACAAAATCAACGTTACATAATTAATAAAAATATTAGGTGAAGAAACATATTCAAAATGTCGTGAAATAGGTTATTCGAAAAGCTCTCACCGAAGTGTTGGAGCGCCGACATGGTCTGATGTCAACTTCACTGAAACACGCAAATGAGTAGTGCTTCTTGAAGGTTTTGCAAGAAGCATCCAAAAATGCTATCAGTTTTTCAGGACAATGAACGTGCTGGCAAAAACTAGACAACACAACTGCGACGAGGGTGAAACCCCATTTTTTGAAGTAGAAAGGTTGGTGATTCCAAGCATAGATAATGGCTTGTGGAGTCCAAATATGGTCTCAGTTTTCGTTGGCGATAATCGTGGTGGCCGGAATCTTGATCAAAAGATGGAGGTGTGATTTTTGACAAAGAGGAATAAGGGGTTTCAATTTGCGATTCAGGATGGGAATGAAAGACGAGATCAAAACGATCACAAATGTGGTGTCGGTTTTGCACGACACCTGCTATAATGGTCATGGTTGAAGAGAGAAGATGAAGAAGAAATAGGAATGGAGGCGAAGGCATAAGAAGAAGTTGTTATCGTTCTCGTTCTTTCCTTTTCCCTTTTATTATCATTATTATTATTATTATTATTATTATTATTAGCTTTTACTCTTGCATATGGGCTTAACCCATAAAATACATTTTACTCCTTTCTTTAATATTTTTTTTATACAATTTCATTACTAAAATATTACTAATATTTTGAAACTAATATTTTATAAGATAAAGTAATTAAAATAATCAATCTTTTAAAATACATTAATAACTAAGACTCTCATATTGAAAATAATAACTACAATTATCACTATATTGTTTTACAAAACATAAAAATTCTACTATCTTTATAGAATGGTCAAAACGATAAAATAAATAAATATAACATCAACAATTTATATTAATTACTAAATCACAATAAATATGCATAAAATCACCATGCCTTAGTAAATATATAAAAATAAAGGAAAACAATATCAATATTACTAATGTCTCATAATAATTATTTATAAAATAAATAATTAAAATAAGATATATTTAAAATAATTAAATATAATTAAGTGCACATTTTAACATTATTTAAACGCAGAAAAAAATATTTATTGTAAAACTTGGGGTGTTACACTAACTCTCAAGGACCCAAAATCAAATGGGTACCTAAAAACAATATAACATCTAATGCAGGATGGTTCTCAAAATATCAAGAAAAAGCCATCGTTCTTGGACAATGGCTGTTCAAGACATATGACAAGAGATAAAAATTATTTCATGTCATTCATCAAGAAAGATGGAGGTTCCGTAACATTTGGGAACAACAACCAAGCAAGAATTAAAGGTAAAGGCACCATTGGTAAAGAAAATTCTGCTAAAATAACAGACATTCAATATGTTGAAGGATTGAAGCATAATTATTTAAGTATTAGTCAACTATGTGACAATGGCTTCGAAGTTATATTCAAACCCAACATATGTGAAGTAAGAAAATCATATTCTGGAGAATTTCTTTTCTCTGGATCAAGAAGAAAGAATCTATATGTGAAGTAAGAAAATCATATTCTGGAGAATCTATTGATAATGATAAATGGATATGGCATAAATGGACTAGTCACATCAGTATGAAAACAATTTCTAAAATTTCTAAGTTAGATCTTGTTAGAGGTCTACCCAAAATCAATTTTGATAAGGATAAAATATGTGAAGCTTGTGCAAAAGGAAAACAAGTTAAAAGTAGCTTTCATTCAAAGGATTTTATCTCTACTAACAGAATACTTGAGCTACTCCACATTGATCTTTTTGGACCTATAAAAACAACAAGTTTAGGAGGTATGAAATATGGTTTTGTCATAGTTGACGATTTCTCCAAATACACATGGGTACTTTTCCTAAAACAGAAGGATGATGCTTTTGAAGCTTTCAAAATATTTTGCAAAAAGGTTCAAAATGAAAAAGACTCTCACATCATTTCTATTAGGAGTGATCAAGGAAGAGAATTCATAAATGACTCTTTTAAAACCGTTTTTTTTTATGAACTAGGCATTTCCCACAATTTGTCATGTGCAAGATCTCCTCAACAAAATGGTGTTGTTGAGCGCAAAAACAGAACATTGCATGAAATGGCAAGAACAATCTTGGAAGAATCAAATGTTGAAAAACATTTTTGGGCAGAAGCCATAAAGACTTCGTGTTATATTCTTAACCGTGTATTAATCAGGAAAATTATCAACAAAACATCCTATGAAATCTGGAAAAATAGAAAGCCAAACATTTCATACTTTCATATTTTTGGTTGTTATTTTTACATCTTAAATAACAAAGAGAATCTTGGAAAGTTTGATGCAAAACCAGATAAGGCTATCTTTCTAGGTTACTAATATGATTCCAAAGGATATCGCATATTTAATTTAAGAACCAAAACTGTTGAAATTAGTATGCATATATTATTTGATGAATTTGATGATCTTGATCTAAGTAAAAAGGATGATGAAGAAGAAATCCAGACTGAACAGTAATAGCAGGTGGTACCTTTGGAAAATGAGATTGAAAAACAATCTCCTTTTCATGCTCCTCCTATAAGTAGGAAAAGTGATTAGGTTTGGACCCTTGTACAAGATCCACAAGATCAAATGATCATTGGTACACGATGGGTGTTCAGAAACAAGTTGAACGAAGAAGGAAAAGTGATTAGAAACAAAGCAAGATTAGTAGCACAAGGATATAATCAATAGGAAGGTATAGATTATGATGAAACGTTTGCTCAGGTTGCAATGTTAGAAGCTATTAGATACTACTTGCATATGCATCTCATAAAGACATCAAACTTTTTAAAATGGATGTGGAGAGTGCATTTTTAAACGAGCAAGTGACTGTTCGTCAACCCGTTGGTTTTGAAGATCAATCTAAACTAGATTACGCTTTAAAACTCACCAAGGCTCTATACGGATTAAAACAAGCCCCTAGAGCCTGGTATGAAAGACTAAACTCCTTTTTAATCAAAAACAATTTTACCAGAGAGAAGATTGATACAACACTTTTCAAAAAATTAGATGGACATGATTTACTAATCGTCTAAGTATACATTGACGACATTATCTTTGGATCCACAAATGAAAAATGTGCAAAGACTTCTCGAAAATAATGCAAAGTGAATTCGAAATGAATATGATGGGAGAATTAAGATATTTTCTTGGCTTACATATTAAACAACATGAAGATGGCATTTTCATTTGTCAAGAAAAATACACAAAAGACCTCTTAATAAAATACAAAATGAATGAATCCAAGATCATGACAACTCCCATGCATCCTTCTTCCTCATTAGACAAAGAGGAAAAATGGTAAATCAATTTCAACGAAAGAGTACAGGGGGATGATTGGTTCCTTAATCTATTTAATTGCAAGTAGGCTTGATATTGTCTTTGCAGTAGGACTATGTGCAAGATTTCAATCTTCACCAAAAGAATCTCATTTAACTGTTGTTAAAAGAATATTTCGTTATCTTGTCGGTACTACTGATCTTGGCCTTTGGTATAACAAAGGTTCTCACTTTAATCTTGTAGCTTACTATGATGCTGACTATGCTGGAGACAAAATTAAAAGAAAAAGCACTAATGCAGCATGTCAGTTCCTTGGAGAAGCTCTAATCAGTTGGTCTTGTAGAAAGCATAACACACTTGCACTATCAACTACATAAGCTGAATATGTCTCAGCTGCAAATTGCTGCTCTCAAGTCCTATGGATTAAGAACCAACTTGAAGACTTCTCAGTAAGTTATTCCAATATATTGTTATAATACCAGTGTTATTAATCTTTCAAAAAATCCCATTCAACACTCTAGGTCCAAACACATTGCAATAAAACACCATTTTATCAGGGATCACGTGAACAAAAAGGAAATTGAATCAACTTGTTGATATATTCACCAAGCCTCTAGTTGAAGACGATTTTAATTCCTTAAAAGAAAAATTAAAAATCGTAAAAAATTCTGCCAAAACTCATTAATCTGTGTTTTAACTAGAATCAAGAACGTTCCTAGTTGGTAACAACATTCTTCATTTCATTCTTGTTTGAGCATTAATTGCATGTGTCCTTCCTTGTCCCAGAAAGCACTCTTGTGCCTTCCTTGTATAGGCTAACCTCCGCCCCTATTTTCACCTTTTCCAACAAAAACCATCATTTCAATCCCACTACCTTTTCAACTTCTACACTAAGTCTCCTCTTTTCACTCAACTGCCACACCCTCTGCACGCCTCCTATATCTTCTCCCATTCCTATAAAACTCCAACATTTCACTCTGAAACTTCATCTATGAAATTTTATTCTCATCATTTCAAAAAATTAAAATGGCGCGTACCAAAAAATCAGCACGAAAAAATCCCAACCCCCATACACCTTATCCCTCACAGTCACCTTCGTCCTTTCCTATTCGCACTAGGTCTACGTCACCACCCCCTCGAACAACTCTACCAGAAATGTCTTCTGAAAAGACATTCTCTGATTACTTGTCATCATCCCCAGAACATACTCCAAGCCCTACCGCTCCCGCTCCTCTCTCCATCGTTCTTCCTCCTCT
The DNA here is from genome assembly GCA_037974295.1 of Cicer cuneatum. Taxonomy (NCBI): domain Eukaryota; kingdom Viridiplantae; phylum Streptophyta; class Magnoliopsida; order Fabales; family Fabaceae; genus Cicer; species Cicer cuneatum. The sequence goes on along the minus strand of JBBPBO010001985.1, from coordinate 28,100,814 downwards.
CTATCAATGTCCTCTTCCCAACATAAGTGAGATGGATCTACATCTCAAGAAAGCATCCTCTCAAAACTCTCCAAAAACCACCACAACCAAACGAAAGTCCATGAGAATCATGGCCAGAGTAGGTATGTCTTCAAAATTCAAAACCATTGATACCAGTGTTGACATTGTTTCTAATAATGATGATTCTAATTCCATATCACCCTCACAACAAAATGCTCCACAAAACATCTTCTCAAAAGAACCACCTACAAAAACTGCAAAGAAACTATTTCCCTCTACATCTCATTCTCCTTCCAACACATCCTCTAAAAACGCTTCACCCTCATTAAAAACCAAAACCTCAGTCACTCTGTCCCAATTTTTTGCCAGAAAGAACCTAAAAAACCATAAACTTAAGGTTCTGAAAAAACACCACTATGAAAAAGAGGCATCACCGGAACGTTCTTCCTCAAAGAGTATATCACCAAAACGTTCTTGTGGGAACCAAGTTGGTTCTAAGTACTTTGGATTTTGATGTTTACAAAAGCACTCCATGTAATCTTATTTTGTACCTTAAATTATTATATTAAATGCCACCAGAAGCTGAAGTCACCAGAGGCAGGGGATGAATAATCAGAAGGTAAAATCATACCAGAGGATACACCTCCAGAAGTCACCAGATAATGCATCCAGAAGGTACCAGAGGATGCATCCTAAAAGCACCAGAGGATACACCAGGATGTCAAAACACCACCAGAGGATATCTTTCCTGGCCCAGATCAGAAGGAAGCAGAGTCTAGAAGGAGACCTGGACTACACCAGAAGGAAGCCTGTCAGTGGGAGACTTGTTCCAGGCCAGAAGGAATCAAAAGTCAAATTTAGTCCAGAAGTTATTCTGACCAGAAGATAGCTTGGCAGTGAAATGATAATCAGTCCAGACTTGATCCAGACTTGATTAGAGCATAAATTAATTGGTCTAGAACAAAAGATTTATGTCAGATTTGGCCCAGACCAGAAGGTAGCATGGTTCAGAGTATGAAACTAAGTCCAGACCAAAAGAAATGATGTCCAGATTTAATCCAAACCTGATCCAGATCAAGAGGTAAATGTCCAGAATTAAATATCCTTTGTCCAGAGTTAATATCAGTTCAATCCAGGCCCAGTCCAGAATTGGTCCAATCATAGGGAAGATATTCAGATCAATGGTCCAAATTTAAGCATCATGGCCCAGTGTTGGCCGAGATTAGAAGATCAGACCATATGGCCCAGTGTTGGCCGAGATTAGTTGATCAGAATGTGTGGTCCAGTATTGGCCGAGTTCAGAGGATCACAACAGATCAGATTGCAAGTCCAGAGAGGTCGAGGTCAGAAGATCAGAAAGTATGGCCCAGTGATGGCCGAGATCAGAAGATCAGAACGTGTGGTCCAGTATAGGCCGAAATCAGAGGATCACATCAGATTAGTTTGTATGGTCCAAATGTGGTCGAGAGCAGAAGATCAAACGGTCAAGAATTAAACAAAGTATTAAAAGGATTTGATACAAAAATAAAGTGTAGTCTTGTGGAATTCAGAAGCTATTGGCAGGAAGAAAGATTTGTTCTAAAATTAATTAAAGTAAGAATTGGTCAAAGTTATTTTTGAAAGGCAATCTGGAGCAGAAAAATATGTTTTTTATTTAAAGTGAAACCCGATTGGAAAAGTTATTTTTTCAAGAGAATCCAACAAGATACAGCTCGAATTTAAGCTTGGAAAAGGCCCTAATCTGCATCTATAAAAGGAGGCTCAAGGCAGAAGACTTAGCATCGAAAATACAAAAGAGTCATACACTTCCAAAAGCAAACACTCAAGTTTTCAGTGAGTTAAATTGTGAGTTTCAGCTTTCCAAAAGCAAGTACTCGTGTTTTTCTTTCCCTTAAGTTAGATCTAAGTTGTTGAAGTAGAGTCTACAATCTGAGGGAGTCAGAAGGGGTAGCAGATTACTTAGCAATTAGATTCAAGGCGTTGTAATTCCTTCTACAATCTGGGGTTGTCAGATTGGTAGGAGAAGACTTGACTTATGAAGTCAAGGTGCTGTTATAATTCAAGGTTTTGAATTAGTGAAATCCTTCAAAGTGAAGGGACTGGACGTAGCCTCGTTAACGGTGAACCAGTATAAAATTCTGTGTTTTATTTTATTTTATATCCGCTGCTAACTCTGTTTGATTCATACATCAGGTTTTGTTATAAAACTGCAAAAACAGAAAAAGTATTCAAGTTAGTCAAACACAATTCAACCCCGTTCTCGTTTTTGCACCTTCAATTGGCATCAGAGCTCGGCCTCAAGGATGAGCACTTAACAGTGTTTGAGGAAAGGTCCAAGGGGTTCAGCATGGCAGAATCCAAAGATGAATTGGGAGGCAACATCAACAGACCACCACTGTTTGATGGAGAAAGGTTTGAGTATTTGAAGGACAGAGTGAGAAGTTTCTTCATATCTCAAGATCCTGAATTATGGAAGCTTGTAGTCAAAGGATACACTGCACCTAATGTTCAAGGAGATCCAACTAAAGAACTGGACATGGAAGATATGAAACCAGACCAGAGCAAATTATTCAAACAGCATCACAAGTCCAGAAACATCATGATCAGTGCCATCACATTCAAGGAATTTGACAGTACACAGATAAAGAAACAGCAAAGAGCATATTCGACAGTCTGGTTCTGACCTATGAAGGAAGCCAGCAGGTTCAGGAAGCAAGGGCTAACATACTGGTCAAACAGTATGAGATGTTTAAGATGGAAGATGATGAAGGCATTGATGGAATATTCTTTAGATTCCAGACTCTCATATCTGGACTGAAGGTCTTGAAGAAAAGCTACACAACAGCAGATCATGTTAAGAAGATTCTAAGAAGCATACCAACCAAGTGGAGACCAATGGTTACTGCAGTTCAACAAGCCAAAGATCTGAATAAATTAAAACTTGAAGATCTGATCAGCTCACTCAAATCTCATGAAATAGAACTAGAAGCAGATGAACCAAAGAAGAAGAAGAATCTGGCCCTAAAGTCGAAACAGAAGAAAGCTACAAGGGCAACATCAGAATCAGAGGATAGCGACAGTGACTGTGAGACATGGCTTACTTAACCAAACAAATGGTTAAGATCTAGGAAAACAGAAAGAGAAGAAGCTTCAAGAAGAAACATAACAACAAAGGAAAGGAAGAATCTGACAAGAAGAGTATCGTTTGTTATGGATGCAATGAACCTGAACATATCAAGTAAGAATGTCCAAATCTGGAAAAAGGCAAACAACACAAGAAGAATTCCAGATTCAAAAAGAAGGGTCTGATGGCAGCCTAGGATGCATCAGAATCAGAGGAAGAATCGTCTGATGAAGAAGAGGCAGAAACAACAAAGATGGCACACATCAGGTCTGCCTCTGGACTTCATAAAGGCGCGGTTTCAGGAAGGAAAATAGGCAGAAGGAAGCATGATCAAAAAAGTTATTCAGGCAAGTCTGGAAGCACATCAGAGGAAGCAATTCTGGCTCTGATGGCTCATACCAACTCAAGTTCTGGATACAGCTCTGGCTCTGGAACAAAATTAGAAGATGAAGACAGTGAGGTATTTTCTGATCTCACTAAATCTGAATTAATTGAGGTTTTAAAAGATTTCTTAAATGCAAACAATAAGATGTCTTTAAAACTGAAAACTCTTAGGGAAGATAAGAAAAATCTGACCAAAGAAATCCAAGTTTTAAAGAATCGAAATTCTGAGTATGCAACTGAAAACAAGGACTTTAAAACTGAAGTTGCAAGACTCAAATCTGAAAACCAAACTCTCAAAAGCAATATTTGTTCCACTTCCAAAACTGTTTATGAATCTGATATGCATGAGCAATATTTTCAAAACTTTATTTCTAATGGAATGGAAATAAGTAAATATGCATCTATGATTCATGGAAACAGTAACAGTGGGAAAAGAGGTCTTGGTTTTACAGAAACGATTGTTGTTCATTCTAATGTTTTATGCATTGTTTCTGCTAAGAAAGGTCACTATGAATTATCTTGTCCAATGGTAAAATCTAAACAAGATCAGAGAGCTGTTAAGACTAACAAACCTGGACCCAATCAGTTCTGGGTACCAAAAGATCAAATTGTCTATGTTGCAGATATTCTGAGCAACCAGAAGGAGACACCAACAATGGTGACTGGACAATGGATGTTGGCAATGCACAAGCAGAAGAAGGTTTATGTTCCTGCTACAGCCAGACAAAGGCAATCTGAGTCTGGTGGAAGAAGGTTTGGTCAACTCAACCAGAACCAGAATCAAAATCAGAACCAGAATCAAAACTGGAACCAGAATCAGAATAGGAACAGGAACCAGAACCAGAACTAGAACTAGTATCAGAAGCACACGAACTGGAACCAGAACCAGAACTAGAACCAGTATCAGAAGCACAGAAACTGGAACCAGAACCAACTCTGGACCAGAATCAGTACTAGAACCAAAATCAGAATCAATACTAGAACTAGAACCAGAACTGGAACCAGTATCAGTATCAGTAGAACCACCAAAATCACCTAATTAATCAGAACCACCAGATTCACCAAAGCTACCAGAATCAAAACATGTTCAAGAATCATTAGAGGAACATGGTTTATCGTCCAAAGCAGAATCAAGGAAACTGCTCAAATAGGCCAGAAGCAGAACTGGCTCTAATGGCTCGAACATAAGCTAAGTCTGAGTCTGACTCTGACTCTGATTCTGACAGAGAAAAGGCAAGGTCTGATCAGCAACACAAAGCTTGATATCTTGACAGTGGTTGTTCCAAACACATGACAGGAGACAAATCCATGTTTCTAAATCTGAGGATGAAGATGGAGGCAAAGTTTCCTTTGGAGGAAATCAGAAAGGTCAGATTATTGGTACAGGAACTGTTGGTAACACTTCTTCTTCCCTTTCTATTAAAAATGTTCTGTTAGTTAAAGGGCTGAAAACAAATCTGCTGAGCATAAGTCAATTAAGCAATTGCAATTATGATGTTATCTTTAATCAAAAAACTTGCAAAGCTGTTAGTCAACTTGATGGGACTGTGTTATTTACTGGCATTAGGAAGGATAATGTTTATAAAATTGATCTGTTTAGTCTTGCTAAGCAACAGGTTAAATGCCTATTATCTGTAAGTGGGCAAAATCTGATTTCGCACAAGAGGCTAGGGCATGCAAACCCCAGACTTATATCTGAGTTGAGCAAACTCCAGTTGGTAAGAGGGCTTCCCAAAGTAAGTTCCAAAACTAAGATTCTGTGTGAAGCATGTCAAAGAGGTAAATAAACTAAAAGCTCTTTTAAAACTAAAAAATGTGTTTCTACCTCTCAACCACTTGAACTGCTTCACTTAGATCTGTTTGGTCCTGTTCAAACAGCTTCACTCAGCGGTAAGAAATATGGTTTTGTGATTGTTGATGATTACTCAAGGTGGACTTGGGTAAAAAATTTAAAGAACAAAGATGAATCTCACAAAGTGTTTATTTCTTTTTGTAAGCAAGTAATGAATGAACAGGGTGTCAAGATCATAACCATCAGAAGTGATCATGGAGGTGAATTCGAGAACAAATACTTTGAAGAATTCTGTGATGAGAATGGTATCTCTCACAACTTCTCATCCCCCACAACACCTCAACAGAATGGAGTAGTGGAAAGAAAGAATAGATCACTACAGGAGATGGCCAGAACCATGCTGAATGATATGAAGCTTGCCACCTACCTTTGGGCAGAAGCTGTCAACACAGCTTGCTCCATTCAGCATAGAGTCTACATCAGGTCCATCTTAAATAAAACTCTGTATGAACAGTGGAAAGGTAAGAAACCTAATATTTCCTACTTCAAGCAATTTGGTTGTACTTGTATTATGTTAAACACTAAAATAACTTAACTAAGTTTGACTCTATATCTCAAAAGTGTACATTTATTGGTTACTCTGAGAGATCGAAAGCTTATAGAGTGTTTAACAAAGAAACTAACACTGTGGAAGAATCAATCCACATTAAGTTTGATGATAAACAGCTTGACTCGAAAAAGTCAAAGCAAAATGAGGAAATTGCAAGTGAACCAAAGGCACAGGAACCAGAAGCTGGACCAGCAGCAGAATCTGAGAAAGATCAAGATGAAGAAGAACATGCTGACTCTGAAGACAAGTCAGAGGGAAAGAATGGATGGAAGTACAGGTCTTCACATCCAGAATCTCTCATTATTGGCAGTGCAGCAGAAACTTTAAAGACCAGATTATTAAGTAGAGAAACCAGTCTGTTTGGTTTTACTCTCAACAATTGAACAAAGCAATGTTGATGAGGCTTTGGGAGAGGAAGGTTGGATACTTGCAATGCAAGAAGAGCTGAATGAATTCCAAAGGAATGATGTTTGGGATCTGGTATCCAAACCAAACAAAAACATTATTGGAACCAAGTGGGTGTTCGGGAATAAACTTAATGAAAAAGGTGAAGTGGTAAGGAACAAAGCCAAACTAGTAGCTCAAGGAAACAGTCAACAGGAAGGTATCGATTACACTGAGACATTTGCTCCAGTGGCCAGGTTAGAAGCAATTAGAATTCTTTTATCATTTGCTGCTAATCATGATATAACACTGTATCAAATGGATGTTAAAAGTGCATTCTTAAATGGCTATTTAAGTGAGGAAGTCTATGTCAAACAGCCCCCTGGATTTGAAAATTCTGATTTTCCAAACCATGTTTTTAAACTTAAAAAACTTTATATGGTTTAAAACAAGCACCAAGGGCATGGTATGACAGACTTAGTAACTTTCTGCTTAAGAATGAATTTGATGGAGGCCAGATTGATAATACTCTATTTAGGAAATCCATTAAAAATGATTTTTTAACTATTCAAGTTTATGTTGATGATATAATCTTTGGATCTACAAATGGAACTTTGTGCAAGGAGTTTTCTAACCTAATACATAAAGATTTTCAAATGAGCATGATGGGAGAACTCAAGTTCTTCCTGGGAATTCAAATTCACCAAGGTAAATCAAGTATACTCATTCACCAATCTAAATACACTAAAGAACTTCTTACAAAGTTGAAAATGAGTGAATGTAAGCCTATGGCCACCCCCATGCACCCAACCTGCTCATTTGAGAAAGATGAAACCAGCCAAAAGGTAGACCAGAAAACATACCGAGGTATGATTGGATCCCTTCATTATTTAACTGCTTCTAGACCTAACATCTTGTTTAGTGTTTGTGTATGTGCCCGTTTTCAAGCTAACCCTAGGGAATCCCATTTAACTTCTGTCAAACGAATTCTGAGATACCTTAAAGGAACCACCAACCTTACCCTGTTATACAAGAAAACCCCACCTACAAACTCAGAGGTTTTTGTGATTCCGACTATGCTGGAGACAAGCTGGAAAGGAAAAGTACAATTGGCAACTGCACTTTCTTAGGTGATAATTTGATCTCTTGGTCAAGCAAAAGACAAAGCACCATTGTTATGTCAACAGCCAAAGCTAAGTATATATCAGTAGCAGGATGCAGCTCACAGTTAATCTGGATGAAACACCAACTTGAAGATTACAACATCTTTAAAACCAATATCCCTTGGTTCTGTGACAACACTTCAGCCATAAACCTAACCAAGAACCCGATCTTACACTCTAGAGCCAAACACATTGAAATAAAACACCATTTCATTAAGGACCATGTTCAAAAAGGGACTTTAAGCATCCAGTTTGTGGACACCGATCATCAATGGGCTGACATCTTCACCAAAGCATTACCTGAAGATAGGTTCGAGTTCATCAAGAAGCATCTCAACATTATCTCCATATCTGACTAGCTCAAGTAGTCATCTTAGGAGTTTTTAATTTTCTTGTAATTTTAATTTATGTCTTTAATTTTTTGTTTTTAATTTTTGTACTTTGTAAAGAGAAAAACAAAAATAGTAGAACCTCTTTCTGGTTGATGACAAAAAGGGGGAGAGAGAGAAAAAGGAGAAATAAGTAGAAAAGGAGAGATAAAAAGAAAGGAGGAGCGAAAAAAAAAAGAAAGAGATGAAAAGAGAAGGAGTTGAAAAGGAGAAGAAACAGGGAGAGAGAAAAATAAAGAGAGAAAAAGAAAGAGATAAAAAGAAAGAGTGAAAAGAGAAGGAGTTGAAAAGGAAAAGAAACAGGGAGAGAGAAAAATAAATCAGAAAGAGATGAAAAGAGAAGGAGTTGAAAAGGAGAGGAGAAGAGAAGAAAAGAAATAGTGATTCAAGAAGGAGTTGAAAAGGAGATGAAAAAGTCAGTATTAGACTTAGGGGGAGAGATTGGTCTGAGGGGGAGTATTTCAAGTACTTCGACTTATAAGCTAGCAAAATAAGTTAAGGTTTTGTCATCATCAAAAAGGTTTTGTCATCAGACCAGAGGATACACCTCCAGAAGTCACCAGATAATACATCCAGAAGGTACAAGAGGATGCATCCTAAAAGCACTAGAGGATACACCAGGATGTCAAAACACCACCAGAGGATATCTTTCTTGGCCCATATCAGAAGGAAGCAGAGTCTAGAAGGAGACCTGGACTACACCAAAAGGAAGCCTGCCAGTGGGAGACTTGTTCCAGACCAGAAGGAATCAAAAGTCAGATTTAGTCCAGAAGTTATTCTGACCAGAAGATAGCTTGGCAGTGAAATGATAATCAGCCCAGACTTGATCTAGACTTGATCAGAGCATAAATTAATTGGTCCAAAACAAGAGATTTAATTCAGATTTGGCCCAGACCAGAAGGTAGCATGGTTCAGAATATGAAACTAAGTCCAGACCAGAAGAAATGATGTCCAGATTTAATCAAGACCTATTCCAGATCAAGAGGTAAATGTCCAGAATTAAATATCCTTTATCCAGAGTTAATTTCAGTTCAATCCAGGCCCAGTCCATAATTGGTCCAGATCAGAGGGAAGATATTCAGATCAATGGTCCAGATTTAAGCATTATGGCCCAGTGTTGGCCGAGATCAGAAGATCATACCATATGGCCTAGTGTTGGCCGAGATTAGAAGATCAGAATGTGTGGTCCAGTATTAGCTGAGTTCGAAGGATCACATCAGATCACATTACAAGTCCAGAGTGGTTGAGGTCAGAAGATCAGAAAGTATGGCCCAGTGATGGCCGAGATCAGAAGATCATAACGTGTGGTCCAGTATAGGCCGAAATCAGAGGATCACAGCAGATCAGTTTGTATGGTCCAGATGTGGTCGAGAGCAAAAGATCAAACGGTCAAGATTTAATCAAAGTATTAAAAGGATTTGATACAAAAAATAAAGTGTAGTCTTGTGGAATTCAGAAGCTATTGGCGGGAAGAAAGATTTGTTCCAGAATTAATTAAAATCAGAATTGGTCAAAGTTATTTTTGAAAGGCAATCTGGAGCAGAAAATGATATGTTTTTTATTTAAAGTGAAACCCGATTGGACAAGTTATTTTTGCAAGAGAATCCAACAAGATACAGCTCGAATTTAAGCTTGGAAGAGGCCCTAATCTGCATCTATAAAAGGAGGCTCAAGGCAGAAGACTTAGCATCGAAAATACAAAAGATTCTTACACTTCCAAAAGCAAACACTCAAATTTTCAGTGAGGTTAATTGTGAGTTTCAGCATTCCAGAAGCAAGTACTCGTGTTTTTCTTTCCTTTGTGTTAGATCTAAGTTGTTGAAGTAGAGTCTACAATCTAAGGGAGTCAGAAGGGGTAGCAAATTACATAGCAATTAGATTCAAGGCATTGTAATTCCTTCTACAATCTGGGGTTGTCAGATTGGTAGGAGAAGACATGACTTGAGAAGTCAAGGTGTTGTATTCCTCAAAAGTCTAGGATTGTTAGACTATTTGAGAAGACTGGCTTGGAGCGTCAGTGGTATTGCTGTAATTCAAGGTTTTGAATTAGTGAAATCCTTCAAAGTGAAGGGATTGGACGTAGCCTCGTTAACGGTGAACCAGTATAAAATTTTGTGATTTATTTTATTTTATATTCGCTGCTAACTCTGTTTGATTCATACATCAGGTTTTGTTATAAAACTGCAAAAACAGAAAAAATATTCAAGTTAGTCAAACACAATTCAACCCCTCCTTCTCGTGTTTGCACCTTCAGTTCTCCCTCTGCTCCTAAAATACAAAAACACTCCTCGTCACAACCTAGAACTAATCCCAAATCATCTGGTATAAAGATTCACATTCCACCTCACATTCCCTCAAAACTCTAGAAATTATATCAAGAAAAATGGGCAAAAAGACCCATTGGTATTGGGCGAGTATTCATGCTTGAAAACTTAACATATGATGGGGTATCCATAAAGCATCACACTGATGCTCTTTGATGGACGAAGTTTCTCCAAATCTCTGACTGCTTCTACCCATAAGTGATTAAGGCTTTTCACTGTAGAGCACAAGTTTTTGCTGATAAATCCCTTATCGTGACCAACCTTAAAGAGATCGAAATTCATCTAAACCCAGCCATCCATGCTGATATTCTCCAACTACCATATGAGGGACCGACTGTGTTTGGAAAAAGATAGTACTCAGCTCTGAATGTTGACAAAGATGAAGTTTTCCAAGACTTATTTTACTCTAGCTCTACAAACTTTGTTGCTACTGATCTCAAGCCCTTGTCAAAAATCTTCAATAACAATAGCTAACACTCCATTTTACCCCATTGTGGAAGTCACGAATTTTTTATTCATCACCTACTTCACACCAAAAAATTGAATCTACTATACCTTATAATCCAGAATATGATTGCAGCTGTAAATAAATATTACAAACGCAACATTTTTCCATATGGAATGGTATTGACCAAAATCTTCTGCTACTTCAACACTCCCTTAGCAACAGAAGAATCCAGCATCAAGATATCAAAATTCTCTTCCAAGAACATATCTCACATGAAACATGAACAAATGGCTCCCAATCCAATCGAGTTTCCATCAATTTCCACTAAAAGAAAACAATCTTCTCACAAACCCATTCATACTCCCCAGAATACCGACAACATTCAAACTACTGCTCCAAGTTCAGTTCCAACTACTCTACCATTCACCATACCTGCCAGTCATCAATCACTACCAGCATCTCCAATCCAAAATCCTTAGAAAAATCCTCTGAAACAACATAACCTCTCCATTATGTCTCATGCTTTCCTATCTCCACAGAAAATAGACTTATCCTTTTTTGGAGTATGTAAATTCTTGAATTTTCCTAATACTCCTGGCCCGTCTATTTGTCCATAACAGTTTTCTGCAGGTAACCTTCAGACAATATGCTCAAACTTCGCCACACTATCCACCTTCTGTACTGCTCCATATATGTCACATGCTTCAACTCAGAACGATGTACCACGCCCCTCTAAGAAGTCAAAGATTGCAAAGCACGCATCAAACACAGATAATTTTTTATTTTTTTGATGCTCTCCAGATCATTACCAATAGGCAAATCCATCAAGATAAAGAGAATGCTATCTTGAGAACATGGTTTACTACTCAGTTGGCACACAAGTTGGGCCTTGATCAGCCTGTCAATCTTCTTCCTCCCACATTTCCAGACCTCCCTAAGCAGTCGTCTTCCTATGAGGAATCATCCCCATCTCTATCTCTCTAAGTCCTGTCCTTGCTGGACTCCCCTTGCTTTTTGATTTGACAAAGGGGGAGAGTATGTTTATTTGATCATTAATTTTTTTCTAATATGTAATATTGTTGAACATGTTTCTACTTCTATCATGACTTGCTTCTAGTTATGCCACAGCTTGACAATTTCTAATCTGGTTTTACGCAATCTAATTTTATCTACTAACCTAGTTTATTTGCTTTACATATGTGTTATATATGCCTTACATACATGTGTTGTGAATTCTGTGAAGTAATATGATTTTGTCTTTGAAAAACAGTTTCAAACTGCTATTCTTTATTAAAGAATCTGCCAAGCCAAAATCAAGTAGTGTTAGCATAAATTGAGGGGGAGCAATCTCAAAAGTATTTAGAATCAAAATTAAAAGATAAATTAACATGTTTTGTCATCATCAAAAAGGGAGAGATTGTTGAGACAAAAATCCCATTTTAAAGGTTTTAATTATGAACAAAATCAAGTTAATTAAATCTATAAGTTATGATTCTAATCACAAAGCACTTAACATGTTTTCTTGAGTGTTTTGTAATCTAAGATAGGTTTCAAATACAACAAGTTAAGAGCAGAATCAAAAGGATCCAAACTGCCGTAACAAAGTCAAGAAACAACATAAACCAAGACTGTTACGTCTTTGTCAAGAACGATCTTGAACCTCTTAAAGATAAAATTGCTCAAATAAACCAGACATGATTAGACCTCTATAAAAGAAGACACATAACAAATCATAACTCAGTAACATAAGAGAAACATGCAAAACAAGCTGAGATCATAATCAACAAACACGAATTGATCATCAAAACTTCATGAGGAAAACTTAATTTTCCAAGAGATCAAGAGACACTGAAATAAACAAGCACAAGGCTGATACAAAGAAGAAAACTACATTATATGATGAAGATCTGAAGCACAGAACACAAGTCAAAGAACTGCTAGAAATCGGAAAAATTTCAAAACAGGATACGAAGAATGATCTAAAAGATCAGCATGAGCAGTCTTCGTTTAATTGTCACATGCATATAAATCCATAGCCTTTACAACCTGTTTCAAATGGCTATGTGAGCTGGTGTAACACCCCGAGTTTAAAACACAGTGCGAGTTTATTTTTATTTTTTTTAAAATAAATAATTAAAATGATTTTCCAATTTATTACTTCAAAAGAATTGAAATAAAAATTTCCTTTAATCTGTTTCTTAAAAATAGTACGTCGTAATTTTATCGATGAACATAATTAAATAACTTCATCATAATATTACTAAGTACTTAACTTTGGGAATTAATAATAACATTAATACATTTCAAAAGAAGAGCAGTGTCATAACATCTCAGAAGAAAATATCAGAGTGCGGAATGTTTTAGCGGAAAAGTGGTTCAATAATTCCCAAATTAAAAACAAATTACATTTTCCAGCTCAAAATCCTATATATCAAATCTAACTGATCATGCACTCAGCTACAGTAGCACGGTCTCCACCGCATCCTCTACAAGTCTCGTCTTCAGCCAGCTGTCCGTCCCTCTGCGTTGTCCACAAAGACTTCGTATACGAATATCAAGGAAAACTAACGACGTCTCTGTCGTTAATGTAACCGTCAGTGGGACGGGTTTGGGGTTCATCTGAGGGCAAAGCCCAATTTCCACAATAATAGTAAAGGGTCACCGACCGAAATTAACAAATACCACATAGCATTTATGATGACAATAATCAATATATTCATGGCATTTCATATAACAATGATGAAATTTAAGGATGCTCATTTGAAATTTCATGACATATATGCTTTTTCAAACAACAACGAATTAATATGGAAAACATATTGTAAGTACAACTAACACTCCAGAATTCACAATCATTCATCAGAATTTCAGAATTTATCACGTACTTACACACATCAGTTTCCAATCATCATATAACCAAATCGTGACCCACCGGTCAATCACCCCGATGCAATATGTATATGCTCATGTATTCAACTTCTTGGAATTTCCAAGGTGCAGTCGCTCAACAGACCAGCACATTTTAAATATATTTGACTTTAACGGCCCTCAAGACCAGGGTGCAATCGCTCAACAGATCAGCACCAGTCCAGTCATTCAACAGACCAGCACTCGTGCAGTCGCTCAACAGACCAGCACGTTTGACATATACTCAGGTACAATCGCTCAACAGATCAGTACTAGTGCACTCGCTCAACAGACCAGCACTCGTGCAATCGCTCAACAGATCAGCACGTTTTTGCGCATTTCAGGGTACAGTCGCTCAACAGACCAGTACCAGTGCAGTCGCTCAACAGACCAGCACTCGTGCAATCGCTCAACAGATCAGCATGTTTACGCATTACTCTGTGGCCCATCGCGGGTACCACCTGACTATGCAATGCATGAATATGCAGTGTTTTCTCTTCACTGAAAACAGTATGCAACATCAGTGAAATTCATGCTTTCCATCATTTCTCAAACATCTCAACACAACCAATTTAGTCATCAACTCATCACAAATCAAACATTCATCATATCATAAATCAAACATTCAACATCTCATCATTTCTACTTCACATCATCTTCAAACTCCATTCTTATTCATCAAGAATCTTCCCTCTGTTTTCGCCAACTCTTAAAATTCATAAAACAGTGTTTAAAACTGAGATTTCAGGGAAACACGAATCTGTATTCGAATACAGCTCCTCTATATTCGAATACAGCTCCTCTGTATTCGAATACATAAGCCAAAACAGTGCAGAATTAACACTCTGTATTCGAATACAGCTCCCTGTTATTCAAATACAGAGGCAGTCCCAGTGCACAAAACAACATTTGTCACTACATCAGTAAAGTCTCAAAAACTTCATCACCACCACCTCAAACTATCACAAAAATTCCATTTTTATTCATCACAACCCTTCCCAATATTCCCCAACACTTAGGGTTTATAAAACAATGTTTAAAACTTTGATTTTCTGAAAAAACATGAATCTGTATTCGAATACAGCTCCCTTGTATTCGAATACAGAAGCATAAAACTGCAATTTCAACACTCTGTATTCGAATACAGCATACCTGTAGTCGAATACAGAAGACAAAACAGTGTGAATTTAGCATTTTTCTCAACATCATTTAAGGTTTTCAAGAACTTCATCATCTCCTTTGCAAAACTATGTCAAAAACTCCATTTTAAAACATTACAAACCTTTCCAAAGTTTCTCAACACTTTAAGATTCACATGACAGTGTTTAAACTTGATTTTCTGGAAAACACGAATCTGTATTCGAATACAGCTCCCTTGTATTCGAATACATAAGCTAAAACTTGAGTTTCTGGAAAAACACAAATCTGTATTCAAATACATCTCCCTTGTATTCGAATACAGAAGCAAAAATTGTGAAAGTCAGCATCCTGTATTCGAATACGAGACTGTCGTAGTCGAATATAGATACGAATACAGTGTTAAAATTCCACTTTTGTATTCGAATACGACAAAGTCGTAGTCGAATACAGATGCTAAGTCAGAAGCAAAAATCCTTCCTCTGTATTCGAATACAGAGGCCCGTATTCGAATACAAGTTTGAAAACTTGAGTAAAACAGAAGCTTGGCAGGCTGTATTTGAATACACTCATGCTGTATTCGAATACACCTTCGAGTTCAGTGAAATTTTCTTGAGACTTCAACACATTTTCAAACTTTTCTCTTTGAAAAACCAACAACCCCAAAATAGTTTTACCACTCTTTTGCAAACCACAAAACTCAGACATTTTTCATCAATATAGATTTTCCCAAAAGAACTTTCATCATTTTAAATCCTTCTCTTTTGAAAACATCAGCAACACCAGATTTTCATCAACAAGACAAAAAAAGAATCACCAACACCAAAAGCAACATCACAGTTTTGCTTCAATCCCCCAAACAGAATATCAAATTCAAAACAGAACATGCATTTCCAAACGTTTACATTTTTAGCATTCTCAAAACAACATGCAGAGTATTCCCAGCATTCTTACACAACCAATCATAACATGCAAAGCATTTTCAGCTTTCTCACACAAGACATATATGCTTTAATGCATTCAGCCAAACAGCAACCATCACATAGCAGCAAAACACCAACAGAATGCATTTTCGCATTTTATAACAACTTTCAAAGCAGTTTTATGAACATGCATTTTAATCATCTTCAAAATAATATGCAAGACATTTTTCAAATTTCCCACATAAACAAAACAGCATTAATGCATTCAACCAAACAGAAACCATCACAGAATCAGTACACATCAACAGAATGCATTTTCTTCATTTTTTTCAAAATGTCATTGCAAAACAGTTTCGTTTTTCAAAACATAAACTCAAATATTATCACACCTCAAACATACATTTAAAGTCCTAAAATGCAACTAGAAAGTGGAAGGTGCCCTTACCATGTTGCGTTTCTGCTACTGTTCACGTTTCTGCGTCAAAAATCGGCAAAACTCCCGCTTGCGTTTGCTGCCACGAAAATGGGTTCTCTAGCTCCGTAATCATGAGGAGAACAACTTTTGTTCCGGGGGTTTTCTGGTTTGGTGCTTGGATTTCCAAGTAATATCACTTTTGAGGAACTCCCCTTTTTTTTTTTTTGTTCGTAAAACAGAAATCAGAATGGGAGAAGGGGAAGGTGAGCATTGTTACATGCAGTAAGGGAGGAGGAATGGGTTTCTGACTTTGCCCTTCCTTCTCACTCCTATATATAGGCTTGTGTGGGTGCCACCTCACCCGACACTTGTCTGATCCTCAGCACTTAATTAGTCTCGTCGCAATTAGTCGATAATCCCTTAATTAACTGTCCGATAATTTAATTACTCGTAATTAAATTAATTTATTCTTCATCCAATAATCTTAATTCATCTTCCAAAATAAATATTTATATATATATTCACTCAAAACATACAAATATTAAATATTTTACATATATCCCCAAAATACACTTAATATTAATTCCAAAATTTTAATTTTAAATTTAAGGGTCTTACAGCTGGCAAAGACCCTCAAAATGCCTATAAAAAGAACTCTAAGGCAAGGGAAAGATCATCATATTCAAGTGCAATAAATATCCATTAAAAACATCATTCTTGAGTATCATAGGTTCAAAAACATAAAGCTAAGTTTCAAGGGAAAGATCATCATATTCAAGTGCAATAAATATCCATTAAAAACATCATTCTTGAGTATCATAGGTTCAAAAACATAAAGCTAAGTTTCAATTTTCTGTTATTAGATTCAAAGATCAAGCTCCAGAATCTGATTGCTCGAAAAAAAAACTCAAACAAATGTTGATTAACTGCTGATCAAATCAAACTCTTATCAAATCACATTTAAAATCCAAACTCTATAGAGGTAGAGATAGTGTGAGGAAAATTGTAAAATCTTTTTGTGGAAAAAGGATAAATGTAAATACTCCTCCAAATGGTGGGGAGTAATCTGTGAAATATATTTCAAGGTGTAAGACAATTTTTTGTAATAGATCAAGGTTGATCATTTGTGGGAAAAACAAGAACAATCTTGTTTTGACCATATTAGTGAAAAAGCTCACAAGATTGTGAGGACTGGACGTAGCCCATGTTGGGTGAATCAGGATACATCACTGTGTGAATTCTCTTTCTCTCATCTTCATTTTAATTATCACGTGCACATCACTGATCGCACATTAAAGGTTTTCATCCTAACAAAGAAATATCTGCTTTTGTTTTTAATCAAACCAAGATCAATCTTGAGTTTTAAAGTTCATTGCAGAAATTTTTTAAGTTATCACAATTCAACCCCCCCTTCTTGTGATCAACATTTTCATTTCATAAATGTCAACTCAAAGATATGAATTAGACTATTCAAAATCATAAAAATAAAAAAGAGCTGAAATTTTTATCGAATTGCAATACGGGATATAGATAAATTTATCAAAACAACCAATAATTTCTCTCAATGATTGCTCGCTGATACAAAATTCTGAGATTTATGGGTAGAAAAATGTGCTTATGAAACTTATTGATATAAATTTTATTAAAGATGAATCTTTAAGACACTTATCTTCATTACCTTACATTCAAAAGTTAACCAAGAAGAAATACACAGAAGATGGTTGGTTTTTTTCTCAAGACTTGGATAAAGCATTTTGTTTTTGTTACAAATTATTTAATATTCCTTAGTACAAATTGCTAATGTAGGTAATAGGGATGAGTGAAATATTAATTATTTATTGAGAAATCATGGGACAAACAGTGAGCACATTGCTCATGTGAGAAATATTAGTTGTAAATTGAGAAATCATGAGACAATTAGTGAACATATTGCTAAGATGAGTTATTGGAGTGGTACAACGTATATACACTATTTTCTTCTACAACTAAAAGATGGAAAATTTTACATGAGTTCTTGATGTTGTTGTAGAACAGTTGAAATATCTTGTTTCATTTTTTGAAAAATATAGAGAAAATATATTGAAAATGCCATTAATTCTGCTAAATAAATTTTCTATAGTTATTAAATAAAATATTAAAAATTTATTTATTAACTCTTGAAAAGGTCCCATTAACACTTTCGCTTTAGGCCTCATGACATATTGGGTCAACCCTGCTCATTGATTATGTGTATAAGATATTCATATTGATTCGACGATAGTATATGAAATAAACAACAAAAAATTTAAAAGAGACTTATATAAGAAGAAAAAAAAATTGATTTAACTAGTTTTTGAAAAGGGTTTTAGCAATTCAATCAAATATGACAAATATCGTCAAATAAATGTTGGAACCAAGTTGATTCTTACACTCAAAGTTTTGATGTTAACAAAAGTATTTTATGAGAATAATATATTTGACTTCAAAGAATAATGCAAAAATCAGAGGATGACGTCACTAGAGGATGTCACCAGAGGATGACGTCACCAGAAGATATCACCAGAGGATACCTCCAGAAGATACAACCAGAAGACGTCACCAGAGGATATCAGAGGATATCATCATAAGCAAAGATCAGAAGGAAACATGGTCCATATCAAAAGAAGAAGACATGGTCCAGATCAAAAGGAAACATGATCCAGATCAGAAGAAGACATGGTCGAGATCAGAAGAAGACATGGCCCAGATTCAAAGAAAACATTTGTCCAGATTCATAGAAGACTTGACTCAGATTCGTAGAAGATTTGATTCAAAATTCGAAGAAGACTTGATGGAAATTTGAAGGAGATCTGATCAAAGTATGAAGAAGATTTAATTTCAATTTAAAGATGATTTGGTTCAAAATTAAAAAGAAACATAATCGGGTTGAAGAATTTTCAAAAGAAATCTGAGCAAGATACAATTCAAAATTAAACATGGACCAAGTGAAAGCCCATATCTCAACTATAAATAAAGGCTTCAGGCAGTAGAAGAAATCATCGAAACACACAAGAACTAAAGCTTAAAGTTCAAAGTCATCCGAGAGTTCAAAAGAGAGAAACACTTGTGTGAAAAAGAAATATTGTCTAAGTTTTATTTTTTCGAGTGTGAGAGTCATTGTAATAATCAGCTTTCCAGAAGCAACTACTCAAAGCTCCAAACCCTTGTATTAAACCTGATAGTGGTGTAAGTTCCTTCTTCAATTTGGGGTTGTCGGATTGTTAGGAGAAGACTTGGCTTGTAGGGTCAAGGTGGTGTAAGTTCCTTCTTCAATCTAGGGTTGTCAGATTGTTAGGAGAAGACTTGGCTTGTTGGGTCAAGGTGGTGTAAGTTTCTTCTTCAATCTGGGGTTGTTAGATTGGTAGGAGAAGACTTGGCTTGTAGGGTCAAGGTGTTGTTGTTCCTCAAAAGTCTGGGGTTGTCAGGCTGTTTGACAAGACTGGCTTGGAGGGTCAGGTGTTGTGTAATTCAAAGTATTTGAATTAGTGGATTAAAGCCTTTTGAATGAAGGGATTGGATGTAGCCAAGTTAATGGTGAACCAGGATAAATCTTTGTGTTCAAATACTTATGTTGTTATTATCCGCTGCTGCTGAGTCTGATTATTTCTTCCCCAAATAATTTATATCAACTTTCAATAAATCAGCAAAAAGAATTCAACTTTAGCAAACACAATTCAACCCTGTAAGACCCTTAAATTTAATATTAATTTATGGAATTAATATTAAGGGTATTTTGGGGATATTTGTAAAAATATTTAATATATGTATGTTTTGAGTGAATATATATATATATATAAATATTTATTTTGGATGAAGACTAAATTAATTTGATTTCGAGTAATTAAATTAATCAGACCATTAATTAAGGATTAGTGGCTAATTGAAAAAGGATTAAGTGCTGAGAAATCCAGCTGGAAAATCCAGCATTATTGTATCATTGTTTCAAAGGAGGTGGCACTCAAGTGAGCCTATAAGTACACGTGAGGGGCTGGGCAGAAATCAGAACTCCATACCTCCCATACTGCATGTAATAGTGCTGCATGTAACAGTACTTTTCCCTTCCATCCTGTGTGCTGTTTTCTGCCTTCCCATTCCAGTCACGATTATAAAAGAAGAAGAGAGGGAACTCTTCAAAGTATCACTAATGGAACATCCAAACACTGAAACACCAAAACCCCAGTACAAAAGTTAATCCCCACCCCATTACGGAGCTAAAGAACCCAGTTTTGTAGCAGCAAACTCAGGCAGCAGTTTCACCGGATTTTGGCGCAGAAACGAGAACGAAAACAGAGACTTGAGCAGAAGCAGAACACGCAACAAGGGTAAGGGCACCTTCCAACTTTCTAGTTGCATTAGGGTTGTAAGTGCTTGCTGTTTCATTCTGTTTTTTGAAGAAAAACTATTTTGCAATCACATTTTTGAAAAAAATGAAGAAAATGCATTTTTGTGATGTGTAATGAATCTGTGATGTTGTTGTTCTGATTGTTACTGCAAAGCTGTTTTATTTGTGTGGGAAAGCTGAAAAACGTTTTGCATGTTATTTTAAAAATGTGTAAAATGCATGTTATAGAACTGTTTTGGAAAAATAGTTTTAAAATGCAAAAATGCATTCTGTTTTGCTGCTCTGTGATGTTGCATGTGATTCTGATGTGTTGTGAAAGCTGAAATGCTTACATGATTATTCTGATGTTTGAGAAAGACTAGAATATGCTTGCATGTTGTGTTGTTTGTGTAAGAATGCTGAAAATGCCTTGCATGTAGTTTGGAGATGCATGTTCTGATTCTGGTGTGATCATTGTGTTTCTGTTCTGGATGATTTGGTGTTAATGATTTTGATTCTGCTTCTGTTGTGAATGATTCTGGTGATGTTGATGATTTAAAAGAAAAGGGATTTTTAATGAGGGAAGTATTGTCTGGAAAAAAAGTGTTGAATCTGTTTTGTTGTTTGGTTGTTGTTTTAAAAGAAAACAGTTTGAAAGGGGTTGAAATCTCAGGAAATTTTCACTGGTTTTCGAAGGTGTATTCGAATACAACTTGTGTGTATTCGACTACAACCTGTAAAATTTCTGTTTTACTTAAGTTTTTAAACTTGTATTCGACTACGAGTCCTGGAGTCGAATACAGAAGAAGAATTTTTGCTTATGATGATTCTGATAATCATTCTGTTTCTGCTTCTGATGATTCTGATATTAATCATCCTGTTTCTGCTTCTCATGATTTTGATGTTAATCATCCTATTTCTGCTTCTGATGATTCTGATGTTAATCATCCTATTTCTGCTTCTGACGATTCTTGTGTGAATCATTCTGTTTTGCTTCTGATGATTCTTGTTTCTGCTTCTCATGATTCTGATCATCATCCTGTTTTCTGCTTCTTATGATTTTGATAATCATCATGTTTTCTATTTCTGATGATTCTGATCATCATCCTGTTTCATGCTCCTGATGATTCTGATAATCATTCTGTTGTTTCTTTTTCTGGTGATTCTGGCATGAACCATTCTGTGCTTCTTCTGATCAATTCTGGATGAAGTCTGGGCGAAGTCTGGGTTATTCAAAATTCGATTGTCATGTCATGTTCTGGTCAAATTATCTTCTGGATTAGTTCTTGCTTTTGACAACTTAAGGCCTGGAACAACTCTCCACATGGCAGGCTTCACAATAGTATGGTCCAAAGAATCTTCTGATATTTATTCCCTCTGATATAATCCATCAAAGATATCTTCTGGTCATTTCTGGACAAGTATGGACTGTGTTGAAATTACACTACCAGGCTATGTTCTGATTAGTATAACTTCTTGATTGCTTTTGATATTTCAATCATTCTTGTTTGGAGCCATTCATATTATGGCAGGCTTCCCTCTGATGTTTTCTAGATGTTCTTCTGATTTTGTTTCTGTTTGATATAAGCCTCTAAAGTTATCTTCTGGTCGGTTTTGGACATTCTGGTTTATCTTCTGATAATTCCAGAAATGCATCTTCTGTAAATTCAGAAGGTATCCTCTGATACATTCATCTTCTGATGGTTTTTACCGTAGTAATTCAAGTTCAAAATAAGATTCCATCAAGTGTATTTGTACACATCAAAACCCGGATTATTTAGAACCAACTTGGTTCCAACATCACTCTGTGTTGTTCTGATGATTCTGGATGAATCATTATGTGTCGTTTCTGATGATTCTGGTGTGAATCATTCTGTGTTGCTTCTGATGATTCTGGTGTGAATCATTCTGTTGTTTCTTCTTCTAATGATTCTGGAGTGAATCATTATGTGTTGCTTCTGATGGTTCTGGGTGAATCATTCTGTTGTTTCTGCTTCTGATGATTCTGGTGTGAATCATTCTGTGTTGCTTCTGATGATTCTGGGTGAATCATTTTGTTGTTTATGCTTCTGATGATTCTGGTGTGAGTCATTCTGTTTTGCTTCTGATGATTCTGGTGTGAATCATTCTGTTTTTTTTTCTGATGTTGATCATTCTGGTTCTGTTTCTGATGTTGATCCTTCTGGTTCTGTTCTAATGTTAATCATTCATTCTGGTTCTGTTTCTGATGTTCTGGTGTTGATGATTCTGATTCTGGTTCTGATATTAAACATTCTCATTCTGGTTCTGTTCCTGATGTTTTGATGATTAATCATTCTGATTCTGGTTCTGTTTTCTGATGATCTGATGTTGATCATTCTGGTTTTATCTTCTGTATTCGACTACAGGCATGTTGTATTCGAATACATAATGTTAAAATTTCATATTTTCACTAGTTTCAGCTTCTGTATTCGAATACAAGGGATCTGTATTCGAATACAGATTCGTGTTTTCCAGAAAACTCAATTTTAAACACTGTTTTGTGAATTTTAAGAGTTTGGGGAACAATGGAAAGACTTGAGATGATTAAGAATGGAATTTGTGAGATAATGTGAATTGTTAATGATTGCTTGACTGTTTAATCATTGATGTGTTGATGATGATATCGATTATGTTGAGATGTTTTGAAATATGGTGGGATGGCATGAATTTTCTGTTATTGCATACTGTTTTTAGTGAAGAGAAAACACTACATATTCATACATTGCATAGTCAGGTGGTGACCGCGATGGGCCACAGAGTAATGCGGTAACCGTGATGGTCCGCGAAGTTAAGTAGTAACCATGGGTTATAGAATAGTTCTGCGTGTATTAGACGGTCTGTTCTATCCGGGGTCAGAGTAGTTTCGCGTGTATTAGACGGTCTATTCTACTCGGGCTACGGAATGGCCGCGTGTTCGTGGTGGTCCATTCTATCCGTGCGAGGATTTAACTTCTGTGTATTTGGCCTGTGAGAGGCTAATACACGTGAATGTAGTAACCGTGACGGGTTGTAGAATGGTCGCGTGTTCGTGGTGGTCCATTCTATCTGGTTTCAGAGTGGCCGTGTGTTCGTGGTGGTCCATTCTATCCGGACTACGGAATGGCCGCGTGTTCGTGGTGGTCCATTCAAATATGCGCAACCACGTGCTGATCTGTTGAGCAATTGCACGAGTGCTGGACTGTTGAGCGTCTGCACTAGGTAATGATCTGTTGAGCGATTGTACCTTGGTATATAAGTGTTGGTCTGTTGAGCGACTGCACTGGTACTGGACTGTTGAGCGTCTGTACCCTGAAATGCGCAGCCACGTGCTGATCTATTGAGTGATTGCACGAGTGCTGGACTGTTGAGCGTCTGCACTAGGTACTGATCTGTTGAGCGATTGTACCTTGGTTTATGTCAAACGTGCTGGTCTTTTGAGCGACTGCACGAGTGCTGGACTGTTGAGCGTCTGCACTGGGTGCTGATCTGTTGAGCGATTGCACCTTGGTCTTGAGGGCCGTTAAGTCAAACATAATGTGCTGGTTTGTTGAGCGACTGCACCTTGGTGATTCCAAGAAATTGTATACATGAGCATATACATATTGCATTGAGGTATTGACCGGTGGGTCACGTTTGATTATATGATGAATGAGTGGAAAATTGAATGTGTGTGAGTACTGTCCAGAATCTGAAATTCTGATTTAATGATTGTGTTTTGCTGAGATGTTGTTTGTACTTACCACATATTTCATAATAATTGGCTGCTGTTTTGAAAAGGCATATATGTCATTAAATTTCAAATGAGCATTATTATTTTCCTCATCATTGTCATATATTATGCCATGAATATATGTGTTGTTGTGAGATATATGCTATGTGTTTATTTGTTAATTTCGGTCGGTGACCCTTGCTATTATATTGTGGACTTTGGGCTTTGCCCTCAGATGTTACCCGAACCCGTCCTACCGACGGATACACTAACGACGGAAACGTCGTTAGTTTCCCCTGATTTTTCACATACGGAGTATTCGTGGACGACGCAGAGGGGCAGACAACTGGCTGAAGAAGAGACTTGTAGGGGATACGGTGGAGACCGTGCTACTGTAGCTTAGTGCATGATCAGTCTAGACTTTTGTATAGGGTCTTGAGTTTTGGGAAATGTAATTTTATTTTGGGAATTAATGTATTACTTTTTCCGCTGTATTATTCTGCACTCTGACACTGATTGGGTAATAACCTTTGAAATGAACTGATTTTTATTTAATTCCCTTGATATTAATTTTGGAAAACTCATTTTAATTATTTATTGAAAATAAAAAAATGCACTCGCGCTGTGTTTTAAACTCGGGGTGTTACAAACCCCCCTTCTCATGTTTGCACCTTCAATAAATACACAATGAATCTTAATCAATAGAAACACTATGATATCATATTTTCTTCAAATTGAATCAAGTCTAAATTCTTGAATTCCAATGTTCAAAACATAATTTTATTCAACATTCAAAACTATGACAATATTTGAAAACAGAAAAATCTTATAACAATTTTTATATCAATTTGCACCAAAACATATTTTTTCAGCAAACTCCAAAACAAAATAGAAAATCAATAACAAAGTAAAAATGCAAAAATTAAAGAGTTAGAAATAGAAAGATTCACACAATGATTTACAGGGGTGTACATGGGCGTGGGTCGACCCGCCAACCCGCTCACCCAATCAACCCATTCTTAATCAGTTTGGGTTAAATGATAAAAAGACGGGTTTAGAACTTAACCCAACCCAAAAATAATCGATCGGATCGGGTATCGGATTTTTTCAAAACCTACATACACCCCTAAAAATATTAAAATTCATCAAATTTTAAGCGATGTCAACTTCAAGTCCAAGCACTTAACTATTAAGTGTTTGGACTTGAAGTTGACATTGCTTAGAATTGATTAATTTTCATATTTTATTGATTTACTGTTGTTGAATTTATTTATGTATTTGAAGATTGTTGGATTTATTTTTTTGTGTGAGAGGTTGTTGGCTTTTTTAAAGAATTGAATGATGTAATTGAAATTTTATAGTTTTTGAGACATTCAAGTATTGAATATATTTTCATTCAATATATTTCTCCGTAAAATAAAAAACAAGTTATTATTTATGTATAACCCGCCAACCCAACCCGTTCTTGATCGGGTTGGTTCGGGTTAAATGACAAAAATACGGGTTTAGAACTTAACTCAACCCAAAGATAATCGATTGGGTCGGGTATCAAATTTTGTCAAAACCGGCCTAACCCAACCCGCGTACACCCCTAACGATTTATACATGTTCCCCTACTTCATCCTTGCTCGTAGAGTATATCATGTCCCTATTCAAATGAATGAGAGTTATCTTCCTTTATTATTATTGTGAATATTTACATAATCCTTCAACGAAAGTTACAAACACTTGTATACACAACCATTTCTTTCTCAAACACTCTTCTACACATAATCTTAGAA
This sequence comes from Cicer cuneatum, assembly GCA_037974295.1. Classification (NCBI taxonomy): domain Eukaryota; kingdom Viridiplantae; phylum Streptophyta; class Magnoliopsida; order Fabales; family Fabaceae; genus Cicer; species Cicer cuneatum. The sequence goes on along the minus strand of JBBPBO010001985.1, from coordinate 28,074,985 downwards.
TACCCTCAAAATTCTAAACATAAGTTTATCTTCAAGATGAATGTCACACCTAACTCTTGCAAGATAGAGACCTAGAAATCATTCTAGGAATTTTATGAAGAAAACCTTCTTCAGCCCTTGGATACAATTCACTGATATCCCCTCGACGATTTATATTTGGAATAAACATTCCAACAAACTATATCATCTCGTTGTTGTTTATCGATTCACTACTCGAATGCAAACCCGACTTGATCAAGAAAGAGTTTTAAATCTATGATATAATCTTGAATACTTGAGTAAAAGAAATGAGTGAAATTATTCTTGTGTTTAGAAATAATAAGAAAACCTTTTATATGATGCATGAAAGAGGTAGCCCAATAAAAAACAAGTTCTAAAAAAAACCACTTTATAACTGTCATAACAACCTTAAAATTGTCAAATTTTAAGTCTGCGAGTTATGTGATTCAATTCATAAAACAGGTGAGTAGACTCACATTGATAGAAAATATAGAAATGAAGTCTAAAGTTGTGTGATTCGATTCACACAGCTGTGAGTCAACTCAAATAACTTCCTTCCTTGCTAATTAGTCAATTCACATTCCGAGGACTTCAAGAGTTCTTGAAGTCTATGAGTCGATTGATAAGTGAGTAAGTCGATTTACAAAGTCAAAACACTTAAAAAATGATTTTGTATTGAGTTTCAAAGGTTACCAATGCAATATGATCATGCTTCAAACTTAATGCATGCTAAAACACATGTAAAAAAGTTTATGCATGATAAAAACTTATTTCTTAAGCAATCTCTCTTGATCAAGTGGTCTATGCAAAAGTTAGAGAAGGAGAATCAACAAAGTACATACCGAAAACACCATCTAAACTAAATAAATTAACATCACTCTAAACACTAAGTTTAAAACAAAACTAATTAAAAGACACCTTAAAATTACATTTGGCTTGGGTATTCTTCATATCTTTGCATGGATGACATATTTCAATCCAAATTTAATCAAGCAGACTTGTTTTTAGACTTGGACTAGGTAGCATGGTATTGCTAGGGAGTATTGGAGGCCAAATATTCTACTTGAAATTGTTGGTTCTCTTCCTGTTGGCTCTAGATGAGACAACAATGAAGAGGATTTTTCTTTCACCTTGCAAGAATATTGGTGGAGGTATATTTAAATTCTAAATTACGATCGATTACACCAAAAAATTATTTTGTTTCTTGGTCGTGTGTTCTTTAATTACTCTAAAGATCGTTAAGTTAAACTATGAGTGTTTTGATAGTCTAAATATAAGTAACGATCAAATGTAGATAAAACACATTAAAAATAAGATTTTGATTGATTAAAATAAAATGATATTTACAATGTATAATTATAGAGTAGTGATTAGATCCTAACTCCTATCAGACTGATTGTGGCCAACTAAAATTCATGCTCTAAGTGTCGTTATTGTGCAAATCTCGTGTAGGATCGGCTTTAGCATAAGACCACTAAAGTAATCGATTTAGACCTCCATAAAAAATTAACTTTTTAGTTTATAAATTGCCTCATATTCTAATATTTTTAAATCTACGACTAATAAAATCTTATCTAAATTTAATATTGTCTCAACATATATTAAATTAATTCACATGATTAACAGATAAAAAAATATATTATATAGTGTATAAAAAAATAACTTTTAAATTTATTTTTAGTTTTACTAAAATATTATTTTAAACTCTAAAAGGTCTCGTAATAAAATTTACTTTAGACCTCTTAGACCGACCCTCGTTTCATAAAGCATTTGTCTATAACTTTGTTGATTGTTTTCTTCCTGACTTAGTCTCCCCAAGCTTTTTGATTCTTCTTTTTATTTTAATTTGAATACACTCCTTCTTGTCTCAATAATAAGAAGACAACTAAAAATAATCAAAATAATTTTACAATTTTTCTTGTCAACCTGTCGAACAAAACCTAAATTTTTTTTAAAAATTAAGCGTAAAGGCATAAAGAATTTCTTAAAATTATGAGTAAAGGCATTCTCCCTAATCACAATTATAAGCAAATATCAAAATATATTTGATTCAAATTTTGAGTCAAATATATATTGACTTTTGTTTATATTTGTAAGTAATGAGAATAATATTTATTAAAATGTTACAAATGATTAATTGATTTAGGATGTCAAATTGCCAACATAGCTACTTTGATATTATGGTGTGATGTTTTTACACTTTAAAAATTAATAAATAATGGAACATCCTAATCATATCTCTCAGCACCGCCCGAAAAACTAATTATATTATGATCTTATGACATATCCAAACAAATGTTTCATGTTACTTCTGTCTCACAGGCCTAAAGACGAAAACAAATTAATCATATATATAGTTTGTTTATAGGTTGATTGATGAATGCTGAAGGTTCCAATGTCTAGTATCAGTAGTTTGTTTAAAGGCATATTGCAAGTTTAGCATGTTTGGGCCACATGGTATGCCCCTCATTAAGCACAAAACTATCACACTATAAGATGCCTTGTCTATTTTTGGTTATATTGTCTTTTTTTTTTCTTTCTGTTTTTGGTATAAAAAAATTCTAATTTTTAAATTCTTACATGGCCAAATAGCCAAATTCAGATTAATCTCTTGGTCTGTCTATTTTAGTATGACACTACTTTTTAGCTGCGGCACATTGTCAGGAGCCGCAGTCTAAAATTTTGAGAATTGATCAAAATACAATGAAGTTGTTATTTATTAATTATTAACTAAATATAATTATTAATATATTTAAATTGTATTAATTATTTAAAATATTATCAAAATTATTGTTAAATTTGTATGTCAAAATATCATTTGTGTTTATAAATTAGTCATAGGACCACAACTCAAATATGTGCTATTGCAACAATTATACCTAAAAAAATAAAATATGAGTCACAACTGATATGACTTCACTGCTTTTTAATTTTTACTTTTTAGAAAATATATAAAAGTTGTTTCTACTAAAATATAGAATGAGATGGAAAAAAATGTAGAAACTTTTTGTTTCAGTCCCTCATTTTATCTCCATCTTCATTTTCTAATTTTTATTAAAGAGTTTTTAACTTCATCTCTGTTACTGAGAATTCCTGTTGTTAATAATAAAAAATGGCAAATAGTAAACTACAATTATATTTGAAAAAATTTATATAAAACCAAAAAACAAATATAAATTTAAAGTACTGTTAATAAAGGTCGTGTAATTTTTAAATTGTGAAATTAAGACAAAGTCTATGATCTTTGAAATAAAAGATATTATCTAGAACTACTGATATTAATCTAAAAATTCATGATCTTTGGGATATTATTAGTTCAGATGTTTATGCTTGCGTGCGGCAATTTTTTTCTACGGGTTGGATTCTTCCGAATTTAAACTCTAATATGGTAATTTTAACCCCTAAGTTCTCTAGTGTAGACAGAATTCAAGATTATAGACCTACTGTTTTGACCAATTTCCAGTTTAAGATATTCACAAAGGTTTTTGTTGATCGACTTGTTTTAATTGCCCCTAAAATTGTCTCTGAGCATCAAAGAGGTAGGTAGGAATATTATTGAATGCATTTGCATTGCTTCAAAGGTTATAAACATGTTGTCTAAATCTCATGGAAGTAAAATAGCTCTAAAATTTGATATTGAAAAGGATTTTATACCCTTGACTTGAAGTTTCTGCTAATGTCTCGACTGCTTTTGACTTTAGCTCCATATTTCGTAATTGGGTTCACGCGATTCTCAAGTTTGCTATGCTTTCTATTTTTGGTAAATGGGAATCCTATTGGATTGTAAGCATGGAGTTCCACAAGGAGACCCTTTGTCTACTTTTTGTTTTAATTAGCAAAAGATGCTCTCAATAAGGATCTCTCTTCTCTAGTTGATTCAGGACGCTTGAGGGAAATGGGTGGTTCTCTTAATTTCACTACTCTTTCTCATGTTCTTTATGTAGATGATATTATGGTGTTTTGCAAGGGAGCGAGGAATAATTTAGAGTTCTTATGCACTTTTTCGTGAGTATGGCTCTGCTTCTGGTCAACATTTGAGTTTGAACAAGTGTAAATTATTTGTTTGGTTCAATGTTTACTAGACATGTTCAGGATATTAGTAATTATATGGGCTTCTCAGTCAGATCTCTATTGTTTACTTACCTAGGCGTATCCTTATTCCGTGGAAAACCTAATAAAATTATTTGCACCTTATAGTTTATCATATTAAAAGTAAACTCTTTGCTTCGAATGGTTCTACTTTATCAATTACGGAACATATTCAATTGGTTAAATCTATTATTCAAGGTATGATGGTTTACAACTTTCATGTTTACGTTTGGCTGATGTAACACCCCGAGTTTAAAATACAGCGCGAGTGTATTTTTTTTTCAATAAATAATTAAAATGAGTTTTCCAAAATTAATGTCAAGGGAATTAAAATAAAATTTTCATCAGTTCATTTCAAAAGAGGACATCCGGCCTGTAGCCACTAAATAGCATCAGAGTGCAGAATAATACAGCGGAAAAGTCATACATTAATTCCCAAAATAAAATTACATTTCCCAACTTAAAATCCTAGACATCAAGTCTAACTAATCATGCACTAAGCTACAGTAGCACGGTCTCCACCGTATCCTCTACAAGTCTCGTCTTCAGCCAGTTGTCCGCCCCTCTGCGTTGTCCACGAATACGCCGTACGTGAAAAATAGGGAAAACTAACGACGTTAACGTCGTTAGTGTAACCGTCGGTGGGACGAGTTCGGGTATCATCTGAGGGCAAAGCCCAATTTCCACAATAATAGTAAAGGGCACCAACCGAAATTAACAAATAATCACATAGCATATATTTCACAGCAACAAATACACCCATGGCATATCATATAACAATGATGAGAAAAAGATGCTCATTTTGAAATTTCATGACATGTATGCCTTTTCAAAACAGCAAATCAATTAACATGGAAAAATATGTCATAAGTACAGCCAATACTTCAGCAATCATAATCATTTATCAGAAATTCAGATTTGAAAAAGTACTTATACACACAGCAATTTCCAATCATCAACATATGCCCAAATCGTGACCCACCGGTCAATCACCCCGATGCAATATGTTTATGCTCATGTATACAATTTCTTGGAATCACCAAGGTGCAGTCGCTCAACAGACCAGCACAATTTATATGTATGATAGACTTTAACGGCCCTCAAGACCATGGTGCAATCGCTCAACAGATCAGCATTAGTGCAGTCGCTCAACAGACCAGCACGTTTCACATATTTGAATGGACCACCACGAACACGCGGCCATTCCGCAGCCCGGATAGAATGGACCACCACGAACACGCGGCCATTCTACAACCCATCACGGTTACTACATTCACGTGTACTAGCCTCTCACAGGCCAAATACACAGAAGTTAAATCCTCGCACGGATAGAATGGACCACCACGAACACGCGGCCATTCCATAGCCCACTACTGTGGTTACTATTTAACTTCGTGGCCCATCACGGTCACCGCATTACTCTGTGGCCCATCGCGGTCACCACCTGACTATGAAATGCATGGACATGCAATGTTTTCTCTTCACTGAAAATAGTATGCAAAAAAAATCAGAAACACTCAGCCTTTCCAGCATTTCCCCCAGAACATCTCAACACAATTAACTTCATCATCAACACATCAATGATTAAACATTTAAGCAATCATTATCACTTTACATTATCTCAAAATTCCATTCTGAATTATCATAAGTCTTTCCTCAACTCTTTAAAATTCATAAAACAGTGTTTAAAACTGAGATTTTTGGAAAATACGAATCTGTATTCGAATACAGCCTCTCTGTATTCGAATACAGGAGTCAAAACAGTGCAGAATTAACACTCTGTATTCGACTACAGCCCCCCTGGTAGTCGAATACAGAGGCAGTCTCAATGCACAAATCAACATTTTTCACTACATCAGTAAAGTCCCAAAAACTTCATCACCCCCACTTCAAACTATCACAAAAAATTCCATTTTAATTCGTCATAAACCTTCCCAATACTCCCCAACACGTAAGGTTCACAAAACAATGTTGAAAAACTTGGAATTTCTGAAAACCTGAATCTGTATTCGAATACAGATCCCTTGTATTCGAATACAGAAGCTGAAACTGTAATTTCAACATTCTGTATTCGAATACAGCATGCCTGTAGTCGAATACATAAGCCAAAAACAGAACTGGAATGATCAACATCAGAACATCAAAAACAGAACCAGAATGATCAACATCAGAACATCAGAAACAGAACCAGAATCAGAATCATCAACACCAGAACATCATAAAACAGAACCAGAATCAGAATGATTAACACCAGAATCATCAGAAGCAAAACAGAATGATTCACACCAGAATCATCAGAAGCAAAACAGAATGATTCACACCAGAATCATCAGAAGCAAAACAGAACGATTCACACCAGAATCATCAGAAGCAAAACAGAACGATTCACACCAGAATCATCAGAAGCAAAACAGAACGATTCACACCAGAATCATCAGAAGCAAAACAGAACGATTCACACCAGAATCATCAGAAGCAAAACAGAATGATTCACACCAGAATCATCAGAAGCAGAAATAGAATGACATTAATACATTCAGTCAAACAGAAATCATCACATAGCATCAAAACACCATCAGTATGCATTTTCGCATTTTATGCAAAACAGTTTTATGAACATGCATTTTGATCAACTTTAAAATAACATGCAAAACATTTTTCAGCTTTCCCACATAAGCAAAACAGCATGTTATATCAGCAAAAACAGCCAACATCACAAAATCATCAACATCAACATAATGCATTTCTCATTCCTCAAAATGACATGCAAAACAGTTTTTCTTCAAAAACAGAAATGGAACAACGTGCATGTCATAACAATATGCATTTACAGCCCTAATGCAACTAGAAAGTGGAAGGTGCCCTTACCCTTGTTGCGTTTTCTGCTTCTGCTCACGTTTATGCGTCAAAAACGGCGAAACTCCCGCCTGCGTTTGCTGCTACAAAACTGGGTTCTTTAGCTCCGTAATGATGTGGGGAACAACTTTTGTACTGGGGTTTGGTGTTTCGGTGCTTGGATTTCCAAGTAATGGCACTTTTGAGGAACTCTCTTTTTTCTTTCTTTTGAAATCGTGAACTGGTAAGCAGAACATAATGGGAGAGAAGGGTACTGTTACATGCAGTATGGAGGAGAGAAAGGTTTCTGTCTTTGCTCTGTCCTTTGCAGTCCATATATAGGCACCTCCATGTGCCACCTCATCACAATTAATGTTAAAATATTGTTGGATCCTCCAGCACTTAAACGTTTTGCAATTAGCCGCTAATCCTTAATTAACTGTCCGATTAATTTAATTACTCGTAATTAAATTAATTTATTCTTCATCCAATAATTTTAATTCATCTTCCAAAATAAATATTTATATATATATATATATATATTCACTCAAAACATACATGTATTAAATATTTTACAAATATCCCCAAAATACCCTTAATATTAATTCCAAGATTAATATTAAATTTAAGGGTCTTACAGCTGACTTCTCTTATTAAAAGTTTAGATTCTTGGTTGAGAAATTTTATCTGGTCAGGTGATATTTATAGTAGGAAAATTGTTATAGTGGCTTGAAAAAAATTATTCACTCCTTTGAAAGAAGGGGGCATTGGACTTCGATCCTTGCACGCTATTATTTCGGTTATCTTGCTTAAGCTGTCTTGAAAATGTTTTCTTCACATCAACAACGGGTTTTTCTATTCAAGGCTCATTTTCTTTTAGCCAATACACCAATTAATTATGTCCCTAAGTCCTCCATTTGGCCAAGAGTTTGTGAAAGAACAAAGTTTTCCTTAAAACATTTTGATTTGCGAAAGAACAAAGTTTTCCTTAAAACATTCTAGTTTGCGAAAGAATAAAGTTTTCCTCCATTTCACAACATTCCAGTTCTCCTTCACTAGATTTAAGGATCTATTTCCTAAGTCTTTTTGCTAAGAATCAAAACTCAAACAAGTGTTGAGTGTACTCTGATCCATCAATCCTCTTTAAATCATTTCATTTGAAACTCAAGACTATAGTGCTAAAGGTAATTTGAGTATATTGTAAAAATCCTTTGTGAAACTCTTTCTGGATTAAAAGGTAACTGTTGGAAATCTTTTCAAGGTCAAAAGGTGAAATATTGTAACTGATCAAGATTGATCTCAAAAGTTGGTGTGTAAAATTTAGTGAAAAAGCTCACAAATTGTGAGAACTAGACGTAGCCTACTTTGGGTGAACCAGGATATATTATTGTGTGATTATCTTTTCCTTATCTCTATTTATTTCTCACTCAGTAAGCACAGAACACGTAGGGAAGTTTTCTTTTTATTTCACTAACCAAGAACATTATACTTTTGTTGTGCTTGAAACCAAGATTAATCTTGAGTTTACTAAAATTAAAAGCAGAAATTAATTTTTTTAAAATGGGCAATCACAATTCAAACTCCACTTCCTTGTGATTGACATTGTCATTTCAATTCCTCCTTCCAAATCTTTTCTTGTTTAGCGTCTCTTTAATAATAAGATGCATACAAATGATAATTTGTGGAATCCTGGATGTGCATGCCGATGGTGTAATATTGTAGGCTTTGCTCTCAGACTTATAAAACTACTAAGCATCTTTTCTTTGAATGCATTTTTGCTACTTAATTGTGAAACCAATTGTCCTAAGTTTTGCGTATTAGGATTGAATTTCTTCCATTTCTTCTATTTTTGATCTTAGTAAGAATTAAAGTTCTCAAATAAGGGATGTTATCGTTTCAACTGTCATTCATATCATCTGGGTCATTTGGTTTTCCCGCAACCAACTAGCTTTTAATTATAAGTTGGTTACCATTCAATGCATTATTCAACAGGTTTCTTCTGTTGTATCTCTCTCAGGTAGGTTCTTTAAGGGAGTTTCGTTTTCGTCAATACAATAATTTTTTATGTTGAAATACATTTCTATTGATTGTCATGCTCCTAAGGCTCCTGTTATTATCCAAGATAACGGGTTGAAGCCTCCTTGTGGGTGGATCAAGTGCAATACTGGCGAGGCTTCTAAAGGTAATGTTGGTCTTTATGTTATTTGTGTTATTTTTAAAGATTCTAACGGCGATATTGCCTAATGTTTCTTTGACTATTTGGGTGTTGCTACTTCTTTTCATGTTGAGCTTTCTGCTGCTATGTATGCTGTTGAGATCACATATTCTAAGAGTTGGTTTCTCATGTGGATAAAGCATGACTCTTTGTTGGTTTTAATCTCGTGCCTTGAAAGTTGAAGACAAATGCAGTTTCATACTCTCATATTTATAGGGAATGCAACATGTGTGTTAACAAACTTGCTAATTTTAGTTTTTACACTCGTTATTTTACTTGGTGAAATTTGCCTCCTCATTGTATTTCGAATGACTTTAACCATAATCGGGATAACCTTTCCTTTTATCGTTTTAGTTAATAGTTCTTGTCTATCATGATGTTTGCTTTGTTACATTGCACTATTGTTTTCCTTCACCTTGGTTTTATCCATTTGGGTTTTCCAAATAAGATTTTTAATGAGGTAGTGTTATTCATCCTTATTTCTTGGATTTTGACCTAGTCCCCCAAGCTTTTTGTATTTTTTATTTTTTAAATATATTTATTAGGGTATGTAAATAATAGATGATAATTTTAGAGTGACAACATAGTTGAGATGTCAATTCTAACATGTGATATTTTTGCACTCTAATCTACTATCATATAAGAAAAATGTGCTATCAAAATTATAATATTGTCCATTTAAAATTTAGTTTTTTATTTTATTAAAAGATCAATAGTAATATACTTTGTTTGTTTTTTTAGTTCAAATAAAAAAACTGCAGGTTTTGAAAAAAAATTCATAATTAAAACTGTAAAAAAATAAAACAAAAAAACTGAAAAAATAAAATAAAAACTACATAAAAAAATTGCACAAAAAAACAACAACAAAATAGAAACTTAATAAAATATAATTGTCATTTATATAATTGATCTTTAAAGTAAAAGTACTAACCGATGCATTAATGAGACAAGAATATAATTACACAGAGAGATTTGTAGTTTTAATGCATAATTACATAAGTGTCGTCCAAAACTAAAGCACTAGCGGAGTCATTAACGTAGAAATTAAAGAACCATATGAGTCAAATATATATCAGTAATAAATATAAAAAATGAATGGATAAAATTTGTTGGTATTTTTTTTCTTTTTTCTTTCAATTTCAAACATTTTTAAAAACACGGGACAAATATTTATTAATGATAAATATAAAAAATTACGCGACAAATATTTACCACTAATAAATAAAAAAACAATAAACAAATATTTGTCAGTAATAAATATAAAAAATTATGGGACAAGTATTTCTCACTAATACATAAAAAAATACATAACAAATATTTATCTTTGATAAATATTAAAAAAATACGGGACAAAGTTTTGTCATTGACAAATATAAGCAAAATATTGGATATATATTTTTCACTAATATACAAAAAAATATTGTCAATAATAAATATAAAAAATATGTATCATTGATAAATATTAAAAAAACATGAGACATTTCGTTGTCATTGATAAATATAAAAAATATTGAATTAATATTTGTCATTGATAAATAAAATGAGTTTCTTTGTTTAAGATCTTAAACATTACACGTATAAAATATCAATGATGTGTCACTTGTACGAAGTCTCAGATTTCTTGCTAGTTTTTGTATAGAAAATATATAATTATTTCTCACATTAAACAAATAACACTAGTATATAGCGTATTAAATGAGAAGTGTTTTAAAAATGAGGGGGTGAAATGAAGAAAGTTTGGCAATTGATCAAGACATGAATAGTTAAGATTAAAACAAAAAGTCATGTGACTTTTTTAAGTGGTCATGTGACACTTTTAATTATGATTAGTCATATATAGTCGTATACTTGTATGATTAAGATTTAATTCTTTTACCCTCTCATGTTAAAACTCATCTCACTTAAAATATATATATTGTTTTAATTTTATCAGAGACAAAGGCCCTCGTTGAGAGAAATACTGCATGTTTAATTTAATGTGTTTTTAACAATCAATTAAGTTAACAATGTTAATACTCTTACTAATTGTTAGTATTATATTGAGTGTAGGGACTGATTCCTTTATTTTTTTATCACTATGTTTTTTAACTCTTGCGCTCTAAGCACTAAATCAACCTCGTATTTTGTGTTTAATTTGAAGATAATCGCCAAGATTTAAAAAATAAATGAAGACAAATTAGCATTTGCCTTGTGTGGATGTATCAACTTTGTATAGATGCATAAAAGTACATTATATTATATTGACTTGTCCAGATTCCTCTATTTGACTCTTCAATACAAATTGTTAAGTCAAAGAATTGAACTTAAATATATCACTATCCCTCCCTTAAGTTTAAAACATGATATAAATAAAATAAAAAACATATATTATCAGAAAAAATAAGAAAAAGGAATTTCTCAAAAATAATTATCATGAAGGATTAAAAGTAATAAAATGTATAAAACAAAATAAAATAAAATAATTATAGAATATTTCTTCCTTCATGATAATTGATGAATAACTTTTGAGGAATTAATTTTTCTTAATTTTTCAAAATTAATATATATTTTTATATAGTTTAATGACATTCTGGTGGTAAGACTTTGTATCTAGTTCTATCATTACAATAAGAATAAAACATGAGTTTCTTTCTAGCCCAATCCATAGCTGCTATTTGTTGTTGTGAAAGCTTAGTAAACTCTGCTCCATTAACAGGGTCAATTTGTGAAGGATTATTGGAGTTAGAACATGATGAACTTGGTGCTGTTGGATCAGCTATGCATCCACTTAGTTCCATTTCAGCAAATGAAACAATAAATGGTGAATATTTGTAATTGACAGGGTACTTTCCACCATGTGTTGCCCATTCTGAACCATCCCATATGGTTGCATATATTGACATTGGTTTTGATGGATAAATTGAAAGGTATGTGTTGCTGTGTTTGAATTCTCTTACTGGAATATTGTCAACAAAGAACCTACAAAATCCAAACAAAAAAAAACAAATAATCTTTATAATTCAGTAGTTACTTATTTAACTCAATGTTTTAAAAAAATTGAACCATAGGTCAAACCGGTGAGATATCTGAATCATGGTTCAATCAGTTCAATTAGTTGAACTACAAGATAAATTAAAAATTATATAAAAGAATGTAAAATGCAAAAAATAAAATAATAAGTCAATTGATCCGGTCGTGGTTCAATCCTGATTGAATCAGACTACAAAACAACCCGGATCAAACCAATCAGGCAATCAAAAAACTGGTCGATTCTAAGTTCAACTGATTGAACCGTCTAATTCAATTTGCTTTTAAAAAGTAAAAATTGTAAAGTTTAAATATTAATTGGTTAATCCATCTGCAGTTCAATCAGAATCAAACCAATCAATCAGAATCAAACCAATCTGGAAAATTGGCCAATTTCTGGTTTGATCGGTTGAACCGGCTTATTTGGTTATTAAAACATATAATTGAATAATTCTCATAATGCTGGTATTTTTCAAGATTGAATATGTCTTACACTGTGTGATAATTGTTCCACAAGATGCTATAGTAATGGTGCTGCTGTGTTGGATCAAACCAGAAATAGAATTTCTCTTCTCTTCCAGTGCTGACACTTCCATTTGCATAGATATTTGTTTGAATAACCCAATCATTTCTCTTGTCATGACCAAGAATTTCAATATCTATCTCATCATGGTTGTGAGGGAATTTATCTGCATTTGACAACTGATATTTTCTCCAGTTAAATAATTCTTCCCAAATCAAAACCTCAAATATAACTCAATAGAGAAAATCTCTATTCAATAGTTACAATAAGAAAACATTGTTCTTTTTATTTCAAAATGAAAATTGTCACGAAAAAAATTGTCAAATATTTGTAAAAAAAATTAATGTGGACAAATATTTGAGAACAGAAAACATAATATTTTTGTATTTAAAATTTAAAAGTGAAAATAGAAAATGAAAAGAGAGTATTAAATTTTCTTAAATCAATGAAGATGTTAGTCATTGCACAAAATTAAAGTATATTGTTAATTAAAGAAATATTTTTTGTGCGACCATATATAATTATATCATGCTTTCTAGATATTAATTCATAAGCAAAGAATTGAGAGGCTAGCTTACATAAAAGGCAACTACAACTCCAGGTGACAAACCAGCTGGTAATTTGATTGCAGCACTAAAGAATCCATAATAATATCTATTTTTTGAGACCAAGCCAGAGCCTTATGAAATAAACAGAACACGTTTTATAAATAAATAAATAAATAAATTGCAACAAGTTAATAATTTCATTGAGCTAAGTGTTTTTCATATATAAACCTGAGATTTTGTCAAGGGCCAAGGTGGCCATGGACCCATTACTAATAAACTTGACATTTGTGGCTCCAAAAGCATTAGAAAAAGCACTATCAATTGGGACATGAGGAAAAGAATCAGTCAAGTGTGTGACACTTGGAGTTGAATAAGGCCTACTGTGTGAAGAAACCAATGTTGCTAAGCAAAGGATAATTAGAAAAAATGAAAAGGGTAGTTTTTGTTGGCAATGATCCATGATTATTAATTTAGGACAAGATGTGGAGAAAATTAACATGTTAGTTTAGGTATATATATTGTAGTTGTTTTGTTTAATGGGGTTCATATACTTCATAATCTTTGCTTAGTTGTTTTCTAGCTGGCCAATGTCTACTTGGCTTTCTCTTTCAATCTTTAGTAGTATTCCCTACTTTCCATAATAAAAGTTACATTTTGAAAGAAAGAAAAAAACCAAAATAAATGTTATTTTAATGTAGCATTAATTATTTTTTTAATTGTATCATTTGATTAATATAATATGCATTACAAAGATATTATTACAAGTAGATTGAACGCTATATATTTATCCAACTTTTAATTTTTACATCTAATGTGAGACTCCTAACTCACACTTGACACCAACACAAAATATTATAGTTTATGAAGTTATTATTCTGCACTTTGTATTTGTATTTATGATAATAAAAATAAGCCAATAGTTAATAAAAATAAATTAGTAAAATTAATACTCCCTTTATTATTATTTTTTATTTTGGATAAAATAGTTAAATGCCACCATTATTATACACAGAAGAGGAGGAATTTGGATCTTAAAGGCAATTGACAAAAGTGTCATGTGAAGGGTGATTTCATGGTTTGGCAGGGTGTGTGTATAGTGGGGCTAGCTTAAAGTTAAGAGGTATGGAATAGAGTGAACTTTTAGTTAATGTTTGATGGGTAGTCTCTATCTTACTTTTAGTTACATCCATTACATGTCTTGTTCCTTAATTGTAGCTGTAATCCTATTGGGAACAACTAATACAGTTTGAAGCGTGTACAATTTGATATGGTTGGCCTCAAATTTTCTTAGTGAAGGTTGGAGATCAAATATATCAGCACATATTCTTTTTTCCATTTTGAACATTATTCATTTTCTTCATTAGATTAATATTTAGGTGATCATTCCATATAGGTTTTTTCATAAATAAGTAGGTTTTTTTATTTATAAATGGTGTATTTTAACATGCAATTACAAATATTAAGCTCTCGAGTTGGATATAATTTTATTTATGACTAAGTTTTTCCTCGAGAGTTTTAATGCTTTGTATTTTCAAGATTTTATTCAAACTAGATATCATAAGTGAAGTCCAAAGAAATTTGAAATTTCTTATCTAAAAGTTCTTTGAACATGTGTTTCTCAAAATGATAGCGATTTTTATTTTATTTTTTAAGTTTAATTGCATTTTTTTTCATATTTTGTCACACTTATGAAAATAGTACTCAATTATCACATTTGTTGTTGTTTTGGTCTCACCCTAGATTTTTGTACTTCTAAAATGGTGATTTTTGGTCCAAAAAATATTGATTTATTGCTCCAATTGTAAATTTGAAGGGAAAATACGGTCACTTTTGAGGCAAAAAAAAATCACCATTTCGAGGTAAAAATTATGAGTTGAGACTAGAGACAGATCCAAAAATCAATTAAATGGAGCTGACAAAAATTATGATTAAATATTACATAAAGTTTTATTGTAATAAATATATATTAATTAAAAAATTAATTTATAAGCATTGATAATGTATAATAGTTTTACTTACGCATATCTATATCACATATCATTTTTTCAACAAAAAAATAATCATATATCATCATTTAGATTTTTGTACATGCATTTTAAGCTAATATCACGAAACATCTAAATAGCGAGATCTAATTAGACACTTTTATACAACTACTTTAGGTCAATAGCACACATTTCATTCATCTCATTTAATTAATGTCTTATTTGGATTATGAAGAGTTCTTAAGAAAATGATTAGTTGGGTTGATTTTAATAATAAAATGAATTTCATTTATTCAAATAATTTTATTCATTGCAGTTAGTGAAAAAATTTATAAATATTATATTGATATTGTAAATTGACAAATAATTGAGAAAAAGAAAAATGACAAATGACACATTTATTATGAGATAGAAAGAGTATAAATTAAATTAAATGTTATTGCTAATATATAATATATGGTATTAATGTTTATATACATATACATATATATATATATATATATATTTATTGGGGGGAGGGAGGGGCTAGAGCCACCCCTTGCCACCTACCAAATCCTTCCCTAATTGAGATCGTAGTTGTAACAAATGTGATAATTGAGAAATTAAAAAATTCGATTTAAAAATAAAGGGCTAATTTTTGTGAGTGTGATAAATAGGAAATAAAAAATGCAAATAAATAAAATTTTAGTGATTGAAGAAAATAAAACTTGGTATATGGTATATGATATATGAATTATTATGTAGCATTTTTTTAATCTTAGAATACTTTGTAAGATTTAATTCACAAACAACTTCGATGTAAAATATTTTACATTGTTAATCAATTTTAAGCCTTAGAACAATAAAAAAAAATATTGTACAATATTTTATTTTAATTTTAACTATTTCTAATGTCATATACATGATTAATTGTGATTTGTTGATAATATAAAACATTTTACACTCACCGTGTATTAAAATTAAACTCTTATATATCATATGTATATATAGTTTTATTTTTTGGAAAATGTTAACAATTGTCCTAAAGACACTTGTTATAGATCAATAAAAAAAAATAAACTATAGAAGTTATACATTGAATGCTTTGAAATTTAAAAAAGTGATATTTTTATTTAAAATATACTTTTTTTTTCTCTTTTGATTCCTTAGCATGACCCTTATTTTTTTTGTGGTAGAAAATTAACTTTATTTTATTTTTGAAATGGTATATATGTAGTCTACTATATATAGTGTAACAAATTTTGGGTGGTTGAATTGAAATGGCATAGAAATAGCCTTTCACAGATCAAGCTATTTTAAATGCTTTAGTCATTTGAGCTTAAATTGCTAAGTTGAAAATGGTTAAGTGGTGGGTAAAGCACAGTTATATAAATTAATCAAGCGAATCAATAAGGAATCTATAAACTTTAATAAACCATATAATAAAGCTAATTATATAAATGCATGCTAGGAAAAAGATGTTAAGTATCTTTATGTATGAAAATGACTAAATCTGACAGGAGTGACTTAGCTGGCAAATAGAGGAATCTGATGCAACTAAAAAACATTACAAGACATATCATTGATTGTGTAAATTTCTTTTGATATTCTTAGTAGGAAGAAAAAAAAAAGATTGTATATGATGTACATTGCATTAAGAAAGAGGACGTGCAACTTGGTGATTTATGGCAAGGAATTACTTTTTTTTATAGCACTCAATTGAAGATTGAATCTTAAATAGATGAAAGAAAAGAAAGAAAAGATAGAGATAGCATTGACATATGCAAGTAGGACCAATTTGGGAGTATATGGAAAAGGCATATCTAGAATCAAGCCATGTATTCAACGTATTACTTACACGTTCCTCTATTGGAATTTTGTGTAATTTAGTTCGACCACAGTATTTTTTTTTTAATAAAATGAAGATGATATTCATTGATTTAAATCGATACAGTACATTACATATAAATATATATTTAATATTGCTAAAAATAAAAAAGATTGATTTGATAATATACTTACATCATCTAAGTCAATAGTAAAATATGATATAATGTCTATAAATAATTTGTAAAATCAAAGTGATCGAAATATCCATGTTTTCGGATTTGCAACGTCGATGACCTAGTGTTACGGTCTAAAATTTCGAGTGTTTCTCGAATTCAATGTTTGACAAGAATAAGCTTTTTTTATCAAATTTTTTAAAATTATCATACCAAAATAATTATTATAGTGTTTTAAAATAAGGGTAAAAGTGGAATAAAAAATTTATAACATGGTCTATTTCGTTCACTTTCCAAAAGATAAGATGAAATTTTTTTATTTTCTGTTATAAGATATCCAAACATTACATTCCATTCAATTTCATTTTGTTTCATTCCACTCCTCTCATTTATAATTATTCAAACGGAGCCTTAGTAATGGTTTCTCAAGTCCCAAAAGTTTAAGTTTCTGAACACAGTGCTGCAATAGTGAATATATAAATCCAATTGAACTAGGAATCTTAAATTACTAATTAGATTAATAAAATATTTGACCTCTAAGTGTTCAGAACTTAATTCATCACGGGGACATTGCTTTGGAAGTCTTCAATTGCTACAAGACCTAGAGATCTGAATTCCTAATTCGAAAAAGAGGAAGTAGTGAGGAATCGACACGCAAGAATCACGATATGAACCTCCAAAAGATGAAGGAACAATAAAAAGAACAAGTAGACCTCATCAACATGCGCATAATTCCTTCTCCAAACGACCAAAGCACTCTGTCGCCTTGCAAGTACCGATTTGACAATTAACTTCTTCAATTTCTACCTTCACATAGGGGTACAACCAAATTATCTAAACCATATAGGGATACATGTGCAAATACTGAAATGTATAGTCTTTAGTTTTTTGCATTTAATTATCCGCCAATTGTTCAGCACCAATACACCAATACCTATAAAAAATATCGAAAAATTTACCTCTCTATGTATATTTATATATATTCACGTTTTTCTCTCAAATTTTGCCACCTCATTTAGGGTATTTTTGGACTTTGCATCTATCAAATACATTATTACTCAAGGATAATATTATAGGTGAGAGATAAGTTACTTTTGAAAAGTTGTTACTAAATTATCCAGCATTTAATAGAAATTAGGCACCTATCTAAATTTGCAAGTGAGACTCATAAATTAAATTTTTTTCATTTGTAAATTTATTTATATAGCTAATTTTAATTGGATAATAGGTACATTATCCACAATTCTTTAAAAAGTAGTCTAGAAAAAAATCAATATAATAATATTTAAATATGATTTTTGATCACGTAGATATGTGTCATTTTGATTTTAGTTTTTGTAATTTATTTTTTATTTACATCTATGCAATTTACAATTTTTTTTTAAAAGTCCCTAATGTGTTTTTTTTATTAAAAAACATAGATGTGTTCAAATTTTATTGATATGACATTTGTGACGAAATAAACAAGGCTAACTAGACTTTTTATTATTAGGCTTAATTCCATATTTGTCATTTATATTATTTTAGGTTTCATTTTGGTCTCCTACATTTTAAATGTTTTAAGTTGGTCCCTTACATTAATAATGTTATGTTAAATTGGTTTTTTCGGTTAAGTTTTGATTTAACACTAAAAACTCGTGACGTGTCTATCAGTAATGTGACGTTACAAATAATATGTTGACTTAATTTCATATTTGGTCTCTTAAATTTGTTTTAAGTTTTAATTTAGCCCCTTATGTTTTAAAAATATGTTGACTTAATTTCATATTTGATCTCTTAAATTTGTTTTAAGTTTTAATTTAACCTCCTATATTTTAAAAGTTTTAGGTTAGTCTCTTACATTAACACGACGTTAAGATTTGTTGGCACCTTCTGTTAGGGTTCTAAAATTCCATATTTTGAAGCATAAATGTTACCAATAAATGTAACTATTTCTCTAATAAATAATAACAACAATACTCAATAAAATATTTTTTTTATAGAGATATATGTATTCCTAAAACTAAATTTTCAGTACCGTAGTGGATAATGTTCAAAGATTCAAATAACTAAATATTTAATAAGCTTATTATTAAGGAAGAAGAAAAATGGGTGTACTAGTCACAGTAGTAGTTACATTTAGAAGATGAACTAAAATGAATAAAATTTGTTAATTAAGACTCATCAAAGAGTAGAGATTGTGTTTTTTCGAACCAAATTATAAAAATATTAGATAAGCTTCATCATACTTTTATATATATATATATATATATATTAAAAATTCAAGTGTTTTAACCATGAGAAAAAGATTATTATAAAAAAACACATAGGAAAATATTTTAAAATTAAAGAAGGACCAACTTTTTAATAATATTTACTAATATAAGGGATTAATTTGAAATTTCTAAAACATAGATCAAAATAAAATTTAAAATAAATGGAAAAGACCAAATTAAAATTAAGTTAAAATATTAATTACCATAACTTTTAAAATATAGATGACTAAAGTGAAATTAAATATAAATATAAATATAAATGTAAGAGATGAAATAAAGAATTAGCACTTTTTATTATTAAAATAATAATTACCATTCATTTATATTATTAAAAACTTTAAATTAATTAATTAATCTGAAAATGCAATAGCCCGAGACAGCAAGTCTAGATAGTTCAAAGTGCAGTATACCCAGATTGTTCTTATCAAATAAATCCAGATTGATTGTTTTAACACAAAAACGCAGTAGCTCATATTAAAATAAATTAACCAGTATATTTAAATTGTTCTATCAAATAAATCCAGAACAACATTTCTAGATATACACACCCATAAATACAGTAAAGCAACAATAAGCAAACCCATAAAAAGGTCCAACGAGAATAAAAGGTCCAAAACCCACTAAGATGAGCAGCCGACGAATGGCTCAAGCAAGAGGTTCGAAACAGTAGAAGGAGAAAACGAAAGGTATGTGATTGAAAAACTCATACTCGCGGCAGAGAAGATACTGTTCGATTCCCACATAAGACAAAAACTTACTAATTTCTAACGGGGAGGAAGAGAACAAGAGTATCGTGAATAACTGGAGTCGGGCTGTTACATCCCACTTCACTTCTTCAACATTACCAACTTCAGTTTGGCTTCACACACTGTTGTTGAAAGGAAAACACTTGAACTGTATAAGGAAATTGGTGCTAATCTTCCAAAGGTAAATGGCTCCATTTCATTTTATTTCACTTCATTTCAATCAGAAGTTTTATAGTTCTCTTTTTTACATCATTCAAACTTCTATTTTTGGCAACAAATCGAACTTTATCATGTAAGTCTGTGTAATTCATGCACATTATTAATATGTATGTTGTTTAATCTACTATTCGTATTTTAGTTGTATACATTGAAGAATATAAGGTTTTAATTATATGTGGCTATAACATGCATGTTGTTTGATCAACTAATAAGTTATCTTTAGTTTTTCTTTTTTAGTGTACTTTTATTTTCACTTTTTCAACTGTTTCAAATTCCAAGCTTGAAAAAGTTGTTGAAGTTTTTGTTTTTCCACTTTTATAGTTACAATTTTTTGTTTTTAGACAACTTTCATTCAAACAAAATGCATATTTGAAACTTAGGTTTTGAGTTGTTTATACACATTCGTTTCACTTAGTTTTTATGTACACATATTAGTTTTATTCCTAAAGTTGCATAGTTTAATAAAGTGTTTTTCATACGATAATATGTTATGATGTATTTTTAAAGTTTCATTACCTATTTTGCTGAATTTCACACTTTTTTAAGATTACAAGATGGTACGTCCAATTGAACCAATCAAGTTGATTGGTGATTCAAAGGAAGTTTGGAAAGTTGTTGGCAAAATAACTGAGCTTTGGTTCGTGAACAAAGACAAACAAGAACATTTGAATGGTGGCCATGGATAAAGAGATAAATTAAAGAAACAAATTTTAATAAACTTGGTTACTTTCAACTTAACCATTTTCCTTATGTTTTCTACCATTAAAACCTAACATGACTTCATTTTTTAGTGACAGACTACGAGTTATCATTCCAGCGGAGGAATGTGTGAAATGGAAGATAACTTTGAGTGTTGCTCAATTAACATTGAGAACTTGCTTCGTTGAATTTTATGGGAAGATTTTATTGGAATCAAGTAGGATTTATACTTAGAGTTTGGATATTAACAAAATTATTTTATGAAAACAATATATTTGACTTTACATAATATGAAAGAAGGTTTGAGTTTATGAAGACATTCTAAAATAAGATTTGATTCAGATTTATAATTGAAGAAAATGTTTGACTAAGTTGAAAAGAAGATTTGATCAAGATTTATTTACAAAAAGATATGAATTATTTATAAGAAGATTTGATTAAGATTTATCTACAGGAAGATATGATCAAGAATTGTTTTCAAGAAGAAACACTCACAAGAATATACATTTATTATTTGCAAACATATCATTCAGATTTTGACAAATGACAAAATACTGAATTTCACTTAGTCATATTCCTACTTGTGAAAGTTCAATAACCGGTCCAACACTATATTCTCGCCTAAATCAAATCAAGCAATAGGAAGGAAGTCGCATCAAAAGAATTTGCAAAAGAAATCTTAACAAAATACGAACAATATCAATCTAAAGAATTTACAAACTCAATCTTAACAAAATACGAATAGTATCAATCTGAAGAATTTACAAACTCAATCTGAACAAAATACGAACAATATAAATCTAAAGAATTTACAAACTCAATCTAAACAAAATACGAACATAATCAATCTAGAAGAACTATTCAGATTGGATTCAGAAATAAAGAATTGGCTAAAGAACATATTATCAAAAAGCATCTTGTTCAGAATTATTTTTTAGTAAGATCATTGTTGACCAAGCTAAGAATGAAGATACAATTCAGAAGTAAACAGGGACTAAATTGAAGCCCTAACTTTATCTATAAATAGATACTTAAGGCTGAAGAAGAAGATCATCAAAAATTAGAAAAGAGTAGAAGAGTTCAAGTTCAAAATTCCAAATTTATCTCAGAGTTCAAAGAGAGAAACACTTGTTTGAATGAGAAATATTTACTAAGTGTTTTTCTTTGAGTGTGATAGTCATTGTTATAATCAGTTTGTTAGAAGAAACTACTCAAGTTCCAAACATTTGTATTCAAACTCGATAGTGATGTTAGTGTGCCTTCAACAATTTGGGATTGTCAAATTGTGTGGAGATGACTTGGTTGGTAAAGTCAAAGTGTGTGTTCCTTAAAAGTATGGGGTTGTCAGGCTGTTTGAGAAGACTGGTTTGGAGAGTTAGGTACTTTGTAATTCAAGTTGTTGAATTAGTAGATTAAATCCTTCTAAGTGAAACGACTGGATGTAGCCAAGTTAGTGGTGAACCAAGATAAATTACTTGTGTCACTTTATTCCGTATTCCTTAGTTTTGTTATTGCTTCTACTCCAAGTAAATCATTAAGTCTGAACCAGGTTAATCAAATAATGAAAAAGTTATCAACTTAGTCAAACACAATTCAACCCCTATTCTCGTGTTTGCAGCTTCAATTGGTATCAGAGTTTGGTCTCAAGGCTGAGCACTTTACATTGTTTGAGGAAAAATCCAAGGGTTTAACATGTATGGATTCAATAAAGAAGCTGCTAGAGGAAACATCAACAGACCACCTTTATTTGATGGAGAACGTTTTGACTAATGGAAGGATATGCTGACAAGTTTCTTTATTTCACAAGATCCTGAACTTTGGGACTTGGTGGAATATGGTTATACTACACCAAAGAATACTCATGGTATTGAGATTCCAAGGAAATAGATGAATGTTGATCAGAAGAAGATGTACAAGATGCATCATAAGTCTAGAACATTCATGATAAAGGCAATCACTTTCAAGGAGTTTGACAAGTGCACAAACAAGGAGACATCAAATAGTATTTATGATAGTCTGATTTTGATCTATGAAGGAAAAGCAAGTTCAAGAAGCAAAGGCCAACCTCCTAGTCAAAAGTTATGAGTTGGTCGAGATGGAAGAAGATGAAGACTTCTAAATTTCAGACTCTAGTCTCGGGATTAAAGATACTTGAGAAGAGTTATACTACTGTGATCATGTGAAAAAGATACTAAGAAGTCTTCCAAGAAAGTGGAGACCTAAGATCATTTCCATTAAGGAAGCAAAGGATCTGAATACTCTTAAGCTGGAAGAATTTAATCAGCTATCTCATATCACATGAAATTGAACTAGCAAAGGATGAGCTCAAGAAGAATCAACCAACCTTGGCTTTGAAATCCAAGAAGAAGAAAGTTCTGAAGGCAACAATAGAATCAGAGGATGATGATTTAGAGGATCAGAATGAAGACTTTAAAGGAAGATGAATTGGCTTTGATATCCAGAAAAATTCAAAAGATGTGGCACAACAGAAAGAAGAAATTTCCCCAAAGATATTCCAAGCAGTTTACCAGAGGAAATGATGATAAATCTAACAAGAAAAGCATCATCTGCTATGGATGCAATGAACTTGGACATATCAAGTCATAATGTTCAAATCTGGAGAAAGGGAAACATCAGAAGAAAGATTCCAGACCCAAGAAGAAGAGTCGGATGGCTACATGGGATGATTCTGATGAATCATTTAATGACGAAGAACAAGCAAATTTGGCTTTGATGTGTCATACCAACTCTGCCTCTAGATCCAACACAGATTATGACTCTGGAAGTGAATCAACATATAAAGAAATTGAGGTATTTTCTGACTTAACTCGATCGAATTTAATTACTGCTATAAATGACTTCTTGAACAAGAATCACAAATTATCTTTCTAAAAACACATAGGAAATAAAATGGAAATCTAATTACTGCCCGTTATTAATTTATCCTTCATCTAATAATTTTAATCCAACCTCCAAAATAAATATTTATCTATATATATATGTATATCTATATATATATATACATATATTAAATATTTTACAAATATTCCCAAAATACACTTAATATTAAATCCATAATTTAATTTTAAATTTAAGGGTCTTACATTTGGGATATAGTACCTAGACCAAAGAAGAACATTATTGAAACTAAGTGGGTTTTCAAAAATAAGCTAAATGAAAAGGGTGAAGTGGTCAGAAACAAAGCAAGACTTGTCGCACAAGGCTACAGTCAACAAGATGACATTAATTACACTAAGACATTTGCTCCAGTGGTCAGGTTAGAAGCTATCTGTATCCTATTTTCTTTTTTTGCAAACAATATTACATTATTTCAAATGGATGTTAAAAGTGCTTTTCTACATGGTTATATAAGTGAGAAGTCTATGTTAAACAACCCCCAAGTTTTGAAAGTTCTGAATTTCCAAATCATTTTTTAAAATTTAGGAAATCTCTGTATAGTTTAAAACAAGCACTTGGGGCATGGTATGATAGACTTAGTAACTTCTTGCTTAAAAATAATTTTGAAATAGGACAAGTAGATAATACATTTTTTAGAAAATCAATAGGAGATAACATTTTTATTATTCAAATTTATCTTGATGATATTATTTTTGGATATACTAATGGCACTTTTTGCCAAAAAAATTCCAAATTGATGCACCTTGAATTTTAAATGAGTATGATGAGAGAACTTAAGTTTTTCTTAGGGATACAAATTCAGGAAAGTCAAAAAGGTAATACATTAATCAAACTAAATATATAAAAGAGCTTCTCAAGAAGTTTAAGACGAGTGATTGCAAACCTATGGCTACACCATTGCACCCTAATTGTTTACTTGAAAGGATGAATCAGGCCAAAAAGTTGACTAGAAAACCTATAGAAGAATGATAGGATCCCTACTTTATCTTACTGCTTCCATTCCTGACATCGTGTTTAGTGTTTGTGTATGTGCAACATTTCAAGCTGACCCTACGGAATCACATTTAACTATTATTAAGAGAATCCTTAGATATCTAAAAGGCACTACCAACATTACCATGTTATACAAGAAATCTTCTGAGTATAAACTAAATAGGTATTGTGATTCTGGTTATGATGGAGATAAACTTGAGAGAAAAAACACAAGTAGAAACTGCACATTTCTAGGTGACAGCTTAATCTCTTGGTCAAGTAAAAAACAAAGCACAATTGTCATGTCAACAGTAGAAGTTGAGTACATTTCAGTAGATGGTTGTAGCTCTCAACTACTTTAGATATAACATCAACTAGAAGGCTACAAAATCCTAGAAACTAACATTCTCATTTATTGTGACAACACTCCTTCCATTTTCCTTACCAAAAACCATATACTTCATTCTAGAGCTGAACACAATTTCATTAGGGACTTTGTTCAAAAAGGTGTGTTTAATATCTAGTTTGTAGACACTGAACATCAATGGACTGACATATTCACCAAACTACTAGCTAAAGATAGGTTTGATTTCATCAAGAAAAACCTAAACCTTATTCCTTTACCTAATCGATGATGTGCCAACCTTAGAGTAGTTTAGTTTCATACTTAGGATAAATTTTATGTTTTATGTTTATGTTATATTCATTATATTAGAAAAAAAAAACAAAACAAAAAAAGGCAAGTTTCACTTTTAAGTCTTCTTGTTTGATGGCAAATAAGGGAGAAAAATGTTTGATAATGTGGGGAGAAAAAATACTTAGAAAAATACATAGAATTAGGGGGAGCCTTAAGTAAGGGGGAGTCAAAATATTTTAAAAGAAAATTTGTTATCAATAATACAGTTTTGTCATCATCAAAAAGTGGAAGACTATTAAAACCAATGTTTTATACTTAGCGATTTGATGTTAACAAAAGTATTTTATGAAAACAATATGTTTGACTTCACATAGTATGAAAGAAGATACATGTTTTTGAAGACAATCTAAAATAAAATTTGACTCAAATTTATAATTGAAGAAATTTTTTGACCAAGTTGAAAAGAAGATATATGGTCAAGATTTGAAGAAGATTTGATCAAGATTTATTTACAAGAAGATATGAATTATTTATAAGAAGATTTGATCAAGATTTATCTATAAAAAGATACAAATGATTTACAAGAATATTTTATCAAGATTTATCACAAGATATGAATTATTTACAAGAAGATTTGATCAAGATTTATCGACAAGAAGATATGAATTATTTACAAGAAGAAACACTCACAAGAAGATACATTTATTATTTATAAAGATATCATTCAGATTTTGACAAGGGACAAAATAATTAATTAGACTTAGTCATATTCAAACTTGATAGTGATGTTAGTATGCCGTCAACAATATGGGGTTGTTAGATTGTGTGGAGAAGACTTGGCTGGTAGAGTCAAGGTATGTGTGGTCCTCAAAAGTATGGGGTTGTCTCACTGTTTGAGAAGACTGGTTTGGAGGATCAAGTACTTTGTAATTCAAGTTGTTGAGTTAGTGGATTAAATCCTTCTGAGTGAAGGGATTGGGTGTGGCCAAGTTATTGGTGAACCAGAATAAAATTATTTTGTACAATAATTTATGTATGATTGCTTGACATGTTAGAAGTCTAAGATTGAACATAAAAACCATCAGGAAAGTTGCAACTAATAGAGATACTCATATGAAAGTAGGATAATATATTTATGAATTTAGTGTTAGGATTGCCAAGAAGTCCTAATGGATGTAATTTGATTTGAGTTATGGCGGATTAGTTAACAAATTCAGCACATTTCATTTTGATGAATATGGAGTACTCATTGGAGAAAGTGGATCGACAATGTGAGAACCAAATTAGTTCATATACAATACTTATTTTCAATGTTTTGATGATAACAAAACAAGAGAATAATTTATTCTCTGATATTTGAAGTGTGCATGAAGTGTATCACCTAAAAGCAAACCAAGAAGAAAAGAAAAGGAAAAGATCTTCTGATTCTGATCGTCTGGTGAAGTACAAACTGAACCAGTTACACTTAAAAGATCAAGATCGTCTAGTAGTACTCAGTGTATTAAGTCATTGTTTGATCAACTAAGAAAATCGGTTGGTACAAGATGAAGGCTTCACGTGATCAATATAAAGACATAATCTAATAAGTTTGACTTAGTAAATTCATCATTTATATATAGCTTACATCAAATTTAACAAAGTCACTAGAGGGAAAGAATGAATTTGTACGAATACTAAGTTTTAAGATTGAAGCCCATCTTAAGACTTAAGCTTTTGTATACGACAACATTAAAATTATCTATCAACTTTATGTTAAAGTACAAATGACTCTTTCTCACATGTGATTATGGACGTCATTAAGACATCTTCCAACGACTAGTAACATGATCTTCCAAGCGCTATATTATGAAGATCTATTCAAGAAAATTTCAACACCAGCTTGATGTTGACGAATAATTCTTGAACCGAAAGAAAGCTTAAATTGAAGATCAAGTCCAAGTCCATCCAAAGTGGTTCTATATTTACACCAAAATACATCCAAAATAGAATCCACAAAACAAGATGTTTTTATTGTAAATCTTCTCACTAGGAATTATCATCTTGTAAATCATCCAAAAAGAAAATGAATATTTTCTCTATAAGAGAAACTTAGATTTATAAATTGAATTGTATTACACATCCTTTCTTAGAGAGTTATCAATTATCGACGTCATAGACCTAATCACATTTGTAAAACTACACATTAGTGGCTAGACGTAACTCCTTAAAATGCTTACAATTGTAAGTTGTTTTCAAGAGTATGAGATACAGGTCTAAAATAGAATAAAGAATATGTGGGTTCTGAAAAGACATATAGAATACTTGGACTTGAAGAGGCATAGAGAATACTTAGGCCTACAGATTGCATAAATAATACTTGCATATTATTAGTTAATAATGGATTTAGTCCTTCGAGTGAAGAAGAAAAAATCTCCTTGTAACGAGAAAACTAGATGTAGCAACAATTTGTGAATTAGTATAAAAATACTTGTGCATTTTTTTCCTGTTATCTCTTTATACTTTGGCAATAAAATTTCTATTAATTATATTTTAAAAATGTTTTTGATCTAACTTATATCAATTGATTGGAGTTATTAATTAAGAAAAAGTTATAAAATCAAAAACACAATTCAAACTTATCTTGTGTTTTCTAGGCAACTTTAGGCTGTACATAAAATAGATTGTAAGATTGCATGGTGTACCTTTAAATATCATATCAGATAAAGATCCAAGGTTTACCCATGAATTTTGGATAAGTCCTCAAGAAACTTTGAGAACAAAGATAAGTTCGAGTTCAACTTATACATTGCAGACTGATGGTCAAACATAGAGAACTATTTAGTTGCTAGAAGATTTGTTGAGAGCTTGTGTACTAGATGAGTCTAGAAACTAGGATAAGTTTTTGCCTTTAATATAATTTACCTACAACAATTTTCATTATAGTATTATAATGACATCGTATGAAGCTATGTATGGAAGGAAGTGCATTACTCTACTATGTTGGTTTGAATCAGGAATTAATCTAAAAGTTGGACCTAAAGTAGTCTAGGATACTACGAATAAAGTCATATTGATTTAGGAAAGGATGAAAGTTATCCAGGATAGGTAGAAAATTAGCATGACAAAAAGTCCAAGGACATAAATTTTGAAGTTGATGATCATGTTTTCTTGAGAGTAACATCTACTAAAGGAGTTGGTAGAGTGTTGAAGGAGAAGAAATTAACGCCAAAAATCATTGGACTATATTAAATTCTATAAAAGGATTGGGACTCTGGTCTATCATATTGTCTTACCACCATTTTTGTCAAATATGCATAAGATATTTCATGTATCGTAACTAGAAAAGTATGTACACGATCCTAGTCATGTAGAAGAGTCATATACACTATAGTTGAAGGACAATCTTACCTACAAAAGTTGTGTTGAAAAGGATTGCGGACATGGAGAAAAAGAAGTAAAGAAAAAGATATTCCTTTGGTGAAAGTGATTTAGGGAGCACCGTCATATGAAACGACTACGTAGGAATTGGAAGACAAGATTAAAATCTCGTATTTGCAACTATTTAACATAGGTTAGTCAAATTATGAGAAAAAAATTATTTTAAGGGGATGGAGTGTAGCACCCCATGTCTTTATTTCCTTAATTTAGGGCATGTGTGTTATTTGTTAGATGTTTGAATGCGTAGACATCAATTTAGGATACTATTCTAAATTGGAACCCTAGTTTTACTAAATGAACATAACTTGAATGCTTATATATACTTAATTTCGATCAAAGTTTGTATCTTTCTCATACATGTTACTTTTTAGAAAATTAATCATAACTTTTGAAACACCATAACTCACTGGTTTCTCGATCATTTTGAAAACTATTTGTTGCTGTAGAAACATTACGACGTGAACACCATTATTCCATTTGATTTTTACTGTTCACAATCATTGTTCGATAAATTCATCTAACTATATGTTTTCTTATTTTGTTATTAAAAGTCATTCTTTCTTTTTTGTTAAAATTTGCAGTTTTTCTTAATTTTAAAAATTTTTAAATTGCAAGAAATTATCGTAATTCAATGTTCATTTATATTCAACTATTAATCACTTAAAATACAAAATGAATTTGACTATTAACATAATAAATAAGTAAAATAACTAATGAGTAGGTGAAAAGTTTAATCAATCCCTCTAGAAGACATCTTTATTTTATCTCAAAACAAAAAAATTTCCCAATTTAATTATAATTGCATATGTATACCCACTAGTAAACCCTAAGATAGCTTCGATCACAATTTGTCAACACCACATTTACAAAATAAATAAAATTATAAAAAATAGGAAATGAAAAGATGTTTATGGTTCTTGAAATAATCGTACAAGCAAGTGACGAAATGAAACCTTAGAGAGAAAGGTGAACAGCAGAAGATGTCATTTGAAGCAGTGCAGCACACTAATTCCAATTAGCGCGCGTAGATTGTGCGGCACTGCCTCAATTTTCATCTTCCATTTCTCACATTCACTTTCTTAGGGATTGTGAATTTGAATTTCATTTCATTTCAAATCAACACAACACTCTTACACTCACATAATTGTAACCGTTTCTCTGAATGCATGGAAGAACAAAGACCACAGCCACAGCAAGAGAAGCGTCCTCTTTCTCTCGACTGGAACGCCCTAATCGACGGCGATGAAGCACCGCCGGCGGAACTTGTCGTGAAGCCTTCTGTTATGACGTCTGATCAGGAGCCTCCGGTTTTCATCGAAGGTCTTGATCGACTGAAAGATTACGAGCTCCAGGAACAAATTCGGAGAAAGAAGAAGCTTCTCGAGACTTCCGGTAAAAAATTACCCGATGGAGGGGATAAACTTCGTGCTATGGTCAAACGCTATGAAGAAGAGTTTAATAGCCGAAAACTCAACCCTCGTCCTCAGGTTCTGCTCCTTCCTATGCTAACTCAACATTTTTGTTTTGTTTTTTTTTTTAACAATTTTTTTAATGTTTTTTGTTTTGTTTTTGTACCTAATTTGTTTAGAACCAGTAGTTTTTGCAAAAACACTGTGATTCCTTAGTGCTTGTTTGGTTTGGTTTCCCAATGGAATTGGCAGAATCACCACCTTGAACTTGTAGAAACTAAAGAGTGTAGCTTATGCAAAATATTGTGATTCGGCATATAGTTAGGCATTGATTTAGAAGTTATTAATTTTTATGGAATCTACATTACTTGTTTTTCAATTGTTGCTTTTATAATTAAATTTTATTGATTGCTTATGTCCTGTTTGTTTGTTGATTGGTTTTCCTTTGTAGAACAGAAAGTTGATGAGGAGCAGAAGCCAGTACAGGCTACAAGCTCAGGTGCTGTTGGTGAGGGTCTGTTTTTGAAAGCATGCAATTTCATAGGTTTCATATGGGAGTTATGTTATTTTGACACACAAATTTGACAACAAAGACGACAATTTAGATGGTTAACACAATTCAAATACATGGTTAATTACATTCGGTGGATGATTAATGAATATTATAAAGTTTTGCAACTCATAACCATCCATTGAACCCAAATACCCACAATTTTGAACGTCATTGACCGCAATTTTTCAGGTGTACATTTTAACACCTAAAAATCATGTATATTTAAACACAATTTGGATGGTTAATGAATATCATGTATATTTGAACACCTGAAAATCATGGTTAATTACGTTAAGTGGATAATTAATAAGTTGCGACACCTTATTACGTTCATTAACCATCTACTAAACATAACTAGCTATATATTTAAATTGTGTTAACTATTCAAATAGTTGTCAAATTTGTGTCAAAATATAATTTCTCTTCCTATAATTGTTGGACTTTAGAGTTTAGAGTATATGCAATTTTGTTTATTATACTTGATAATGATAGGATTAAAATGAGAGCGAAGGAATGGATGGGTTAAAACTTGTAAAAGTGACACTTGGTTCTTGGAGGGAACCTAATGGACTATGGACGTTTGAATAAACAATTTAAATAAGCACCATGACTTTGTTTGAGAGTTAAGAGAAAAAAAGTAGAGGGTTTTGGAGGGGACGACAATTTAAATAAGCACCATGACTTTGTTTGAGAGTTAAGAGAAAAAAAGTAGAGGGTTTTGGAGGGGACGGGAGGAAGGGAAAGGGAGAGAAATACTTCACCTTATTTGGAGGTATGTTTTTGTAGAGGATACAAGGATAATACTTAGGAGTAATATTTTCTTTGATTTGAGAGTATTATAAAGATATGAGAAAGATTTGAAAATTTATTCAAAACCCTACAAAGTGCTCACTCAATGCATTTCTTGAGTTCCTCCATATTATAGGGGTTTTGGTTCAAAGAAAAAAATAAACCTCCTTGCATATGGGGGACTATGCCCCCTTTCCCTTCCCTTTCCCCATCCCTTTATCCTCAAAGCCTTAGCTTCCCTTCCCCTCAAAATTCCAAAGAAAGCTTAAGCGTTTATCATATAAGAGTTTGTGACAAGCACTTTAGTTCAATTAGTTATTTGCATTCTCAACATTTGTTTTTCACTGTAAAAGTATAATTTGGGATTGATGAGAATCAAAGAGGGGCTTGGGTTAAGTTCTGCATAAGCTGTTTTTATTAGCTATTTTGGTTAAAATAAGTTGAACAAACTTACGAGTATAACAATAATTGATTTTATAAGCTTTCCAAACATTTATACAAATGTTTATGTCATGAGATAAGCACAAATATGCTATTCCAAATACCGCTGTATGGTTGCTCATAGAAAGTGACAATCGGAACTGGTAGTGGCACAATGATAATGTCATGATGTTTAGGTCATATTTGTTAGAGGTATAATGTAAAATTTATTCATTGTCTTCAGCTTACAACTTAAACATTTCTGATCGCTGATTCATCACATAGCATTAGAACCTGTATGCCTAAATGATCACGTTCCACTACCCCTATCTTCTAATAAAAAGTTGAGTTTTAGCACAAGATAAGTCGGTCTATGCATTATCCACTCTTCAAGCTCATAGGGATCTTATTTCATGGGGTGTGTTAGAGGTCCTGATACAATTTGAATTAGCTTCTAGTTTATGGATGCACCTCAACTGAGATGATTATTTAATTCCTAAGTTGCATATAAGTCCTTTCAAGTTTATAAGTGCTTGTGGTGAAGTTAGATGAGAGAGTTTCTGAAAAAGTTCAAGTGCAAAAGATGACTTTAACATAGGTGAGAATGTAATCTACTATTTAAGAAGATTCACAGCCATTGCAAGATCATTACAAATTATATTTTCCCTCTACTGTTTCTTGAAAAGGGTAATCCAACCTAGCTCATAAGCTAAAATCCATTCATACCTCTTCATCTAACAATTTAAGCTTTTGGAATAGTTGATTCATCCCATTATTATCTATTAGTGGTTCTTTGGTAAAAATGGGAAGATATCTTGGACACGGCCAACCACATGTCGTTCTTGTTCTTTCTTGGAGGAACAAGGAATTCTATTTTATCATTACTAGAATTTGAATCTGAACATTGAAACCTGATTTTAGCGTGAGATACCTTAGCTGTATAGCAGATTGCATAATAAGAAACTTGTTTGTTGTATAGCAGATTACTAGAATTTACTTGTTTGCTGTATAATAAGAAACTTAATGTTTTTATAGGTGTGTCTAATGGCTTGAGACAAGAGAGTTTGCCATCTCGGCCACAGTCACAACCCTCTTTTGCAACTTGTTTTTACAAGAAAATGGAAGATAATGTAAGGTCCTTTGCATCATTGGTAAAATTCTGTATTTTTACTTTCTATCTTGCCTGATATAACTCTATCTGACCTTAATTTATGAAGCAGACTAATTGTACGGCTGTTGATGCGTTTAGCGAAGAGATGCCGCATTTCAAGCAATGCAACAATGCCAACAACCAAACAGTGAGCCACAATGGAGAACATAAAAGAAGAAAGAGACGTCGTCGATCATCTTCAAGACACTTGCCATATAAATGTCCTAGCGAATCTTCCAAACGTGATACTTCTGATGATGATAAAAGTTGCCGAGCAAATTCTACTTTATCCGTACGGACCATTACAATGAACCTGTCAAGACGCTTATCAAAAGAGTAAGAGAAAATGTCTTCCTTATGGTTTTTCATTCCATTCCTTTAGATTGGTTTAGGCATTGATGTATGTACCTCATTTATTCACTTTGCCATTGCTAGTTGCTTTACATGTAGCATTGCTTTTCATAAAATCGATGGGCATTTGGCATTGTATGATTTTCACAAAAATTGTTGTTTTCCTTTCCGATTGTTTTGAATGATTACATTATTGTGTGATTTTGTCATTGAGATGTTTACCTCATTTAGTCACTTTTCCATTGTTAATTCCCTTGGCGCATATCTTTTGCTTTTCATAAAACTCATTTAGTCACTCATCATTGTTAGTGCAATTTTGACTGCTTACACCTGTTAGATTTACCCCGGCCCTGGGGTATTCCTTAGGTCATAAGGTTGTGTAGCCTTTTTAATTTGAGTTGGGGTTTATGGTTATTGATTGTACACAGTGAAAGCCCAAAAGCACAAAGAGATAGTTATCTCCTACCTTATGTTTCAGTCCCCCCAATTCCAATGAAATTTGAACTTAGGACCTGGGTAACCCAATGCTTAACAATTGGCGTAACTTTCAAGGGCTAATGTTTTCTAGTTGCTCTTGGTGATCTTAGTTAATATATAGATATAGATAATATCAATATCTTTTATTCCTACAGTTTAGGAGCTATGCTTATTTAAATCATAGGGGCTAATAGGAGTTCTCTTACGCAATTCAGTGTGTTTTAAAGAGTTTGCTAGTATATTGGATAACTAGAGTAAGATTTATGAATATGTATTTTGCTGTCTCCGTTATGGAGTTGGTCTGCATTTTTTTGTTGCTATTATGACTTTTCTTTTCCATAAAATATTTTCAATCTAAAAGAGATGAATGCATACTGAACTCCCCAACCCCCTAACCTTGACAAAAAAAGAAAGGAGAGAATTTTTTTGACAATTGTCACAAATGTTTATTTATCCTTAAATCAGTACATCTACGATTTTCTCAATCAGATGTGAAGTTATACTGTATTATTTACAATCCTGGGGAGCCATAAGGTGGTTTGGTGGAGTTGGAGTGACAAGGAGGTTGTGGGTTCAACAAAATTAACAACTAACATTAGCTATTTAAAAAAAAAATTACAATCCTGTCCCACTCCTGTTCTACTGTTGTTGTGTTCAAGGGTAATCCTTATATTCAACATCGTCACTTCATCGTTTGCTACAGAATATTATTGAAAAATTCCTGTTCTTCACCCTTCTCTACTTAAGCTGAAGTTGGTGACGGATAGGTTTGTTGTTAGTTTTTGGCTCTAAATGAGTAGGAAGGATAATGTTAGATTTTTTACAACATTATTGGTAATGTTAGATTCTTGTTTTCTTTTGCCCCATGTGGTAGAAAGGGTGCTTCTCAGGAAATTCAATCAGATGGCCCAAGGTCCCGAAAGGTATGTTTGCATAGCTTATTAACTGTGGCTGTTGTAGCTGTTTGTTATATAAGATTTATATGCTTCAAGTTGATTAGTAGTTTGTTGATGATATGCCACATCTTTACAACTTCCTTAAATACTTACAAGTGATATGTTATATATGACATTCTAAACAGGGTCCGCCCATTGTTCTTGATGATGACGACGATGATGAAGAAGAAGATCCTCATGTTCTGGAGAAAACAGAATACAAAGTTCCTGAATAGTAAGGGAATTTAATTTGATTTGTACATCTATTTAGGATCTGTTTGGTGCGATAGAGACGTGATAGGATATAAAATTGAATAAGGATATGATAGAGTGTAAACAAGATAAAACTTATCATATCATATGTTTGATGCGCACAAGATAACAAACAAGATATCATGATTTTATCATATCATGTTTTTGGTACACACTTTATAATGACATGATATAATATATAACTATATTTAAATGAAAATTAGTCTTGTGAAACAATTATATTTTTTTTTCTAAATTTATTTGTAATATTTTTAATTTTTTATAAATTAACAAAAAATACTAAAAAAATTAAATAGTTTAAAAAATTCATTGACACTACTAAATGAACAATTTCAATTTAAAAAAATCATGACTAATAAAATAATTCTATTATATATGTTAGATAAGCTAAATAACGATATGATATATATTATATGTAATTTTAAATTAATATTCATATTTTTGTAATTTTTAATAATTATTTTATTTTTAAATATTCTATATCAATTGGTTTTTATATTTTTAGATTATATGAATTACAAAATTACCCTCGTGATAAAATCATTCATATTTTTAAAAATTAATTATTAATATTTTATTTTTTAATTTAATATCAAATTCGTTTTTAGTTTTTTTTTTAATTTATATTTTATTAGATTTCAATTTTTTATATATTAAATTATATTTTATATGGGTAAATTAGTAAATTGTTGTTCTTATTATATCATATCCTGTTGATTTCTCACCTAGCTCAAATTTAAGATGAAAATTTTAAATGGAGAGACAAGATATGATAAGTTTCAGGATTAACTTATTATATGATGTTGTTTCGTTAAACATTAGTTGAGACAAAATATGATACAAACGTCTCTTATCCTGCGCACCAAACGGACTCTTAGGGTTTAGGAATATGCCAATGAAATTCTTAATCTTATTTGATTTGTGTATTCCTTTTCAGTTTGAAAGAAGCTAAGACCTATTTTCCATCAAGGTACTTTAGAGAGTAAATATTAGAACAGTGTCCTTCAACCATAATTTTCTATGTCTAATTTAAGTTGCTTGACCTTTCAACTTTCCTTTATGATGGTTCAGAGATGATCCAGAGTCTGTTGAAATTTGTTATAATGACATGGAATGCCTTGCCCCTGAAGGCTACTTAACATCGACTATCATGAACTTTTACATACGGTAAATCTATTTAGGCCCCTTCTCACCCTTCCTCCTTGCTGGTTCCTTTGAGTATTTTTGTTTTTGCAATGAAGAGAAAAACACAATTTTGGTGCCTTCTCTTGTTACCCTCAAACTAATAGAACATGCTTTGGTGGAATTGTAAATGGAAATTCAATACATGTTAGTTTGATAGGACATTGAAGACAGTTGAGCTTTTTTGGTTCTTTGTAAAAAACATTATGGGATGAAGACTTTAATTCAGCTTATCTTATACTTTCTGCATAAGTTATTAAGTCCTGGAAAATATTATCTTTTATGTTTTTATTAAACCCCATTTTGTTCCTCTGTAGAGATATACAACATCACATTGGTTCTTCATTTATCAGGGACATCAAATTGGTCCTCTAATCAGTGGTGGATCAAGGATTTTATTTGGTGGGGGCAATAAAATATAGTTAATAATATTTCTACAGAAGACATATTTTATATAAAATATAAAATCTCATGACAAAAAATCCAAATTACCTACGTCTCTTACAATTTTACGCATTCATTTAAAAAATCCAAATATTTATTAAGTGTATTGAGATAACAGAATATATGTGTTGGGAGCAATTGCCCCATAGACTGTCTTCATCATAAATCCACTATTGCCTCTGATGATGATCCATGACATTAATTTTGTCCTTCAAGCCTCAGGTCCAATTTGATTTCAAGTATATCCTAGGTACAACAAAATTGACATCTACTCTTAGATTTCAAATGTTATGAAAATATAGATTTTCTAATCTTATCAATTAGATTATACTGTCTTTTGGACTTTTTTGATGTGATAGTATCATGTCCTCTGGGATTGATATCTGGGTTGAGAAACTATTCTTTTAGTTTATTTACACTGGCCATAACAACTGGAAATTTGATAATGCTCCAGTGGCTCATGAAACTGGTGTTAAGTCCCTGTTGTTGGGGTACATAGCTGAGCAACTAAAGCTCATGCTTGGTTTAAGAAAAAATGATGGTCGAAATTGGCTTACTTATTTAATCTAGGTTGTCAATCCCAGAATGCGGCATGGAGCGGCCAACCTCAAAACTGAGATAGTAGTATGGCCTATGGCGTGTAGCGGGATGACTGCAATTCTATTTTTATATTTATTAAATGATTAATACTGTTTATATATAGGCTAAAAATAATTAAGACAAAATTATTAGTAATAATAATTAAATTATATGATTTTGTTTTTGATCAAGTAGCCTATTGGCTAGATTCACACACTTTAAGTATGGAGAAGTAGGGAATCCCGGGTTCGACCCCGAGCCCTTGCATATCAACGTCCTTGCAACTACCAATCGTACTAAATTATTTATTATATTTACTTTGTGTATAAATGATTTTCTTGTGTTGTATTTTTTATTTAATATAAATATACAATATAAATTGATTATACATACCCTTTTTATATAAAATTATAACTCTCTACACACGAACGCACTTGCGTGCATGGAGTATTTGCAAGCTTTTATTGGCAAGCCTATAAAGCTTGAGCTTTCAAATATGTGATGGAGTATAAAGCCAAGTATGAGCTTGGTTGTTTAATAAAACATATGAGTATCTTGATGCTGTTTTGAATTGAGCTTCAATATTTCCCCAATAGCTGAACTCATGCACTTTTATTTACCCTTATTATCTACTGAACTATTTATGTTATCACTTTTTTAGTCCCTTTTGAACTAGTGACTCTGAAAACTT
This sequence comes from Cicer cuneatum, assembly GCA_037974295.1. Classification (NCBI taxonomy): domain Eukaryota; kingdom Viridiplantae; phylum Streptophyta; class Magnoliopsida; order Fabales; family Fabaceae; genus Cicer; species Cicer cuneatum. The sequence goes on along the minus strand of JBBPBO010001985.1, from coordinate 28,036,685 downwards.
GAATCATTCTGCAGAACCGTGATAATACTTTGACATGTAGTTTTTGAGCTCTCTACTCATGACATTTTCTGTTGGCTAGATATTTGCAGCAGCAAGTATCTCCGACAATATCTGACTACCATTTTTTCAACACATATTTCTACAAGAAACTTAAAGAAGCTGTTTCCTGCAAGGTACTTTAATCATCCTCCTGCAAGTTCATAGCTGTAATCATGTGCATGATGGAGATTGTTTTCTCTCTGAAAGCAGATTCTTAATTATGATATAATGCATTGTTGATTGTTCTTCTTTTGCTAACATTGTAAGCCATTTTCTGGGGACTGATTTCTCTACTGGTTGATAAGTTGTTCTGCCTTTCTGTGTTACTTAATGCGTTTTGCTTGGTAATTTTGGAGGTATATTTTGAGTTTAAGGTAACTCATCACCAGAACATTTAAATGGTTGACCCTAAAACTTCTCCTTTGGCTCCAGAAACTAGTATTTATATATATGTATAATCATTTTTGGAAATTCTTTTGGAATTTTCCGTTTGTTGCTTTTTTGTGTTGTATGAAGATATTTAGGACAGCTGCTCTTCCCCTTTCTGCTTTGCAGAATACAAGGCACGTGAAATATTGCTTAAAAATATGATGAAGAATGTGGGATAATAGATAATATGAGAATAGATTGAGGAATTAGAAATTTGATGATGTGGGGGTCAATGGAAGTAGTTATAAAATAAGACGAAAATTGGAGAGAGAAAAATCTGAGAGTAATGATTTGAAATAATTAATTCTGTGTGAAATAACATTAATCCTATATTTCTTTGATTAATATAATTATTTAACTTTGTACTGAACAATTTTATTTAAGGAATATTGTTCTAATAGACAATAACGTTTTTAAATTTTTGAGCAAAAATTGAGTTGAGAATCTGAGACGAATTCTTGATTCAATGCAAAGATGCCTTTGTTGTTGAAATTAATTCTCCTGCCTCCATCGCACTACCTTCTCTTTGTACTTCATTTGATATTTGCTCTAATTCATTTCTCATTGCAATATCTAGGAAAGTAACAGACAGACGATCTTTGCAAAGTTCAGAAGGTGGTGGAAGGGTGTAAATATTTTTCAAAAGGCCTATGTTTTGATTCCGATACATCAGGAGTAAGTTTTCTTGTTAGCATGAAACTTCTTTTGTAGATGTTAATTCTTGTAAATGGTGAGAAGCTATTTTTGTGCTTTTTTTAAAAAAAATTCAGTTATTCATCTTAAGAAAAATATACTATCACATGATAGAAAAGGACCATTATTTTAAGAATGATTTATTCATGTTTTAATATTTAAGCTATAATTTCACCTCCTTATATTATATTTAAGCTAAAATTGGCAACCTGGTGCTATAGAGCTCTTGCAATGACAGGCTTCAGGTAAGGGGGAAACCTATTGTAGGTAACCTGATGTCTTGACTTGAACATGTGACCTTTACAAGTCACACAGCAGCAAATCCTTAAGGTAAATAATTAGCAACATTTGATTGTAGGTGGGCATGATACTGATGTAAATCCTCAAATGAAACACTCCTTATTGTGCATTTGCATGGTGCATGCCTACAGTTATGTAATTATGATAGATATTGGTACCAAACATAGAAATATAATGGAAATTACTGACTTTCATCGAACAATTCTGGTCACTGTGGCCAGAATTTAGATTACAACAGGAAATCTAGTTTACAGAATTATAAGAGAGAAAACAAAGGAAAATTAAGATAGACACTTCCTATCCAAGCAATTTGTGAGTCTCAGTCTCTCCCTTCCAAGAATTTGAGAGCAATATCTGACACCAAGGATAGAGCTTATCATAAACCCTCCAAGAGTCCATAACTTGGGAACTCGATTCTAAGATTAGTGACCTCCTGAGAAGATTTTGGTTTGTGAGGGTTTAAAAAAAATCCCCATACCCTCCTTTCCCTCTTTTATAAAAATTCTGAAACAAGGATGCTTATCATGAACCCTCCCTCCCCTTCCCCCAAAACCCCTATCCCATACAAACCCTTAAAGCATTTCAAACTTTACATTCATATACATGATGTGAACTAGTCCATTCATGTGTACCTCCTCCTTCAAGCCTGCAAGGGTCTTCCTTCTTCGCGCTTCATCTTTTATACCAACAATCACTGTCCACTCTCTTCAGCCCCAAGTGTTACAATGGGATTGCTCAATTCTTTGTACATTTACTCTTGTGGTTGCCCCAAGTGATTAGCATGCTCTATCGTCTATCTTTTTACACATCTTTTCCATGTATCTCTTCTGCTTTATAGTATTATTCTTTCAAGAAGATTGGGTGCAGAAAAGCTGGCTAGAATAATGAATTAAGCATATGGATCCTTGAAGCATTAGCTTTATACTTATTTGTGTGCTTTTATTCCTCTATGCACTTCCTGCCCAATATTTGTATTTGACAGAAGGATCATTGTTTTTTATTTAAATGCTCAAAACCTCTTCTCATACATGTATTTATTGTTTATGATGTTGCGTGTGTTCAGTCTTCATTGGAGCTTGATCATTATCTGTATCCCAGACAAAGAAGATGAATCAGGACCAATCATACTTCATTTGGATTCTTTGGGTCTTCACTCAAGTAGATCAGTTTTTGATAATATTAGAAGGTGAGATTAGTGAACTGCTTGTTGCTCTCTCTGCCACATATTATTTGTCATTTAAAGTCATCTATACATCTTTAGAAAATTATCATTGCAAGTAATTGTTTGTCAAACTTATCATTTTTTTTGTTATTTGCATTTTGAAAGAATGCTGTAAAATTCTGCATGAGAACTACTACTTTTTATGAAATAAAGTTTAAAGTATTGAACTTGAAAATTTAATCACTTGTACTCCCTCTGAAACTCGGTCCTATAATCTAGACTCTGTCGCATAGTTGTAAGAACAGACTTGAAAACCGGTGAATTGGCCATTTCACCGGTACATTTGGCTGAACGTATGAGTTTTAGATAAAAGGAGGAGAAGCACCATAAAAACTTTGAATATTATTAAACACTAACTCCTATTTGTAGGGAACACAAGACTCCTTATCCTATATAAATAGAAAAATCTAAAATCCGTATTAACTAAGCATTATTTTGAAATCAATCCCATGAGCTAATCTAAGATACTCTAAGATTAGAAATTGATCCCAGGTGATAAATTAAGATACTACATATCATCAATTATGAGTTATTTAATATATTCAAACACAATGCAATTTATGTACAAATAGAAAAATAATGGTTGGTAAAAGTCAACTCAGGGATGCTCAAGAAGTTGGCGAGAGTTGCTAGATATATTACTCGAATGATTTTCAACCTGACAAAATTTATGGTAAGCAATCAAATAAAGCAATGTCCTTATCAAAAGACCGAAAATATTTAAACTTGAAACCAAATTGCTTCTAGGACAGAGACAAGGCTAGTACATTTGAGCTGAAGACGACACCAAACGAGTGCATTGGGGACAAAGACAGGGTCACTGCATCTGGGTCGAAGGTTGAGGTTAGAGCATTTGGGCCAAAGACAATCCAAGTCAATGCATTTGGGAGAAAGACGGGGCCTGAGCATTTGGGACAAAGTGCTGTGCTGGTGTGAGTCATAACCAACAAAAGACACCATTGGAATAACCGTCTTTGGGGAAAAGTCATCACTAATGTGATTCATTTGTGAGAAAAGAGTCACCAATGGAATAATCGTCTGTGGGAATAAAAACCCCTAGATAAAATCTTTAACATAAGCCAGAGAGGCGTGAGGAGGATTTATAGTACCAGAGGAAAGCTGCAAAGGGTTGTTGATGCAACAAAGTGGCATTCTGCGTCTGGAAACCACAAAGCAGGGTTGGGAATAGTTCTTGCCTGTAGTGACGACCGGTGCAATTTAAAACGGCGTTAGAAAGCTCGTCAGACACGCTTTCACGTATGACATAGGTTATGATTATTTTTTAAGTTCTTTGTCATTGTCAAGGCGGGTGAGAGAGCACATGGCCGTCTATTGGTGGGAGATTTTTGGGACGACGTAGATCAGCCACATCAAATTGACAGTGGTGGCTTCGCCATAAAGTGCTCCGGTGTGGTGGCAGAAAGTGATCAGCAGTGGAAATGGCTGCCAGAGGTAACAGTGGCAATGGAGCCGAAAAAGTGTCGGAACATAGGATAGCACAATAGCAGAAGGCAGAAACCATTTGAAACAAAGAAGAAAAAGAAGAGGGTTCAATAAAATAAATTCATGATACAACTATTGTTGCAATCCTGAAATTTTGGGAACTTGACAGCTTAATTAGTGACAAGACAAATCATGGAGGATTGAACTAGGCTATAGATATCATGTTGAAGTTATGGGTTTTAGATATAATAACTTTGATACTGACTTGCTATGGTAGACTAAACTCTAACCGCTATTTACAAGGATACAAGACTCCTAATCCTAGACAAATAGGGAAATCTAGAAACCAATCATGATAATTTCTTACTAATATCAAAACCAATAGAAACTGCTCCTAGGAGATAAACTAAGATACTCTTAACATAACATCTATTTAATATATTCTAACACATCTGCAGTGTGATAATTTTCAGCCAAACCGGTTGAGCCAGTTAAACATGATTTAAACCGGGTAAAACCCTATTTTGAAATTATTTGGCTTGTTTTAGCGGACGACTTTGTTGATCCCCAAGCCAATTCTTAAAATTTTTTTTTGTTAGTTCATTTATCTTAATGTGTGTTGATGACTATTTGTAGGCATTTATTTTTTATTCAAAAATAAAACTTAATGATGTCAAAAAAATACTCTGTAGCTATTTGATTGAAGAAAGGAACTATTTGAGTCGAGAATGTGCGTCTTCAGATGTTCCGATTGCAGACAGAATATGGAAGTGTCTTTCGCGTAGAATTGAAACTCAAGCTATAGCCGTAAGTTTCTGTGCTGTAAATCTAGAATCATGTACTGTTGATAGTTTTATACTACCCACGTTAGTTGCCTGAAGATGATGTATCTTATTTCACCAGCCATTCTTTAAAATAAACGACCTTTTAGTATATGCAACAGGTGCCTACTCTTAACAGATTGTTTCTGTCGGTACTATAATAGTTTCTGATTGTGTTGGAAATTGAATTTTGAAGACTTTCCCTAAGTGAATCACATTTGAAGTTGTGAATCCATCTTTAGAATCTTGTTTGGTGAAAAGCCATATAAGTATAGCCTCTGAAAGCTTCAAGAAAGAGCTCTTTCAACCCTAGACTTTTAATATAACCTTAATGACCATGGAGTTTCGTTTCAGATTTTCTGTAGGTTGACTGAGTCTAGTTAATTGAAGTTAGTTTCTTAAAACTTGTTGCTAGAATTTTCATCTCAACAATACTAATCTTACTTTCTTGCTAGCTTTTAATGATCCAGAGTTTTGTTCCATTCAACTAGTGGAAACTGGTATCTTGTTAAGAGAAAATAGGGAAGAATTACCTTGAACCGAGATAAAGAGACAAGGGACTCAAAGTTGCCTCTTAGAGCACACCTATAGTGTTATAGGAAAATATTTTGTATTCCCATTCATATTTTTTATTAATCGAATATAGTTGAACTTCTTTCTTTTATAGAGCCTTCTATGATACCTCTTTAGATACTCTTGTCTTTTCCATATTAATAAAAGACCATATGTAGGATCTTTGATTCCTTTATATCTTTCATCAATCTTCAAAGGATACATCGCTGGCGATGGCCAATCTCCCCAGCATAAAGTCGAATTTATTTTGAGATGTGGGTTTCTTGTCTTAATCCCCAATGAATTATTCTCTCAACTTCCATAGTATGGACTGTGAGTTTAATCCTTCTATAATTTGCACAATTTGAATGTCACCTTTTTTTAAAGATAGATACTCCTTTCGTTCTTTTCTAAGTGTCGCTTTTGTAGAAAAAAATGTTTTTATTTATTTTTCGTTTTCAAAATTCAATGCAACATTAGTTATTGTTTTGTCAATAATACCCTTAACTATTTATTGAAGAGAGAGAAATAGGGGGGAGTGAGATAATAAATAGTTAAGGGTATTATAAGAAAAGATAAATAATTCCATAAAAATTACAAAATTTATTAGTTTTTTTAGTATGTGTAAATAATCTTAAAATGACAACTAAAACGGAGCATAAAGAGTATTATTAAAATGACAACTCAAAAGGAACGGATAGAGTATTATAATACTTGTCACCATTCATTTGGCATGCTCTTAGATATCATAATCTTGTTGGATAATCGTGAGCCATCACTAACTTCTCTCCCAACCCCTTCCACCTCCTTTGATGCTCAAAAAAATAGATGCTACGACAGGAAGCAACAAAAATCTTAGGCAGTTCTTTATGTGAGTATAGTATTTTTTTATGAAATTTCCAAATTGCTGGACATCCACTACTACAACATGTCACCTTTTTCGTACTTTTTCTCCAGGTTCCTCAACAGAAGAATGAGTATGACTGTGGTCTTTTTGTACTATACTTCATTGAGCGTTTCATGGAAGAGGCACCCGAAAGACTGAGAAAGAAAGATTTAGCAATGGTAATACGTGTTGTTGCTTTTGCAGTACAGTTTCATTTCAAGTAATAGGTTTTTTTATCTGACACTTGTCAATATACAGTTTGGTAAGCGATGGTTCAAACCCGAAGAGGCATCCAGTTTGAGAGTGAAAATCAAAAAGTTGCTTGTAGCAGAATTACATAATTCAATCAAGCATGATGATGGTATGTCAGAATCTTCTCCATCGTCTACTGCCCCTGCAACTGAATGCGTTGAGACTGCCAAGGATGATCCGTTGATCGATGATGATGTCGTGAAGTGCAGCCCTGACATAATTGAACGAACAATATGAATATGTTAATAGTCCATATAGTTGAAGTTGGTGCTTTTTACCGTGTACATACACCAGCTATTCAGCTGGTAATTTTGGATGTGAAGTTTCCTATGGTCTGGTAAATAGTCCAACGACTTTCCATACAAGAAAAGGTGGCTGACATTTTGTTATGGCCAAATAGCTGTCAAATTGTTCAGTTTCTAACCATTTCTTGTGTTAGGAGTTCCTTATAAATGTATAGTAGGAAACAGTTTATAGCTGACCACTAGAGATAATAGGATCGAATTTGAATCTGCGAGAATTATGTACTTATAATAACTAATCTTTTATAACTTCAATTTTAGTTGTCTTAATTTCAACATGATATTTTATGTTTTTTGAACGTTTCGTAGCACTCCAGATGTCACCTAATTTTCTAAGAATTATATTAATGATTTAGACTTTAAATATATAAATACAGTAAGTAGTCTCTAAAATACATACAAGTCAATTTAGTCCCTCATTAAGATGTGAGGGACTTAAATAATGGTTTTTCACATTCTTAAACGATTAAATTGGGTGATTTTCATATACTTTAGCAATTATTTATTATTTTTATATATTTTAGAAACTAAGTTGGAGTGATAGTTTAAAGAATAGATTAATGATTTATTCTTTTTGTAACATGCACAATTTTCTGGTGTCTGGTTTTTCCATCTCATGGGGCGGTAAAATAAAAACATGTAATGGTTTAATAAATTATTTAGGAACAAAATAGTTGCACATGTGTAAAAATATAAGGGGAATGTATTGTAATTTGAATGTGAAAGTGATTATCATTAAAACCAAATTGATAATCACTAACCTGAGTTTATTTAGTCTTTGCTTAATCACTCTTTTCTATAACTTGATTTCGCTCAAATTTTAGCACGTGGATTCTATTCTTAGGCTTGATTTATTTATATACTGTATTGAGTCATTGATATACCTTTAATTAAAATATTAATTTGATAGAAAATTATATTTAATTGAATTTAATAGTATGAAATTTAATATTTTAATCTATTTTTATCACCGAAGAAAAATACGCCTTGATTCAAAATCAGTATTTGTAACATGTTAAACTTCTGATTTCTAAATTATTTATCCGAGTCATTCAATGATACAGAAAGGTTTTCGGAACTCAAATTGCCTTCAATTTGTAGTTTAATAAGCTTTAACGACCGGGTGTTACGAAACTGAATTAATTGAATCACGTTTCCTTTGATTGTTTTCCAAACCATGGTCCATGTTTCAGTCCTTACCAAATGCTAATGGTATTTCAATTTACAACAGTATTTTATCTTGTTTTATATATTTGAACTTAGCAATTGAGTTTCTCAATTTATTTCTTTCTCCTATTATGTAATTGAGTTTGATTATAGCATATTTTATTATTTTTTAGCAAAGTTGAAAAGACAATATTCCTGAACCGAATTGATACAAAGTTTTCTTTTAGAAGTCGTTAAAGAACCGCATGTTTCAATAATAATAATAATAATTTGGTGATTCTATTTACTTAAAAGAATGTTTTGTAAATTTCAGATTTAAATTTCAAACCTTTTGTTAAAAAACTTTTTGAGCCAACCAAAAACATCTATCTCTAAGACTTTTCCTTGCCTAAGTAGGGTATGTTGGTTGACACAATTGTCTTACCTCTATTATCCATCCTTTTCAACACTTTTTTTACCTCATGTCTTGATTCTTATGGTTCAAAAGTGTAAATTTCATCGTACTCTCTAATGTCTAGCTTGTTAGAGTACATATAGATTTTTCTCCCTCCTTGTTACCTAAAAATGGGTATAATCCAACAAAAGCTTTAGTTATCGCTTCACCTATTGCCTTCTTGGTATCTTTGTTAACTTCCTTATATTTTTCCTAACTTTAAGCCTAACTTTAAGCAATTTTATACGTGGACCAAACTTTAAAAAATTATCTTTTTATCCTAAAAATATTTTGTACATTTTTGTTCCACGATTCTTTAACCCTAAGTTCAAAACCTCTTAGATTTGCCTAACGTCTCTTTTGCGACCTTTTTAATTTCATGTACCATCTTATCCAACACATTATTTCCTTACTTGTGGTTCTCACAAAACTCTCTAAAACCTTTTGTTGGAAGAAAAGTCTAAGCAAAAGATTATCAACAAAAGTCTAGGCAAAAATTTATCAGCCTGAAAAATACTTAGACATAATAAGTTAATAACATTAGGAACTTTTAAATTGAAGCAATCCACAGAAGTTTACCAATATTTCTTCAAATATAAAATTTAAAGGAACTAACCTATGGATTAAAACGTGATATAAATAATAATTAAACATAATGCTCCTTTCTGGTCATTTCATGTTAAAATCCATCAACTTCAGAAATTTGAGCCCTTCACGTTTATAAAATAAACAACTAATTGTGAAGTGGAGAGATGCAATATGGAAACGAACATATAACCTTGTTAACCTGTCAGGTCCTGTATTCTCAGTATGCTGTCAACCATGGACACTTCATTCCATCCCATTTTCAATATGAAGTCACAAGTGCCTTATGGAAGCTCACTAACAACTGCTAAACAAATTTGTAGCTGAAAAGAATCACATTGAACTTCCAACTGCCATTTGGAATTGCTCAGGTACACGGAGCAACGGAGCTTGAATGGTGCCGGGCTTGCCTAACTGACCGCACGCAGCCATCTGATCATCGCCCCTACTGGGTCTTAAAAAGACTCTGCATCCTGCCTCAGCTAGCAAATTTCGAAATTCAATTATCCTTTCCTCTTTTGTTGGTCTGAAGAAGGATCCACTATGTGGATTGAATGTGATGAGATTGATCTTGCAAGGGATGCCCTTCACAAGCTTGATAAGCCTCTCTGCGTCTTCATTGCTGTATAAGATAAGTTAAAGGAAAAATAAAAACCTATTTTTACACAAACACAAAAAATAAAGGTATATTCATCAACAACATGCAAGTCTTGTTCCAATAATCGGGGAAAGTAAAGATATTTATGAGAGAAGTTGCCAAAATTTCAAATTATGCATAATGAAAATGAACACCAAAGGAGATATATAGTAGAATAGAAGAATCAGAAGCACAAATTATAGTGTTCGCTTACAGCAATGAAAGCTTTTTCCCAGCAGGTGGAACTAATTATATGAATCAAATGGCACTATAACATCTTGTCATGTATAAAAGCTATTTGCACTCTCAACATTTGTTTCATTATAAGCTAGGATATGCTCTGCAAAAGCTATTTACATAACTTATCTTGGAGAGCTAATTAAAATTAATTGAAAAGTGAAAACAACTTCTACATATCATAAACTATTTTTGTAAGCTCTTTCAAGCACTTACACAAGTGTTTATGTCCTGAGATTAGCTCATAATAATCTTTTGCAAATCCCCCTCATAGTATATAGGATCATGCATGTTTAAAGTCTTAGCATCATTCCAACTCAAACATTTATAATTGTTAATGCAATTTATATATAAAGGATGCACATAAAAGACAGATGGCTACTCTACAAAGACATTTATGGACAAGATCATCATAGGTATTATGCATATGATCATGCTCAGAACATTCCATTTTTCTACGTTTTGTGGAAAAATATGCAATTCTCAAATAAAAGATAATATTTTCTTGGCAACATGACAAAAGTCACAAAGGGAAAAAAATGCAAACTATATATCAAATGCAAGAATAAAGTGAAAGAAGATTTCCTAACCTGTCATTAATACCTTCAAGCATCACATACTCAAATAGAACCTTATAGTTGTGTTTCAAGCAAAGCTCCTCCCGAAGTGTCTCAAGAAGCAAGTCCAGTTTATACTTTCGATTTATAGGCATGATCCAGTTTCTTACCTGACATAATAGATTTGAGTGTGACCAATCTTCCCTCTACTGTTCTCAGTTTTCCATGACTATTTCTAAGTATGTATGCTCTACCAACCCATAACAATAAAGGAACAATAATTTTACCTCATCGGTAGTTGCGTTCAAACTAACAGCCAACGCACAGTTGGATTCGTGGAGGAAACGTTTGAGCTGCGGAACAAGCCCACTGGTTGAAACAGTGACTTTGCGGGGGCTGAAATGAAGCCCTTGCTCATCCACCATAATATCTGCAGCTTTAATGACATTATCAATGTTCTGAAGTGGTTCCCCCATGCCCTAAGAAAAGTATAGCAGTTATTAGCTTGCAACTAACAAGAAGGAATCTTTCTCCGATGCATTTAAAGGAGAAAAATGCAGAGTTAGAAAGAACTTTTAGCTAGAAAATCAATATTTGTGATTTTGATTAAGATAAAAATGGGTACGACTAAAATATACAATAAAGTTATGAAAATCCTCTTCTATAATTCTTAATTAACAGTCATGACTATGCACTTTCTGCTCTAAAATACACTTTTCAACTTAAATCCAAATCCTATAAGAAGACACTACAACTGTAGTTTAAATTTTATAATTTTCTTCCCTTCCGTGTCTCTAGCATACATGACATATTAGGGTGTATTAACATAATTGACAATTGACAAGAGTTACTAAGACAAGCATATATCCATAACAATGAGAAAAAAAGTTAAATAAATTTAATGCTAAATAGTTGGAAATTAGAGGGTGTTGCTTTAATGTGGGTCTGTGTAGCAAGACCGAGTATAAATCTGAAATAGGTGCATTGAAACATATAGCTCGAAGCCTAGAATAGTATGTTCTTTAAACTTGAGGTGTATTTAAACTTATAGCTCGAAGAGGAGCCTTGGCAGTTAGCACAACTCATACCTTCTTTAAACTTTATACGTTACTAGTACTAAGCTAGGCTTATCATAACTGTCATGTCTGCCTTGGCACAACTAGAACTAGAGCTAGGCTTCTGAGGGACCCCAAACCAGCCTCTTTCAGCTTCTAGCTATAAAATCTTTAAACTTATAGGCTCAACTCTACATGTAGACATGTCAGTATACTTAATGTAACTAACATGCTTAAATCTTTGAAAAGGCCAACAAGTATATGATTTTAACAAATTATAATAATAAAATATACGATAATATTAATCACAAAATATATTATCAAGTCTATCATAAAAGGCCTGAAGACTTTTTGTATGGCCTAAGTCTAAAAGCCTTAACCTAGTTCATCAAGTAATAAGTTTGGCCTGACTTAAGTCTGATGTGGGCTAGGCCAAGCCCCCAGCGAGAGGTTTGACCTATTTAAACCCCTACAGACATAAGTGACATCTTATTAGCTCGGAACAAAGTAAGAGGTTTGATCTACACAGATTGTTGATATAGTAAGCTTTAGAATTCTCAATCCAATTATTGACATACCATAAATACAACATTAGTGATGGAACCAACTTCACTTGTGAATAGCCGTCTGGCAAAAACGGCCTGCTCGACTATTTCTGCAGAAGTAAGATGTCTCTTAAGACCCATTCTGCAAAATAACTTTGTATGATAAACTTGCAACAAAAGTAAAACATGTTGTAACCAATGAATTGATCATTACAGGCTTACCTTCCAGTATAGCAAAATTGACAATTCATGGCACATCCAACTTGACTGGAAACACACACAGTAGTTCTGCCTCTATCACAAGGTATGATGACTGTTTCTATGACCATCCCATCATCCAACGTAAACAAAATCTGCAATATCCTGTGAGTTTAAATAGTCAACAAGAAGATTCTCTAGAAATGCAACTAAATATAAGCATGCAATGCAAGTAATTTAGAAGCTAAAAGCCTCTATGTAACTAAAGAAAGTAAAAGACAAAATACTTTCATATTTTATTACTACAGCCCTAAGCTGTTTATATAGAAAATAAAATTACAATAGTAATACTGAGTAATAATGACATAATCATAAAATACAAATAAATAGAATAATATAAAATCAAATCAAATCAAATCTGCTTTTCCTTAATTCTTCAACACCCCCTCTCAAGTTGGTGCATAGATATCTGTCATGCCCAACTTGGCTATAAGTCGCTCAAAATTGGGTCTTGCCAAACCTTTTGTCAAGATATCAGCGGTTTGCTGGTTGGAAGTCACAAATGGCAGACATATAATTCCAGCATCAATTTTTTCTTTTATGAAATGGCGGTCAATCTCAATATGTTTGGTTCTATCATGTTGTACGGGGTTGTGAGCTATACTTATTGCTGCTTTGCTATCACAGAACAATTTTAAGGGTGAATCAACTTTCATTTTCAGTTCATCCAAGAGTTTACGAATCCACAAAAGTTCACAAATTCCTTGAGCCATTGCTCTAAATTCAGCTTCTGCACTGCTTCGAGCAACAACCCCTTGTTTCTTACTTCTCCAAGTGACTAAATTTCCCCTAACATAGGCACAATATCCAGTAGTGGATTTTCTATCAGTAACTGATCCTGCCCAATCAGCATCTGTAAATATAGAGACTTCTCTGTCATTAGTTTTCTTGAAGTACAAACCCTTTCCAGGATTGGATTTCAAGTACCTTAAGATTCGATAAACTGCCTCCAAGTGCTCTTCATAGGGAGAATGCATGAATTGACTTACAACACTCACAGAGAAAGCGATGTCAGGTCTAGTGTGGGCTAGATAAATAAGTTTGCCAACCAATCTCTGGTATCTTCCAATCTCAACAGGAACACTGCCTTTCTCCCAAAGTTTAGTATTTAATTCCATAGGAGTATCTGCTGGTCTACACCCACTCATCCCAGTTTCTTCCAAGAGATCTAGGATGTATTTCCTTTGAGAAACAACAATTCCCTTCTTTGAGCGAGCAACTTCCATACCAAGAAAATATTTGAGTGCGCCTAAATCTTTGATCTCAAATTCTTTTGTCAAGTTTTTCTTCAATCTTTCCATCTCAATAATGTCATCTCCTGTGAGAATAATATCATCTACATATACAATTAAAATTGCAATTTTACCAACATTAGAGAACTTCACGAACAGCGTATGGTCTGATTGTCCCTGCATATATCCTTGCTTTTTGACAAACCGAGTGAATTTCTCAAACCAAGCCCTTGGAGATTGCTTGAGACCATAAAGGGATTTTTGTAGTTTGCATACATTTGAACCAAACTTATCTTCAAAGCCAGGTGGACTATCCATGTATACTTCCTCTTCCAAATCACCATTCAGGAAAGCATTTTTTACATCAAGTTGGTTAAGAGACCAATCTAAATTCACTGCCAAGGACAAGAGAACTCTAAGTGTTTAACTTGGCAACAGGAGCAAAAGTCTCTAAGTAATCAATGCCATATGTCTGAGTAAACCCTTTAACAACCAAGCGTGCCTTGTATCTTTCAACTGTGTTATCAGAATTATATTTCACAGTAAATAGCCATTTACAGCCAACGGTATTCTTTCCTGTAGGTAACGTCATGACTTTCCAAGTTTGATTCTTCTCAAGAGCTCTCATCTCCTCAAGAACAGCTTCCTTCCACTTTGGAATTTTTAGAGCCTCCTGTATATTTTTTGGAATTTCTACAGCAGACAACTTAGAGGTAAATGCAGCAAATGAAGAAGACAATTTTGAATATGACACATAATTAGACAAAGGATATTTAGTGCATGATCTAACAGGTTTTCTAATTGCAATAGGAAGGTCTATATCAGGATACTCGACATGACTCTTAAGAACAGAAGAGGACTTACCTGTATCAAGATGATGTGTTGGATTATCTATTGGTTCGGAATCTTGGAAGGGTCGGAGAATGGGTCCTTCATTACTCTGTTTATGGTTTCTTCTTTCAAAGACATTTCCCTTCCAAGTAGGGTCAATGGTAGTAAACCTGCTTTGTGTCTCTTTATCTGAGTCATTATATTGTGACATTTCAGGTGGTCCTTCATTATTATTGAGATCAATAATTTGATCAGTGTGATTTTGATTTAAAATTGTCGCTCCCGAATCTGTCGAAACCTCATTCATAAGTTGATTGAGTTCCAATATGGATTCTTGGGCATTTTCTTTTGGTGCATCAATATAAGTCTCAGAATTTTGCGACACTATATCACTTAAAGTAATAATGTTTTCATAAGTAAAAGATGAATCTTCCTTATAATTTCCCCCCTGAAGATGAATGTCAGTAAAAAATGGTTGATTTTCCACAAAAGTAACATCCATGGTTACAAAAATTCTTTTTAATTTTGGTTCAAAACACCGATACCCCTTCTGAGTTGGAGAGTAACCTGTAAACACACATTTTATTGCTCTTGGCTCGAGTTTGTCAAGTTGTTTATGTTCATGAACAAAAGCAGTGCAACCAAAAACTTTTAGTGACAAATCAGCAGATACACTAGTCAAAGGAAAATAATTTCGAAAAACATCAAGAGGGGTATGAAAATTTAAAACTTTAGATGGCATTCGATTAATTAAATATGATGCAGTTAAAACAGCTTCACCCCACAAATATTTTGGAACCATATTTGCAAATAGTAAAGCTCTAGCAACCTCAAGAAGATGCCTATTCTTTCTCTCTGCAATTCCATTTTGTTGGGGTGTATTAACACAAGAACTTTGATGAACAACTCCATTGGCAAGAAAAAAATCAGACAAAAATATATTAAAATATTCTTTACCATTGTCACTTCTGAAGACTTGAATATTTGTTTGGTATTGAGTGTGCACCATTTTAAAGAAATTGTTGACAACTTGTCCAACTTCTGATTTTTCTTTCAATAGATAAACCCAACAAATTCTAGTATGATCATCAATAAAGGTTATAAACCATCTTTTATTAGAAAAAGTGTTTATTCTATTAGGACCCCAAACATCACTATGAATAACTGCAAACGGTTTTGATTTTTTATATGGTTGTGTAGAGAAAGAAGAACGGTGATGTTTAGCAAATTCACAAGTTTCACAATGAAATAAAGACGGATCCTTCTTAGAAAATAATTTAGGAAACAAATGTTTCAAATACGGAAAACTAGGATGTCCTAACCGTAAATGCCATAACATAATATCATCATTATTAGAAGAAACAAAAATAGATTCAAAGCAGGTACTTGTTTTTGGTTGGTCTTTGAAGTCGAGTCCATTGTTAAGATAATAGAGTCCTCCACTCTCCTTAGCATTGCCAATCATCTTCCCCGTGCTCAAATCCTTAAAAGTGCAATGAGAATGAAAGAAGTTAGCTTGACAATTTATATCCTTTGTTAATTTAGTAATGGATAACAAATTACATGATAAATTGGGAACATGTAAGACATCTTTTAAGGTTAACACAGGTGACAGAATAACAGAACCTTTCCCTGCAATAGCTGAAAGAGAGCCATCTGCAATTTTAATTTTGTGGTTACCTGCACAAGGACTATAAGAAGAAAACAGACTCGACTCCCCAGTCATATGATCAGTAGCACCAGAATCGATAATCCAAGTGTGGCTGGGGGAGACACTAAGTAGAGCAGTATTTGAAAAATTACCTCTCTGAGCTATAGAGCAAGGAGGAGTTTGAGACTCAAGGAGTTTGTACAATTGATCTAATTGTTCCTTGCTGAAAGGAGATGGGCTTGAAGGAGACTGCTTCTCTTGATCAGAGGTACCAGCTTGGAGGGCATGACCTTCATTTCCTCCTTTTTTCTTCCAATTTAGAGGTTTTCCATGGAGCTTCCAACATGTATCACGTGTGTGCCATGAACGTTTGCAATGTTCGCACCATGGTTTCTTGCCATCTCTCTTCCCGTCTTCATTCTTAGTGACTAGGGCAGAGCTTTCAACCTCAACAACAGAAGGTGACTTACCCATCATAACACCTTGTCTTGCCTCTTCTCTTCTAACTTCTGAGAACGCTTCCCGAAGTGATGGCAATGGAATCTTTCCCAATATTCTGCCTCAGACTTCATCAAGTCGCTTATTAAGCCCAACCAAAAACATGAATACTCGGTCGTTCTCCTGTCTCTTAAGAAACAAAACACTGTCCTCACAACACTTCCAATGATCATCATAGCAGAGATCCAATTCTTGCCATAGTGTCATCAACTCATTATAATAGGTAGTGACATCTCTATCTCCTTGTTTGGCATGCCACAATCGTGATTTGAGATCGAAGATTTGAGAAGAATTCTGAATATCAGAATATGTTTCTTTGACAGCCTCCCAAACTTCCTTCGTAGTAGGCAAAAACATAAAAGGTTTTCTAATCGTTGATTCCATATTACTAAGCAGCCAAGCAATAATAACAGAGTTCTCAGATTTCCAAAACCTGTAATTAGGATCAGTTGTGGCAGGTATTTGCACCTCTCCTGTGAGGAAACCGTATTTTCCCTTACCATCTAGGATCAATCTTGCGGTTTGGGACCATTTGACATAATTTTTTCCATTAAGTTTTTGGATTTCAACTTTGAGGGCATTAGAAGTTCCCTCATGGCCAAAAAAATTGGAAAAAGCGTTGTTAGATAAACCATTCCAACTACCACTGCCCCTTGGGCTGCCGCCAGTGCCTAAACCGGTGTTGTTGGCTACTTCTGATTTTTCACCCAAACCATAGTCGCCGCCGCCAGTGCCTAATCCAGTGTTGTCGCCTAAGCCGCCGCCAGTGCCTAAACCGGTGTTGTTGGCTACTTGTGATTTTTCACCCAAACCATAGTCGCCGCTACCCGTAAGGGATGCCTTCCATGAAGTATTGTGTGCCATAACTCAGTTGTTGGTTAGAACGCAGCAAACCCTAGTGGGTTGTGAAAAGCTTTACAAAACCCTAACCAATAGCTCTTGATACCATGAAGAAAGTAAAAGACAAAATACTTTCATATTTTATTACTACAGCCCTAAGCTATTTATATAGAAAATAAAATTACAATAGTAATACTGAGTAATAATGACATAATCATAAAATACAAATAAATAGAATAATATAAAATAAAATAAAATCAAATCTGCTTTTCCTTAATTCTTCAACAGTAACTTTCGAGTTGCATGTATTATTAGATTAGATGGACTAAAAGATGCAAATGTAGATAATAAGAACTGAAAACAAAATAGAGAAGGATAATTTCAACCTTCCTAGTTCCATCACTCGCTGCGTGAATATCTTTCACCGCAAGTGCCTTGAAATCTGCTTTTTCACTCAACATCTTCTTGAAATCTTTGTTCAAACCTAAATCATGAGACAGAAATAAAAATAAAATTACAGGAGTTATTTGTCAATTCAAATAACACAGTTCAAAGTTTATACCCAATTGTTCATTATACTTGGGAGAAGGATCTGAAACACTAGTGCATTAACATTACTAATCGATTAAACAATACTAGATACCATAATTACAAAAGCAATAGAATTTGCACAGTTTCGAAACCATGAAGGGTAAGATGAAGAAGAAATTACCTTCCAACTCATCAATCTGATGCGCCCAAATGTCGTTTCCATACATACGCTTCCATAACATCATGGCCTGTCCTGGCCTGTATCCATGTGATTGAACCCATTTCTGCATCCATTGCCCACAAAAATAGGAGTGAACAATTGGAAATCAAATACACAATTTTATATTGTATTTTGTTCATGACATATTCAACATACATGACACCAAAGAAACAACAGAAAATTAAAATCCTAGAAATCAAATTAAATGTTTTCAAATCCTCATGACATCGATAGGAAATAACTAACTTATAACCACCACATTTATTGTAATGTAAAAGTATACAATATTAGTTTTGGTTTCCATGATATCTTTTCAGCATGGTTTTAAATTACAGTTGCATTTGGAGCAGAAGTTATGCTGTGAATCTTAATATTGCATAAAAGTGCAACCAAATATGATTGATGCGACCACAATTGTTGTTGCATAGACCTCTAAAACCATTAATTGCATACCACATTAAAGAATAGAACTATACACAACACAAATGTGAAGACTAACTCATTCAAGGATCTAGAGAACATTTAAGAACTGCCTCACCAAATAGTGAATTTCCATAAACATGAATTAGGTATCAAACCCAAGACCACATGTTTAAGGGACTCACCGAGTCGCTTATGACTCGGTATACACAATAAGTACATATTAAAGTAAACACATTTTTATGAGTTTAATGGATTGGGTCTGTAACATCGACGTCTGATGATAACTCACCAGATGCTTAATTTGTAACCGCATTTTAAAAATAACTAAAAAATAAAATACTCAATTTTATAGAATCTCATAGTAAAACTAGTTTACACAGAAAGAAATGTTCCCTTTCCTCTATCTTTTTTATTTATTGATGAAAATATATAATAATGAAAATAAAGCATACTTGAAGTTCAGGGTAAGTCATCCCTTTAAGAAGCACTTTTGAACTTCTCTTTGAAATTGCAACCGCGTTTCCATCTCCTGCATAAAACAAAATTGAGAAATTAAAATAAAAAATGGAAAATGAAGTAGTAGAAGCGTTTATATATATTAAAAAAAAAAAGATGAATCGGATTGAATAGTGACCAGAATGAGAGAAGTTGAAGTTGCTGTCGGCGGAGAGAGAAGGAAGGGAGGAAACAGAAAAGTAGCGGCGAGAAATGAGATACGGCGACGTTTTGGTGAGAGAAAAGGGGATTATAGTTTTGTGAATGGGTGATGCAAAGGATAGAAGAAGTGTGGAGTTTGATACTGTGCCCATCGCCATGCTCATCCAATTACTCATGCTTTGTTCGTTCCCTTACATACTCACACAACTCAATTGTTACTGTTTTCTTCGGGTTTTATATTTTTTTAATAATTATTTGAGTAAAAAACATTTCGGTCACACTTTTTCTTTTTAACATAAAATAGACTACAAGATTTCGGTTTATCCTACTTAACTACATAAACTTAATTATAAGTAAAGTGAGTTCATAATTAATTTAAATATAATTGAAAATAACATAATATAATCACCAAAAAAATGTTAAAAAAAACTATCCAAAGAACTTATGTGCGATTTATTTTTGTCTTAAAATAGTTTTATATCCAGTCTAGAAAAATCTTATCATAATAAGTTTATTTTTAATTATATTAAAAAAAATCAAATTAGTCTATGAAACTGCATAAGTATGTCATTTTAATTCTTAAAATTTGTGAATAAGCAAAATATCAAGCTCTCAAACTTATTTAATATAAAATTTCATCTTTCCACTTCGTGATCTTCTGGTCTCTAACATGGTATCATTGTTTTAGTTGTCATCCAAAGGAAATTTGCATCTCAATTTATAGTAATTTTGAAAATGAATAGTTTCGAATGCGATGAAGAAAATTTCAACGAAGAAGATATAATGTTTTTCACAATCTTTCTAGCAATAATTGTCAATTTAAAAAAACACTCGCGTCGGTGACAAATTTACGCAGATCTTGTGATTTTGAATGTATATCATTATTTGCTATTCTATTAAATGAGTCAAGAACTAACTCTATCAATTTTATATTCTTTTAACTAGATCTAAGTTATCTTCCACGTTTTGAGTTTGAGAAGTTGATTTATTCCTATCGTATCAACATCGAAGACAATGGTTGAGCATATCAATATTATATGTACTACATTTTTATCATATTCAAATATAGTGTTTGGTTTAGTGAAATCATCATTACTACGTAGTTCTTGTTACTTTTCATCCTTTTGTTCGGTTATTCTTTTATCGCGACAAAATCAATTATAGGTTTAACCTCTTGTTGGCCTTGGAGCTACTATTGAATACTAAGAAGATCAAGGATTAGAAATGGAGCTCAAAAGAAAAAATAAACTTTGATAAGTCTTTACTTAAAGGTTCAAAATTTGTTCGCATATATCTCAAGGGAACTAAAGAAGAACAAGATTTCAATTCCACTTCAATTTTTGTTCAATTTTATAGTATATTACCATTTCTTTATAATCCAAATTCATATTAAGAATTTTCTTACTATAAGTTTGTGGGTGATATTATAAATAATAAAATTAGTTAGAGATAGTTAGTTCGTTAAGTCTTTAATAATTATATTTTTGTATTAGAAAAAATAAAATTAGTTATAGGTAGTTAGTTTATTTGGTCTCTACTAGCTCTATATATAGAACATTTTATGTATTTTTTTTTTGTACATTTTTAATTTTAATATGAAATAAATAATTTTCTTTTTCAATTCTATTATCTAATGGTTTCTAACAAAAATAGATAAAAATTATAGGTGTTGAGTAAAGGTGCCAACAATATTAAAATTTCAGGTGTCCAACTTTTTTAACCCTTTATCTCTTCAATTTAAGTTTCTATTATTTAGACAGCATATCTTAATTCTACACTATCTCTCTCTCATTTACATATCTTCAAACTTTCTTCATCTTCAACTCATAGATTTGTTATTTTTGAAAAATGAGTATAAATTTGTTCCTCAAGCTTTGTAAATGAATACTATTTTTCGTTGGATTTCTATATTTGTTTATGTTTTACTTTTTTCTTTTCATATTTTTATTTATATTTTCATTTTTTTTAAGACTCATTATCTTAAAATTTAAAATCTGATGGCCATACATTTGTAGAACCAAATACTATAATAGTTTCATTGTTGAATAAAACTAGCTTTGGTCACGTAACAAAAATTGAAACTTATAAGATGTTGCATTGGTAACTTTTTTTAATAGCAAGATGGAGATAAAAAAACTCATATGTTTTATCTTCTAACATATAAATGTACCATAACGATAAAAATGTTGCAATGCTATCTTTTTACAAACTTTAATTAATTAAGTAGTATTATTAATGAATTTTTAATATCTAATTATTTTAAAAGCATTTGTGTGTGTTTTTAATTTATCTCCAGTTATTTTATAGTGGGTGTAATACTCCTTAAGGCATTGCTTGTTAATTTAAATTTTACTTAAAAATGAGTGGGTGCAAGTTAGCAAATTCCATTAAGATTTAGGTACTTGCACCAAATCATTTTTAAGCAGAGTAAATTATTAATTGGAGACTTAAAATTTTGAATCTCTAATGAATTAAAATCTCAAATTTATGAAATAGAAAATTCCTCTCTTAAATTAAATTGCATCAATTAAAATATTTCATTTGTCAAATAATTGTTAGGGGTGTCAAGATATCATATTAAATGACACTATGACTTATATACGTTGATGACACGACATATGAAGCATTTATGGAACATTCAAACTACGGTTTCAAGGAACAATTTATCTCCATATTATAAATTGCTGCATAATTTTCCTTAAGCTTTTGCATGGAATGAGGTATGAAAATCTTTGGTTCGTAAATTTTTCACTAAATCAGCAGTTTCCTTCTCATTTTGCTTTTGCCGGATAAAAAGATGATTTTTCCTAACAAATAATGAATTTCATGCTTTTAAACTTTAAACCACATTCTACTAAAAATATTTTAATATTCTCACTTTATTCACCAAATTTTGTTAACTTTCTCCACCAACTTTCTCATTCACATCTTTTAGCTACATTAACTCTTTTATTATTAAATAATTAATTCTTTGATGAGTTATTATATTTAATAATTGATAAATAATTAATTTCACTAATTCAACCGTTAAAAAAAATTAATGAGTAAATTAATTTTACAAAGTTTTATAAAATTTTAAAATTATTTGATATTTCATTAAATAATTTCAAATAAACATATATTAAACTTTTAAAAAATATAAGTAAATATTGATAACTAGATTACATAGCTATAGATTTTAGATTTATATAAAATTTTATGTGTTTGATTATTAATATATTAGATCAATAATCAACAGTTAAATTAGTAAAAATTTTCGTTTATGTTAAGTTATTAAACAAAATAATTTATCTCAATACTCTTAATTCAACGAACATATATATATATATATATATATATATATATATATATATAAATCATATTTAATTACTACTGATTAAATTTGAGTTGAAATCCAATCAAACCTTTAAACTTTGAATTTAATGTCTACATCACTTCGACAAATAATGCTAACAACACACATTTTTTAACACAATCTTTTTAATTGATTAAAATAGTGAGATTTATATGTTTAGTGAAATATATGTAAATTTTAATCAATCAAATAGAATGTTATGTTTTAAAACATATGTGTTAACAAATATGTTCTAACACTTTTCTAATTGGATATATGATCCAATTTGGATTATCTTGCCTTCGTGTAATCATTTATTAGTAATTAACGTGAGACTAGTTAACTCGACTACACTTGGATTCCAACACATTATTTATCATGACACACGACAACACTAATATTATCAAGCTCTCATTCATTATGAAGCCATATAATTCACTTTTACATAAGCATAAAAAAAGAGTTCATATTTCACATATAATTGAAATAATACACTTTTACATAAACATATTGACATGAGGCGTAACTGCTACCTCAATCAACGGTAGTCCAAATCATGTCATTTTCAAAGATCCAGTGACAAACTTCAATCTGACCCGGACCAAAACCTAGCGCCACAAATGCACCATGAGTGGAGCTCCAAGCACTAGTATCCAAATGACATATAACAACACCATGATTCATCTTAACCTTAGTCTCAGGCTCCAAAAGATCCGCTTCATAAACCCGAACTTTGGAACCGAATGACAATAATATAGCAAATATGGGAACAAACTCTGATGACACGATCCTGATTGCGTCACTTTTCCATCATTTATCTCTTTAATTCGACCAACCATAACATTTTTACCAGACCCATTTACATTCTCGGTGGATCGAACTGTCACATTAAGGCCCAAAATAGAAGTTGCAAAGTCAATCATGTCCTCAATCGAACCCACGCAACGCTTAGTCTCACCTTGGCTTGGAGCCCTCTCGCACTCACTCAACGAATCCACTATCATTTTTTCCATAGAGGATTTGTCAGACACCCTAAAAACCTGCTTCATCTCATTTAACTTGGAGGATGCAAAGGGCAATTTAGTCAAAATAGATCGGGGCAAAAAAGACCTTTTCGGTAATTTATCCACTATATCCGGCATTGGCGTAACCGTACCTTCCTTCAACATCCCTTCGCGGAAAAACTTACCAGGCTGAGCCCAATTTTTTACGGTAACAGAGTTAGTATAACTGGCAAATGAAATACCATTTGTGTTGTAATCCTTGAAGGTGTTATTAACGCCGTAACCTTTGAAACCAATCTTGTGATCTAAATCAGCTCCTTTAGCATAGCCTTTAAAAGTGTCGCTCCCTAATTTTGGAAAACCAGGTTTACGACCGTAGTTATTGAAATCAACGTGGATCCCAGCACGTGAACTTTCACCGTACGAATTGAACGAATCACCACCGGCATTAGCTTCGTCTCTGTATTCCGTGAACTTCTCATTCGCACCGGAACTTCCCTTACCGTAATTCTTGAAATCATTATTTGGTTTGTTCAGATTAAAACCGTAGTTCGCGAAAGTATCGTTAGCGCTCGTACCTTTTTCTGAATAGGAAGAGAAATCGGAATTGAAGACGTTAGCGCTTGTTCCGTACGCCGTGAAATCGTTAGCGGCGCGGGTGGAATCTTTGCCGTAATTTGTGAAACTCTGGTTACCGGCGTTTCCGGCTTTGCTGTAGCTTGTGAACGTTTGTTCTCTTCCGGTGGTGGAAACGGAGTAGGTGTTGAAATTTAGGTTAGGAACGTTTGAGTCTTCAGCGTATACTTTGAAATTGCCAGATCCCGCTGCGGCGAAGGTTCCGTAGGTGTTGAATTTCTCTTCCGCCGCGTTAGTGTTCTCGGCGTAGGTAGTGAAGCTTTCGCTGTGGCTAGCGGAGTCGCGGCTGTATGTTCGGAATTCATTGAGCTCGGCACTGAATAAACCGATGGAGTAGTTTTTGAACGAGCTGAGTCCACCGGGTTGACTCGTTCCGTAGTTAGTGAAATTATCGGCTTTGTTGTAGACTGTGAAATCAGTGTCCTTAGGGAATTTCGCGAGGCTTGGATTCACGTCTTGGAAACAGAGGAGGTGTGCGGCGGAGCAAAATTCCGGCAATTTTGTGGATAGCGTGTTGGCGGCGGCGTATTTTGCGAAAGCCGCTGCGTCGACGGCGCTAAGCGGTGAAGCCTTTGAGAAAATGAAGGATGGTTTTGGCAAGTTGTTTTTGATTACTCTGTCCCAATAGCGAATTGCGAAGGCCTTTGGAGTGAACGGGTTTTGGTTTTTCTCTTTTGCATTATCAATTGCTAAACATAACTGCATTGATATAATTTGGGACTAAAACAATTAGAAAATAGATTAGAAATTATTATTAAAAGAAACATCAAACTAAGTGTAAGATAGAGTGTAGTATGCAGAAAATAATTAATTAAATGCTTACGGTAAGTTTGGAGAGAAGGATGATAGTGAAGATGAAGAGGGTGTGAATTATGTTGTGACTGAGTTGTTTCTGCATTTTGAGAGTGTTGCGGATTTCGTTGTTGATGAATGTATGCTGTAATTTATACTAGTTTTATTTATTTATTTATTTATTTTTTGTATAAACATACTAATTTTCTTCTCTTCCAATGAACTATATATACATATCTAGTCACGATTAAGTTTAGTATCGGCATAGTGTAGTAAAATGGATCATTCAGATGTTTGTGTTTTTGATTAGTTTGTATCAAGAGAACAGAAGAAGCTAGAATTGCTGTCACTGTGCCGATGAGACGATTGTCAAAAACTATTGATTGCGAAACAGATACCACACAAGTTAGACAACCATTTCCATACACATCTGATTTGTGATTTTATTTAGATGAAATAATATTTTATAATTTAATAGTTTTTTTTTTTTTTACAAATTCTACTGTATAAATTAAAGGATTTTTTTTAATGTCTTTCTTTTTTCTTTCAAATTTTACTGTATAGATTAAAGGATTATTTTTTTAATATCATTTTTTTTAAGTACCTTACTTTGAAAACTATTTCTCGAATTGTTCTATTTTTTTGGCCCAGTAGTTCATCGCAGCAGGCCAGGGAGCGAGAAATTTTTGTTTGGCTCAATGATTCATCGCACCTTGGGGTGCGATGATGTGAAGACCTTTTTTTCTTCATTTATTTAATACTTAAAATATTTAATAAATAATTATAATAAATTATAAATATTTAAAATAATTAATAAATCAAATAAAATGATTATTAAATAAAATAAAATAAAATACTTTAATAAATAATAATAATTACATTATAATAATAATAATAATTTTATAATAATAATAATAAAAATAATAAAAAAAGAAAATTATATTAATAACATTAAAAAATACATTAATTTGAAAGAAAAAAATACATCAGATTGAAAGAAAAAACTACATAAATTTGAAATTAATTATTTCCATCTAAATATTCTCCAGTTCCACATCTAGGCGTTCGTCGAACTCGCCTAGCCCTTTGTACGAGTTCAGGTTGATCCTCATTTTGATCATTATCCTCGTTATAATTTGTATGTGGATTAGAACCACTACCACCCGCCTCCGTATAATTTTGAGTATCGATGTTATACATCAAATCAAAAACAGCATAAGCCGACTTAGGAGTTGTGCAATGAGTACCAAACAAATTATAGAAAATTCCGCTATCTGTCGGATGAACGGGTGTTGGCATTGTTGCCACTAAAGGAACGTAGTCCTGAGTCGGTATATATATGTAGATTCATGTAGATGTTGTGGTGACAATAAAGATGGTGTTTGGTGCATGGTATGTTGTTGTGGGATTGATTGAGGAGTTGAGTGAACATCAGGATACGTTGAAGGTTGCAAACGTGGATCACGCAGATATCTTTCCACAAATATATATAATTTGGTGTGATGTATGAACCAATTCATATATTCGTTACTGTGACATAAAAAACCTTCTATGAATTGATCGTGCAGTACGTAATCCTGACGTTCATTCCAACGTTGAATCTCATCGTTCCAAACCACCCTCCAATTATCATCAATGTCACGCCTCATGTCGACCTCGTGGTAGATTGTCATATCCTTTGGTGGTTGCGGAATTGGTTGATGGAAGCCGAACTGAAGTGCGACTCTATCTACATGATGTTTTTCGACAATATGATAACAATGAAGATAGGTACATGCAGTCCAAGTGTTTATCTCTTAACCGGGTACCTTGTGTTGGAACCCGAGATACGGCCTCCACATAAACTGATATATTAAAAATAGGCTAAGTAA
Source organism: Cicer cuneatum (assembly GCA_037974295.1). Classification (NCBI taxonomy): domain Eukaryota; kingdom Viridiplantae; phylum Streptophyta; class Magnoliopsida; order Fabales; family Fabaceae; genus Cicer; species Cicer cuneatum. Next base: position 28,009,752 of record JBBPBO010001985.1, on the reverse strand, counting down.
ATATTAAGATATATAAAAATATATAATTAAAAAAGTTCAACTAAATGTGAATGAATATTAATATTACTTCATGAACCACCATGTGATTAATTGTATTCCGGTAGCCTTCTATGTCGTTATGAGGAACTCTACTAAAATTTAGACCATTGGAATTAAATCTGTCGAATATATCAAAAATAAAAATATAATAATATTAGTAATATGGTAAGTAGTTAGTTTTAAAAAAAGAAAAATATATAAAAATTATTTTCAATAGTTACCTTTGTGCAAATGGAAATATCCATGGACTGGGTGATTCTAGAGCGACACAAAACAAACGATATCATGCCCAATTTTGCAGCAACATGGCACATCCTCCAATAGACTTTACGTCGGATTTCGTAGCAACGCATAATTCTCTATACAACGTAGCTAAAACTGCCGAACCCCAACTATATTAGGATGCTTTAATTAAATCTCCTACTAGCGAAAGATATTTCAAATGTACACGGTTGTTGGGTTTGTCCGGCATCAACAATCCACCAATCATACGTAGAATGTATGTCGGACACGATGTTCGGATGCATCTTCACCAACATCGTCAAAAATATCTTTAAGCCATTTCAATTTAATAAAATTACCTATGGTTGCCCCCTCAGGTGAGATAACTCCTAAATATTCTTCACAGACACTTTTAACATTTACAAAATTTGAACAACAAACTGAAATACCAGAAACATTTAATCCTAAAAGGTAATACACGTCTTCTAAAGTTATCGTACACTCACCTATTGGGAGATGAAATTTCAACTTGTCCTTGGAGGGTATCTGTAAATAAAAATATATGAAAATAATATTACGAAATATATGAAAATAATATTATGAAATTAATGAAAATAATATTAATAATATATTATTATAATAATATAAGAAATTAATATTAATAATATATGAAATTAATATTAATAATAAATATACTTACAAATGCATTAATGTATCGAAATTCAGCTCGATGATTAGTAGATAATTCCATGTGTGAAAATTTTGATCGAGAATGTTAAAGAAATTTTGATTGAGAAGGTTGAAAAAAAATTGAGATTGAGAAGGTTGAAGATGTGATTGAAAATGATCAATGAACATCCTTATATAATCGCATCCCCACGGTACGATCACTGCAGATCGTCGCATCCCCAGGGCACGATCACTTTAGATCGTCGCATCTCTAGGGCACAATGCCTTCAGCTCGTCGCATCCCCAGGGTGCGATGCCTGTCAACTTCAATCTCGTCCGTTTATCTAATGGTATCAACGGCTGTGGATGATGGATCCTAATTATTTGATTTAGACCAATCAAATTGGTCGAACTTGTATTAAATCTTGGCCTTCCAATTTTTTTTATCAACGACTGTGGATGATGGATCTTAGTTATTTGATTTGGACCAATGAAATTGGTCCAACTTGTATTAAATCTTGGCCTTCCAATTTTTTTTATCAACGGTTGTGATGATGGATCCTAGTAATTTGATTTGGACCAATGAAATTTGTCTAACTCCTATTTAATTTTGGCCTTTCAATTTTTTTTATCAACGGTTGTGGATGATCTAGATGAAAAATAAATCTCATACCTTCTATAAATAGAACAATAAATCTCACTATCTTACCACACCTTCTATCTCATTATACTTTCTGGCATTTCATACTTACTCAAAAAAAATTTATCATGGATTTTCAACAAGTAATTTGTATTGTTTATTACAATGGTACAATAGTCGACAGAGTTGAAGGTAAAACATTTGTAAGTGATTCAAAAAGGCGTTCAAAATACATTCTGGAAGCAATCTTGCTCGTCTAAAGAATGTCATTAAAAAAAAGTTACAACTCAATGACAAAGGTACGATAACTGATATAGTTTATCGACACCTTATTTTCTTTGGTGATAATACAACAAGGTTTGAACTACTAAAGATTTGCGATGACGAAGATGTTCAGCTCATGTTTCATGTTTATTCACAGTGGTCACAACTTGACACCATTGAGTTATATGTTAACTTTGAAGATGGTCCTCAAGCATACTCAAACATTGATCAACCATCTGTTGGAACCAAGTTGGTTCTTTCAATTAAAGTTTTGATGTTTACAAAAGTATTTCATGAAAATCAAATTTTGACTTAGAAGAAGAATGAAAAATCAGAGGAAGTGAAAAATTAGAGGATGACGTCACTAGAGGATGTCACTAGAAGATACACCAGAAGATATCACCAGAGGATGCATCCAGAGGATACCAGAAGATACTTGAGGATACTAGAGGATACCTCCAGAGGATACCAAAAGATTGAAGGTGCAAACACGAGAAGGGGGGGTTGAATTGTGTTTGACTAACTTGAATACTTTTCTTGTTTTTACACTTTTAAAACAAAACTTGATGTATGAATAAAAACAGAGTTAGTAGCGGATATAAAGTAAAAATAAAACACATAATTTTTATACTGGTTCACCGTTAACGAGGCTACGTCCAATCCCTTCACCTTGAAGGATTTCACTAATTCAAACCTTGAATTACAACAACTCCACTTACCCTCCAAGTCAGTCTTCTCAAACAGTCTAACAATCCTAGACTTTTGAGGAATGCAGCACCTTGACTTCTCAAGTCAAGTCTTCTCCTACCAATCTGACAACCCCAGATTGTAGAAGGAATTACAACGCCTTGAATCTAATTGCCAAGTAATCTGCAACCCCTTCTGACTCCCTCAGACTGTAGACTCTACTCCAACAACTTAGATCTAACACAAGGGAAATAAAATAACACAAATGCTTGCTTCTGGAAAGCTGGAACTCACAATTAACCTCACTGAAAACTTGAGTGTTTGCTTTGGAAGTGTATGACTCTTTTGTGATTTTCGATCATGAGTATTCTGCCTTGAGCCTCCTTTGATAGATGCAGATTAGGGCCTCTTCCAATGCTTTAATTCGAGCTGAATCTTGCTGGATTCTCTGTAAAAATAATTTGACCAATTGGGCTTCATTTAAATAAAAAACATATCTTTTTTAAGCTTCAGATTTCTTTCAAAAAATAACTGGCCAATCAAAACTTTAGTTGCTTCCCGCCACAGCTCCTGAATTCCACAATACCTCACTTTTATTTTTGTAACAAATCTTTTTTTAATACTTTGATTAAAATAAATTAAAATCTCCACCGTTAATCCTCCTGATTAAATCTGGACCATTGGATTCTTTTGCGCTAGTCCACATCTGGACCAAACTAATTGATATGCTGTGATCCTCTGATTTCGACCATCCCTGGACCACACTTCCTAACCCTCTGATCTTCTGATTTCGGCCATCCTGGACTTGCACCTGATATGCTACAATCCTCTGATCTCAGCCATTGCTGGACCACACATCCTGACCCTCTGATTTCGGCCAACACTGGGCCATGGTCTGATCTTCTGATCTCGGCCAACACTGGGCCAAATAATTAATTCTGAACCATTGATCTGAAAATCTTCCCTCTGATCTGGACCAATTTTGGACTTGGTCTGGATTAAACTGAAATTAAATCTGGATAAGTAATATTTCAGTTTGGACATTTTACCTTTGATTTTGGATCAGGTCTGGATCAATTCTGGAAATCATTTCTTCTGGTCTGGACTTAGTTTCATACCCTAAACCATGCTATCTTCTGATCTGGGTCAAATCTGGATTGATTCTCTTGTTCTGGACTCATTAACTTATCTTCTGGTTGAGTCTGGAACAAGTCTGGGCTGTTTTAATTTCTCACTGCCAGGCCATCTTCTGGTCAGAATAACTTCTGGAATAAATTTGATATTTGATTCCTCTTGGTTTGGACAAACTCTCACTCTGGCAGGCTTTCCTCTGGTATGGTCCAGGTCTTCTTCTGATATTGCTTCCTTCTGATCTGGGCAAGCAAAGATATCTTCTGGTGATCCTGGAGTATCTTCTGGTAATTCCAGGATGCATTCTGGATACATCTTCTGCCTCTGCAAACTTCATTTTCTGGTTGTATTTAATGTAATAATTCAAGGTACAAAATAAGATTACATTGAGTCCTTTTGTAAACATCAAAATCCTAAGACTTAGAACCAACTTGGTTCCAACAATCTCCCCCTTTTTGATGATGACAAAACCTTAACTTATTTTGCTAGCTTGTAACTCGAAGACTTGAATTACTCCCCCTCAGACCAATCTCTCCCCCTAAGTTTGATACTCTCCTTTTCAACTCCTTCTCTTTTCACTCTTTCTTTTCTTCTCTTCTCCTCTCCTTTTCAACTCATGCTTTATTCTTTCTTTCTTTTTCTCTCTTCACGTTTCCTCTCCTTTTCAACTCATTCTCTTTTCACTCTTTCTTTTTCTCTCGTTGTTTTTCTCTCTCCCTGTTTCCTCTCCTTTTCAACTCCTTCTCTTTTTCACTCTTTCTTTTTCTCTCTCCCTGATTCCTCTCCTTTTCTACTTATTTCTCCTCTTTTCATCTCTTTCTTTTTCGCTCCTTCTTTCTTTTTATCTCTCCTTTTCTACTTATTTCTCCTTTCTCTCTCTCTCTCTCTCCCTTTTTGTCATCAGCCAAAAAGTGGTCCTACTATTTTTGTATTTTTTTGTTTTTCTCTTTACAAATTACAGAAAGTAAAACATAAAATAAAAGACAGAAAATAAAATTACAAGAAATTTAAAAACTCCTAAGATGACTACTTGAGCTAGTCAGATATGGAGGTAATGCTGAGATGCTTCTTGATGAACTCGAACCTATCTTCTGGTAATGCTTTGGTGAAGATGTCAGCCCATTGATGATCAGTGTCCACAAACTGGATGCTTAAAGTCCCTTTTTGAACATGGTCCCTAATGAAATGGTGTTTTATTTCAATGTGTTTGGCTCTGGAGTGTAAGATAGGGTTCTTGGTTAGGTTTATGGCTGAAGTGTTATCACAGAACAAAGGGATATTGGTTTCAAAGATGTTGTAATCTTCAAGTTGATGTTTCATCTAGAGTAACTGTGAACTGTGTAAGACCCTTAAATTTAATATTAATTTATGGAATTAATATTAAGGGCATTTTGGGGATATTTGTAAAATATTTAATATATGTATGTTTTGGGTAAATATATATATATATATAAATATTTATTTTGGAGGATGAATTAAAATTATTGGATGAAGATTAAATTAATTTAATTTCGAATAATTAAATTAATTGGACCGTTAATTAAGGATTAGCGGCTAATTGTGACGGGATTGGTTAAGTGTTGAAAATCAGACAAGTGTCGGGTGAGGTGGCACCACAAAAGCCTATAAATAGGAGTGAGAAGGATGGTGAAATCAGAACACCATCCATCCTTCCTCACTGCCCATACTGCATGTAATAGTGCTGCATGTAAGAGTACCCACCCTTCCCATTCTGAAATCTGTTTCCAGTTCACGATTTCAAAATACAAAAGAGGGAGTTCCTCAAAAATGCCATCAATTGGAAATACAAGCACCAAACCAGAAAACCCCCAGTACTAAAGTTATTCCCCACATCATTACGGAGCTAAAGAACCCAGTTTCGTAGTAGCAAATGCAGGCGGGAGTTTCACCGATTTTGACGCGCAAACGGGAACGCAAACAGAAACGTGAGAAGTAGCAAACACGCAACAAGGGTAAGGGCACCTTCCACTTTCTAGTTGCATTAGGGCTGTAAGTGCATAACTTTCATGGCATTACTAGTGTTTTCATTACTGTTTTGAAACTGGTTTGCCTGATGCTTGAAAGAAATGAAAAATGCATTTTTTTGACGTTTTAAAACCTATGTGATGCTTGCTGTTTGACTGAATGCTTGCATGTTGTTCTGATGTTTGAGAAAGCTGAAATGCTTGCATGTTGTTCTGATGTTTGAGAAAGCTGAAATGCTTGCATGTTGTTCTGATGTTTGAGGATGCTGAAATGCTTGCATGTTGTTCTGATGTTTGAGAAAGCTGAAATGCTTTGCATGTTGTTCTGATGTTTGAGAAAGCTAAAATGCTTTGCATGTTGTTCTAATGTTTGAGAAAGCTGATATGCTTTGCATGTTGTTCTGATGTTTGAGAAAACTGAAATGCTTGCATGATGTTCTGATGGCTTGAAAATCTGGTGTTGCTGATGATTTCAAAATAAAAAGGGTTTAAAATGATGAAGGTGTTTCTTCTGGAAAATCTGGTTTGAAGTAAAAAAAAATCTGAGTGTTGTGGTTTAAAAGAGTGATAAAACTATTTTGGGGGTTGTGCTGATTTTTCAAAAGAAACAGTTTTGAAATGTGTTGAAGTCTCAGGAAAATTTCATTGGTTTTCAAAGGTGTATTCGAATACAACATGTGTGTATTCGAATACAACCTGTCAAGCTTCTGTTTTACTTAAGTTTTCAAACTTGTATTCGACTACGGGCCCCTGTAGTCGAATACAGAGGAAGGATTTCTGCTTCTGATGGTTTTGATGTTAATCATCCTGTTTCTGCTTCTGATGATTTTGATGTTAATCATCATGTTTCTGCTTCTGATGATTCTGATGTTAATCATCCTATTTCTGCTTCTGATAATTCTGATGTTAATCATCCTGTTTCTGCTTCTGATGATCTTGATGTTAATCATCCTGTTTCTGCTTCTGATGATTCTGATGTTAATCATCCTGTTTCTGCTTCTGATGATTTTGATGTTAATCATCCTGTTTCTGCTTCTGATGATTCTGATGTTAATCATTCTATTTCTGCTTCTGATGATTATGATGTTAATCATTCTGTTTCTGCTTATGATGATTCTGATATTAATCATTCTGTTTCTACTTCTGATGATTCTGATGTTAATCATTCTATTTCTGCTTCTGATGATTCTGGTGTGAATCATTCTGTTTTGCTTCTGATGATTCTGGTGTGAATCATTCTGTTTTGCTTCTGATGATTCTGGTGTGAATCATTCTGTTTTGCTTTTGATGATTCTGGTGTGAATCATTCTGTTTTACTTTTGATGACTTTGGTGTGAGTCATTCTATTTTGCTTCTGATGATTCTGGTGTGAATCATTTTGTTTTGCTTATGATGATTCTGGTGTTAACCATTCTGTTTTGCTTCTGATGATTCTGGTGTGAACCATTCTGTTTTGCTTCTGATGATTCTGGTGTGAATCGTTCTGTTTTGCTTCTGATGATTCTGGTGTGAGTCGTTCTGTTTTGCTTCTGATGATTCTGGTGTAAGTCTTTCTGTTTTACTTCTGATGATTCTGGTGTAAGTCTTTCTATTTTACTTTTGATGATTCTGGTGTGAATCATTTTGTTTTGCTTCTGATGATTCTGGTGTGAGTCATTCTGTTTTGCTTCTGATGATTCTGGGTGAGTCATTCTGTTTTGCTTCTGATGATTCTGGTGTGAGTCATTCTGTTTTGCTTCTGATGATTCTGGTGTGAGTCATTCTGTTTTTCTTCTGATGATTCTTGTGTGAATCATTCTGTTTTACTTCTGATGATTCTTGTGGGAATCATTCAGTTTTGCTTCTGATGATTCTGATGATTCTGATGTTAATCATTATGTTTCTGCTTCTAATGATTCTGATAATCATCCTGTTTCTGCTTCTGATGATTCTGATGTTAATCATCCTATTTATGCTTCTGATGATTCTAATGTTAATCATCCTATTTTTGCTTCTGATGATTCTAATGTTAATCATCCTGTTTCTGCTTCTGATGATTCTGATGTTAATCATCCTGTTTCTGCTTCTGATGATTCTGGTGTGAATCATTCTGTTTTGCTTCTGATGATTCTGGTGTGAATCATTCTATTTTGCTTCTGATGATTATGGTGTGAGTCATTCTGTTTTGCTTCTGATGATTCTGGTGTGAGTCATTCTGTTTTGCTTCTGATGATTCTGGTGTGAATCATTCTGTTTTGCTTCTGATGATTCTTGTGTGAGTCATTCTGTTTTGCTTTTGATGATTCTGGTGTGAGTCGTTCTGTTTTGCTTCTGATGATTCTGGTGTGAGTCATTCTGTTTTGTTTATGATGATTCTTGTGTGAATCATTCTGTTTTGCTTCTGATGATTCTAGTGTGAATCATTCTGTTCTGCTTTTGATGATTCTGGTGTGAGTCATTCTGTTTTGCTTATGATGATTCTGGTGTGAATCATTCTGTTTTGCTTCTGATGATTCTGGTGTGAGTCATTCTGTTTTGCTTCTGATGATTCTGGTGTGAGTCGTTCTGTTTTGCTTCTGATGATTCTGGTGTAAGTCTTTCTGTTTTACTTCTTATGATTGTGGTGTGAATCATTTTGTTTTGCTTCTGATGATTCTGGTGTGAGTCATTCTATTTTGCTTCTGATGATTTTGGGTGAGTCATTCAGTTTTTCTTTTGATGATTCTGATTCTGTTTTCTGATGTTCTGGTGTTGATGATTCTGATTCTGGTTCTATTTCTGATGTTCTGATGTTAATCATTCTGATTCTCGTTATGTTTCTGATGTACTGATGTTAATCATTCTGATTCTGGTTCTGTTTTCTGATGTTGTGGTGTTGATGATTCTGATTCTGGTTCTGTTTCTGATGTTGATCATTCTGTTTCTGTTTTTGACTTCTGTATTCGACTACAGGCATGCTGTATTCGAATACAGAATGTTGAAATTACAGTTTCAGCTCCTGTATTCGAATACAAGGGATGTGTATTGGAATACAGATTCGGGTTTTCATAAATTCTAAGTTTTTCAACCTTGTTTTATAAACCCTAAGTGTTGGGGAGTATTGGGAAGGTTTGTGTTGAATTAAAATGGAATTTTTGTGATAGTTTGAAGTGGTGGTAATGAAGTTTTGAGACTTTACACATGTAGTGAAAAATGTTGATTTGTGCACTGAGACTGCCTCTGTATTTGACTACCAGGGGGGCTGTAGTCGAATACAGAGTGTTAATTCTGCACTGTTTTGGCTCCTGTATTCGAATACAGAGAGGCTGTATTCGAATACAGATTTGTATTTTCCAGAAATCTCAATTTTAAACACTGTTTTGTGAATTTTAAGAGTTTGGGGAACAATGGAAAGACTTGAGATGATTAAGTATGGAATTTGTGAGATAATGTGAATTGTTAATGATTGCTTGACTGTTTAATCATTGATGTGATGATGATGAAGTTAATTGTGTTGAGATGTTCTGGGAAAATGCTGGAAAGGCTGAGTGTTTTTGATTTTTTTTTTTGCATACTGTTTTCAGTGAAGAGAAAACATTGCATGTCCATGCATTTCATAGTCAGGTGGAGACCGCGATGGGCCACAGAGTAATGCGGTGACCGTGATGGGCCGCGAAGTTAAGTAGTAACCACAGTAGTGGGCTACGGAATGGCCGCGTGTTCGTGGTGGTCCATTCTATCCGTGCGAGGATTTAACTTCTGTGTATGTGGCCTGTGAGAGGCTAGTACACGTGAATGTAGTAACCGTGATGGGTTGTAGAATGGCCGCGTGTTCGTGGTGGTCCATTCTATCCGGGCTGCTGAATGGCCGCGTGTTCGTGGTGGTCCATTCAAATATGTGAAACGTGTTGGTCTGTTGAGCGACTGCACGAGTGCTGGACTGTTGAGCGTCTGCACTAGGTGCTGATCTGTTGAGCAATTGCACCTTGGTCTTGAGGGCCGTTAAAGTCAAATATTTTTGTGCTGGTCTATTGAGCGACTGCACCTTGGTGATTCCAAGAAAATTGTGTACATAAGCATATACATATGGCATTGAGGGATTGACCGGTGGGTCACGCTTGATTATATGATGAATGAGTGGAAATTGAATGTGTGTGAGTATTGTTCAGAATCTGAATTTCTGATTTAATGATTGTGTTTTGCTGAGGTGTTGTTTGTACTTATCACATATTTCATAATAGTTGGCTGCTGTTTTTGAAAAGACATATATGTCATTAAATTTCAAATGAGCATTATTATTTTCCTCATCATCATATGTTATACCATGGATATATTTGTTGCTGTGAAATATATGCTATGTGATTATTTGTTAATTTCAGTCGGTGACCCTTGCTATTATATTGTGGAAATTGGGCTTTGCCCTCAGATGTTACCCGAACCCATCCTACCGACGGATACACTAACGACGGAAACATCGTTAGTTTCCCCTGATCTTTACATATGGAGTCTACGTGGACAATGCAAAGGGACGGACAGCTGGTTGAAGACGAGACTTATAGAGGATACGGTGGAGACCGTGCTACTGTAGCTTAGTGCATGATCAGACTAGACTTTTGTATAGGGTCTTGAGTTTTGGGAAATGTAATTTATTTTGGGAATTAATGTATGACTTTTCCGCTGTATTTTCCGCACTCTGATACTGTTTAGTGGCCACATGCCGGGTGTTCTCTTTTGAAATGAACTGATGAAAATTTTATTTTAATTCACTTGACATTAATTTTGGAAAACTCATTTTAATTATTTATTGAAAAAAAAAATACACTCACGCTGTGTTTTAAACTCGGGGTGTTACAAACTGCATCCTGCTGCTGATATATACTCAGCTTTAGCTGTTGACATGGCAATTGTGCTTTGTCTTTTGCTTGACCAAGAGATCTAATTATCACCTAAGAAAGTAAAGTTGCCACTTGTACTTTTCCTTTCCAGCTTGTTTCCAGCATAGTCGAAATCACAAAAACCTTTGAGTTTGTAGGTGGGGGTTTTCTTGTATAACAGGGTAAGGTTGGTGGTTCCTTTAAGGTATCTTAAAATTCGTTTGACAGCAGTTAAATGGGATTCCCTAGGGTCAGCTTGAAAACGGGCACAGACACAAACACTAAACAAGATGTCAGGTCTAGAAGCAGTTAAATAAAGAAGGGATCCAATCATACCTTTGTATGTTTTCTGGTCTACCTTTTGGCTTTTCATCTTTCTCAAGTGAGCAGGTTGGGTGCATGGGGGTGGCCATAGGCTTACAGTCACTCATCTTGAACTTTTTAAGAAGTTCTTTGGTGTATTTAGATTGGTGAATGAGTATACCTGATTTACCTTGATGAATCTGAATTCCCAAGAAGAACTTAAGTTCTCCCATCATGCTCATTTGGAACTCTTTCTGCATTAGGTCAAAAAACTCTTTGCACAAAGTGCCATTAGTGGATCCAAATATGATATCATCAACATAGACTTGGATAATCAGAATATCATTTTTAATGGATTTCCTAAATAGTGTATTATCAATCTGGCCTCTATTAAATTCATTCTTAAGCAGAAAGTTACTAAGTCTGTCATACCATGCCCTTGGTGCTTGTTTTAAACCATATAAAGACTTTTTAAGTTTAAAAACATGGTCTGGAAAATCAGAGTTTTCAAATCCAGGGGGCTGTTTGACATAGACTTCCTCACTTATATAGCCATTTAAGAATGCACTTTTAACATCCATTTGATACAGCATTATATCATGATTAGCAGCAAATGATAAAAGAATTCTAATTGCTTCTAACCTGGCCACTGGAGCAAAAGTCTCAGTGTAGTCTATACCTTCCTGTTGACTGTATCCTTGAGCAACAAGTCTAGCTTTGTTCCTTACCACTTCACCTTTTTCATTGAGTTTGTTCCTGAAAACCCACTTGGTTCCAATAATGTTTTTGTTTGGTCTGGGTACCAGATCCCAAACATCATTCCTTTGGAATTCATTCAGCTCTTCTTGCGTTGCAAGTATCCAACCTTCCTCTGCCAAAGCCTCATCAACATTGCTTGGTTCAATTGTTGAGAGTAAACCAAACAGTCTGGTTTCTCTACTTGATGATCTGGTCTTTAAAGGTTCTGCTGCACTGCCAATAATGAGAGATTCTGGATGTGAAGACTTGTACTTCCATCCATTCTTTCCCTCTGACTTGTTTTCAGAGTCAGCATGTTCTTCTTCATCTTGATCTTTCTCAGATTCTGCTTCTGGTTCAGCTTCTGGTTCCTGTGCCTCTGGTTCACCTGCAATTTCCTCATCTTGCTTTGACTTTTCAGAGTCAAGCTGTTTATCATCAAACTTAATGTGGATTGATTCTTCCACAGTGTTAGTTTCTTTGTTAAACACCCTATAAGCTTTTGATCTCTCAGAGTAGCCAATAAAGATACATTTTTGAGATCTAGAATCAAACTTAGCTAGGTTATCTTTAGTGTTCAACATAAAACAGATGCAACTAAATTGCTTAAAGTAGGAAATATTGGGTTTCTTACCTTTCCACAGTTCATAGGGAGTTTTATTTAAGATGGACCTGATATAGACTCTATTCTGAATGTAGCAAGCTGTATTGACAGCTTCTGCCCAAAGGTAGGTGGCAACCTTCATATCATTCAGTATGGTTCTGGCCATCTCCTGCAGCGATCTGTTCTTTCTTTCTACCACTCCATTCTGTTGTGGTGTTCTAGGGGATGAGAAGTTGTGAGAGATCCCATTCTCATCACAGAATTCTTCAAAATACTTGTTCTCGAATTCACCTCCATGATCACTTATGATGGTTATGATCTTAATACCTTGTTCATTCATAACTTGCTTACAAAAAGAAATAAATACTTTGTGAGATTCATCTTTGTTCTTTAAAATTTTTACCCAAGTCCACCTTGAGTAATCATCAACAATCACAAAACCATATTTCTTACCACTGAGAAAAACTATTTGAACAGGACCAAACAGATCTAAGTGAAGCAGTTCAAGTGGTTGAGAGGTAGAAACACATTTTTTAGTTTTAAAAGAGCTTTTAGTTTGTTTACCTCTTTGACATGCTTCACACAGAATCTCAGTTTTGGAACTTACCTTGGGAAGCCCTCTTACCAACTGGAGTTTGCTCAGTTCGGATATGAGCCTAGGGTTTGCATGCCCTAACTTTTTGTGCCAAATCAGATTCTGTTCACTCACAGACAATAAGCATTTAACCTGTTGCTTAGCAAGACTGAACAAATCAATTTTATAAACATTATCCTTCCTGGTGCCGGTAAATAAAACAGTTCCATCAATTTGACTAATAGCTTTGCAAGTTTTTTGATTAAAGATAACATCATAGTTGCAGTCACTTAATTGACTTATGCTCCGAAGATTATGTTTTAGCCATTTAACCAACAGAACATTTTTAATAGAAAGGGGAGAAGAAGTGTTACCAACAGTTCCTGTACCAATAATTTGACCTTTCTGGTTTCCTCCAAAGGAAACTTTGCCTCCATTCTTCATAGTCAGATCCAGAAACATAGATTTGTCTCCTGTCATGTGTTTGGAGTAGCCACTGTCAAGATACCAAGTTTTGTGTTGCTGATCAGATCTTGCCTTTTCTCTGTCAGAATCAGAGTCAGAGTCAGAGTCAGATTCAGACTTAGCTTTTGTTCAAGCCATTAGAGCCAGTTCTTCTTCTGGCCTGTTTGAGCAGTTTCCATGATTCTGCTTTGGTTGATACCCCATGTTCCTCTGATGATTCTGGAACATGTTTTGATTCTGGTAAGTTTGGTGAATCGGGTGGTTCTGATGAATTTGGTAATTCTTGTGATTCTGGTACTTCCTGATCTGATTCTGGTTCCAGTACTGATTCTGGTTCCAGAGTTGATTCTGGTTCCAGTTCCTGTGCTTCTGATACTGATTCCAGTTCTGGTTCTGGTTCCAGTTTCTGTGCTTCTGATACTGGTTCCTGTTCTGGTTCTGGTTCTAGAAGGAAGCATGTCCAGAACGAGACTTGGTCCAGACCAGAAGGAAACATTTTCCAGAAGGAAACTTGGTCCATACTAGAAGGAAACATAAGTCAAAGCTTGTTCCAGACTTGGTCCAGATCAGAATATAAATGGTCCAAATCAGAAGATCATACGGTCCATAATTTAAATCATGATGCAGATCAGTGAAGACTTGATTAAATTTCGAAGAATACTTGATTGAATTTTGATAAAAATTTGATCAAAGTATTAAGGAGATTTGATTCAAAAATCACTCAAAATTAAAGTAAAACAGGATTGGCCAACATAATTTTCAAAGGAAATTTGAGCAAGATTTATCTCGAAAATAAGCTTGGACAAAGCCCTAATTTCAGCTATTAAAGGAGGCTTCAGGCCGCAACATTACACACTGAAAAACACAAGAACTCAATCTTACAATTCAAAGTTATCTAAGAATTCAAAAGAGAGAACTACTTGTGCGAAAAATAAATATGCTCTAAGTGTTTACAGAGAGTGAGAGTCAATGTTATAATCAGCTTTTCAGAAGCAACTACTCAAGAGAAGCATCGTTATAATCAGCTTTCTAGAAGCAATTAAAGAGTGTGAAAGTCATTGCAACAATCAGCTTTCCAGAAGCAATATTGCAGAGTTCCAAACCCTTGTAATCTAACCCGATAGTGGTGTAGATTCCTTCTTCAATCTGGGGTTGTCAGATTGGTAGGAGAAGACTTGACTTGTAGGGTCAAGGTGCTGTTATTGTTCCTCAAAAGTAAAGGTGCAAAGACGAGAAAAGGGGTTGAATTGTGTTTGTCAAACTCGAATTCTTTTTGCTGTTTTGATGAATATTGATGTGAGTTACTTGATGAATAATTAATCAAATTAAGAAGCGGATAATAACAGCATAAGAACACAGAGATTTATCCTGGTTCACCATTAACTTGGCTACATCCAGTCCCTTCATTCCGAAGGCTTTAATCCACTAATTCAAAACACTTTGAATTACAATACCTCCAAGCCAGGCTTCTCAAACAGCCTGACAACCCCAAACTTTTGAGGAATAACAACACCTTGACCTTACAAGTCAAGTCTTCTCAAACAGCCTAACAACCCCAGACTTTTGAGGGACAATAACAACACCTTGACCCTACAAGTCAAGTCTTCTCCTACCAATCTGACAACCCCATATTGAAGAAGGAATCTACACCATTATTGGGTTAGATTACAAAGGTTTGGAACTCTGCAATGTTGCTTCTGGAAAGCTGATTGTTGCACTGTTTTTCACACTCTTTAGTTGTTTTTGGGAAGCTGATTATAACGATGCTTCTCTTGAGTAGTTGCTTCTGGAAAGCTGATTATAACATTGAATTTCACTCTCGAAAACACTTAGAAAATATTTCTTTTGCAGTCAAGTGATTCTCTCTTTTGAACTCTCGGATTATGTTGAATATGAAGCTTGAGTTCCTGTATTTTCGATGCCTAATGCTGTTGCCTGAAGCCTCCTTTATAGCTGCAATTAGGGCTTTGTCCAAGTTTAAATTTGAGATAAATCCTACTCAGATTTCCTTTTAAAATTCTATTGGCCAATCCTGTTTATCTTAATTTCAAAGCGTATCTTTTAGCTTCAGATTTCATTCGAAAATTCTGTTGACCAATCCTGTTTCTCTTAATTTTAGATCGTATCTTTTGGCTTTAGATTTCATTCGAATTTCCTTCAAGTCTTTAGTGATTTTTGAATCAAATATCCTTAATACTTTGATCAAATTTCTATCAAAATTCAATCAAGTCTTCTTCGAATTTTAATCAAGTCTTCACTGATCTGCATTACGACTTAAATTCTGGACCGTATGATCTGCTGATATGAACCAAGTATGGACCATGTGATCTGATCTGTACCATTCTGTCTCATGATCTGGACTGTGTGATCTTCTGATCTGGACCAAGTCTTCTGTTCTGGACCATGCTACCTTCTGGTCTGGACCATGCTATCTTCTGGTCTGGACCAAGTATGGCTTATGTTTCGTTCTGGTATTGACCAAGTTTCCTTCTGGACAATGTTACCTTCTGGTCTGGACCAAGTCTCCTTCTAGACATGCTTCCTTCTGGTCTGGACCAAGTCTCCTTCTGGACTCTACTTCCTTCTAATCTGGACCAAGAATAATATCTTCTACTGATGTCATTGTTTCTTCCCTCTGATGATATCCTCTGATGTTTGCCTTTGATGACATCCTCTGATTCTTGCTTCTGATGGGATCCTCTGGTGATATCCTCTAGTATCCTCTGGAGGTATCTTCTGGTATCCTTTGGAGGTATCTTCTGGTATCCTCTGAGGTATCCTCTGGTACCCTCTGGAGGTATTTTCTGGTATCCTCTGATGTCATCCTCTGGTATCATCTAGATGTATCCCCTAGTGATATCTTCTGGCCTTATCTTATGGTGGCATTTTTATCTTCTGGTGATGTCATGCTCTGATGACATATTCTGTTTCTGATTTGTATCTTCTGGAGGTATCTTCTAGTTGTATCTTCTGGAGGTATCTTCTGTTGACGCCATCCTCTGATGACATCCTCTGGTGACGTCATCCTCTGATTTTCATTCTTCTTCTAAGTCAAAATATGATTTTCATAAAATAGTTTTGTTAACATCAAAACTTTAATTGAAAAAACCAACTTGGTTCCAACAAAAAGTCTAGGTTGTCAGACTGTTTGAGAATACTTGACTTGTAAGGTCAAGGTGTGGTTGTTCCTAAAAAATCTGGGGTTGTTAGATTGTTTCGGAAGACTGGCTTGGAGGGCCAGGTGCTGTAATTCAGAGGTTTTGAATTAGTGGATTAAAGCATTCAGGATGAAGGGACTGGATGTAGCCAAGTTAATGGTGAACCAGGATAAATCGTTGTGTTCTTATGCTGTTATTATTCGCTGTTAAGTCTGATTATTTATTCATCAAGTAATTCACATCAACATTCGTCAAAACAACAAAAAGAATTCAAGTTTGGCAAACACAATTCAACCCCATTATCGTGTTTGCACCTTCACCATCATCCTCAAACATACCCAATCCCGACTACATCCCATCTTTTCATCAAAGCAACCCTTATTAACCCAACTTATTTTCTCCATCACAACACTATGATCCATCACAATATGAATCATCACAACACTATGATCGTACCCTAGCCAACTAGAACAAACTCATCTAGAAAGTTTTCAACTCCGTCATGAATCTCTTCCAATAAGTCCACAATGCGATATTCCCCTTAGTGTCTTATATGATATCAACGAGGAAGAATTGGGTGATTATAGTAAAGACGATGAGACATACTTCGATGAATCATCTGGTGATTCTAATGATGACATTGTTGTTGACGAAGATATGGAAGCAGAATTCGATCCACCATCATACATGAAGAACGTCAATTTAGATAATGCAGAGCAATCAAGTGAATTTGATGACATGTTCGTTAACGAAGACCCAACAAGAGATGGAACTCTTGCCACTGGAATGAAGTTTCAAAACAAGGATGAATGCGTACATGCAATCAAACGGTACCATTTAAAACAATCATTGAATTTTGTGGTACATAAATCAAATTTAGAAAGGTACGTTATTTGTTGTTCATCTCCAAATTGTTTGTTTAGATGTGGAGCTTCAAAACGCAAAAAAAGTGATTTGTGGGTGATTGGTAAATTGAATTTGCCTCATAAATGCACAAATTCTGCATTGTCACAAGATTATACGAAGCTTGATTTAACATGATATGTGCAAGCGTAATGCAAGTTTTGAAAGTGGATCCTTCAATCAAAGTGAAGGTCATTATTGCTCAAATTCAAGTCTTACACAACTACGCAGTTAGTTATAGAAAGGCTTGGATGGGAAAATATAAAACGATCAAAAAAATTTATGGCAACTGGGAAGAGTCTTACAATCAACTCCCACAATGGTTTTTGGTTACGCAAACGTTTGCTCCAAGAACCAAAATTGAAATGGAAACGATCCCAACTTATCATGAGAATAGTTTGATAAGTGGGATAAGGATATTTCATAGACTATTTTGGGCTTACCTTCCGTGCATATCTGCGTTTAAATTCTGCAAACCAATTGTACAAGTTGATGGGACTTGGTTGTACGACAAGTACAAGGGAACTCTATTAGTAGCAGTTGCACATGATGGGAACGACAATGTAATTCCTATTGCTTATGCTCTTGTGGAAGGTAAGACAAAATAGGGTTGAAGTTTCTTTTTGAGCAATTTAGGAAAATACGTCACTCCATAAGCCAACGTTTGTATGATTTCAGATAGACACAAATCCATTAAGAGTGCTTATAACAATCCGAATAATGGGTGGCAAGATCCTCCTTCAAAGCATGTGTTTTGCGTCCGACATATTGCACAAAATTTTGCAAGGGAATTTAAGGATAATGCTTTGAAGAAAAAAGTTGTTTGCATGGGTAATAATTTCATTCTTATTTCTTATAATTAGTGTAATTTTTAATAATTTAATTATTAATTTTAATAATTAGTTAACAATGTGTTGTCTACTATTTCAATACAGGTTACTCAATCAATGAGCCTACATATCGACACTACCGCAGATAAATCGACATATTAAACCCAGAGGCTTTGAAATGGTTAGATAACATACTGCGACAAAATTGGATTTCAAGCATATGATGGAGGTAGCCGTTGGGGTCAGATGACCACCAACCTTGTGGAGTCAATCAATGGAGTATTAAAAGCACCGCACAACCTTCCTATCACTGTTTTGGTCCAATCAACATATTATAAAACAGAGACACTGTTTCCAACCATGGGAAAACTACACGCATCAATTTTAGCTTCTGGTTAGGTATTCACATAAACATGCTTAAATTTTATGAAATCTGAAATAAGTAAATCCAATAGTCATAGAGTTGATAGTTTTGATCGGAGCAATCATACTTTCATGGTCCACGAGACGGTAAATCCAATAGAAGGATGACCAATTGGTCATTACAATGTCAACCTTCCTAACAATTGGTGCAATTGTGGAAAATATCAAGCTAAACACATGCCTTGTTCACATGTGATAGCAGCATGTTCTAGTATCAAATATGATTATTGGAGCCTTATACCTGATGTGTACAAGGTGGAAACGTTACTAAAAGTGTACGACAAAACGTTCAGACCTATACCAAACAAAGGATATTGGCCCGAATATGAAGGTGTTAAGGTATGTCACAATCCTCTGATGCGGAGAGTCAAGAAAGGTCGCCCAAAAAGCAAACGCATTAGAACAGAAATGGACACTACAGAAAGAGTGCCAAGAAAATGCGGATTATGTCGGGTCTCTGGTCATACTAGAAAACATTGTCCAAACACTGCTGACACATCTACTCAAATTTGATGTATTTTTTTCTTTCAAATTAATGTATTTTTTTTAATTTTATTAATATAATTTTCTTTTTTTTTATTATTTTTATTGTTATTATGTTTATTATTATAAAACTATTATTATTATAATGTAATTATTATTATTATTTATTAAATTATTTTATTTTATTTTATTTCATTTAATAATCATTTTATTTGATTTATTAATTATTTTAAATATTTATAATTTAATTATTATTAAAATTATTATTATTATTAAATTATTAATGTAATTATTATTATTTAATCTGTAATTATTAATATTATAAAAATTATTATTTATTAAAGTTTTTTATTTTATTTTATTTCACATAATAATCATTTTATTTTATTTATTAATTATTTTAAATATTTATAATTTATTATAATTATTTATTAAATATTTTAAATATTAAATAAATGAAAATAAAAAAAGTATTCACATCATCGCACCCTGGGGGTGCGATGAGCAACTGGGCCAAATTTTTTTTCTCTTCATGTCGTCGCTCCCTGGGCATGCTATGAGCTACTGGGCCTACAAAGTAGGACAATCCAAGAAATAGTTTTCAAAGTGGGTATTTGGGGAAGAAAAAAAGATATTAAAAAGTAATCTAATTTTAATAATATTAAAATATATTAATTTTTTATAGTTTCATAATAGTGTAAAATTTAAATTCAAATACTTAAAAATATATTATTTAATAATATATACTTACTTTAATATTAATATTATTTAATTTAATTTAATGATAGGTGTAAAAAAGTAGAATTTTTATATATCACTCTTTTTAATAAATCCCTAAATTTGTCTTTTCATGGTAGAGGATTTATTACTAAATAGAGATATTTTATTGATTTATATTTTTTTTATAATAACCAATTAATTGTTAATTTAATAAATAAAAAAATAGTAAAAATAATTTAAAAATAGTAAAAATAATTAAAAAAATCAAATAAAATAGATTAATAAAAAAATAGATCATAGATAATGCAATTTAATAGATGTGTCAAAATAAATAACATGATCCTCCTATTTTGGATTTTTTTTATTACAATTTTTTTATTGTAAAAAATGCCTCATTTCAAAAAAAAAAAAACCAAAATGCCCCAGGAACTTTTATTTATATATCCTTTTTTTTCTTTCCCCAAATGCCCTACTTTCAAAACTATTCCCCGGATTGCCCTACTTTTTGAGCCCAGTAGATCCTCGTTGGCTCAAGATGCGACGACCTGAAGGATTTTTTTTTATGGCCCAGGGTGCGATGATGTATTGACTTTTTTTTCTTCATTTATTTAATACTAAAATATTTAATATATAATTATAATAAATTATAAATATTTAAAATAATTAATAAATCAAATAAAATGATTGTTAAGTGAAATAAAATAAAATAATTTTTTAATAAATAATAATAATAATTTTAATAATATTAATAATTACAGATTAAATAATAATAATTTAATATTAATAATTCTAATAATAATAAATTATAAATATTTAAAATAATTAATAAATCAAATAAAATGATTATTAAATGAAAAAAATAAAATAAAATACTTTAATAAATAATAATATGTTGATGCGTGTAGTTTTCCCATGGTTTGAAATAATGTCTGTGTTTTATAATATATTGATTGGACCAAAGCAGTGATAGGAAGATTCCACAGTGCTTTTAATATTCCGTTGATTGACTCAACAAGATTAGTGGTCATCTGACCCAACGGCTATCTCCGTCAAATGCTTGAATCCAATCTTGTTGCGGTATGTTATTTAACCATTTCAAAGCCTCCAGGTTTAATATGCCGATTTATTATTATTTATTAAAGTATTTTATTTTATTTTATTTCATTTAATAATCATTTTATTTGATTTATTAATTATTTTAAATATTTATAATTTATTATTATTAAAATTATTATTATTAAATTATTAACGTAATTATTATTATTTAATCT
Source organism: Cicer cuneatum (assembly GCA_037974295.1). NCBI lineage: Eukaryota > Viridiplantae > Streptophyta > Magnoliopsida > Fabales > Fabaceae > Cicer > Cicer cuneatum. Next base: position 27,988,811 of record JBBPBO010001985.1, on the reverse strand, counting down.
GTAATTATTAATATTATTAAAATTATTAATATTATTTATTAAAGTTTTTTTATTTTATTTTATTTCACTTAATAATCATTTTATCTTATTTATTAATTATTTAAAATATTTATAATTTATTATAATTATATATTAAATATTTTAAGTATTACATAAATGAAGAAAAAAAAAGTCAATACATCATCGCACCATGGGGGTACGATGAGCAACTAGGCCAGAAAAAAAAAATCCTTCAGGTCGTCGCATTCTGGGCCAGCGATGATCTACTGAAATCAAAAAGTAGGGCAGTACGGGAAATAATTTTGAAAGTAGGGCATTTAGGAAAAAAAAAGAAAAGGGGATATAAAAAAAAATTCCAGTGCCCCACTTTTTGACTCTGAGGTCGCAATCCTAGGGTGCGACTTACTGAAGGACTTTTTTTTTTGCGTCAATAAGAGGTTGATGCGACCATGTATTAGATTATTATTTTTCCCCTCATTTTAATAATTGAAATATTGTTTATTTAATAAACTAAAATATTTAAAAAAACAAAATATTATTAATAAAATGAAATATATTAAATTGAAAAAAATAATTTAAAATTAATAAAAAGTAATTAATAATTAAATAAATTAAATTAATAAAAATAATAATAATAAAAATAATTATAATTATAATTAAAAAAAAGTAAGTTATATTAATAACATTAAACAAAATACATTAAATAAAAGAAAAAATACATCAAATTTGAGTAGATGTGCCAACATTATTTGGACAATTTTTCTTAGTATCACCATAGACTCGACATAATTTAGTCTTTGGGCGACCTACCTTTCTTAGCTCTTCGCATTTGAGGATTGTGACACACCTTAACAACTAAATTTGATCACACATTTTTTACCAATCACACACAATTCACGCAAAAGAGTGAATTGTGGGTGATTGGTAAATTGAATCTAAATTTGATCCATAATGTTCTTGAAGATTGTGCATGTATAAGGCAGAATCAATTTATCAATCACTCACAATTCACTTTTTTTGCGTGAATTGTAGGTGATTGGTAAATTGAATCTAAATTCGATCCATAACGTTCTTGAAGATTGGACATGTATGAGACATATTCAATTTACCAATCACTCACAATTCACACATTTTTGCGTGAATTGTGGGTAATTGGTAAATTGAATCTGAATATTCGATCGATAACGTTCTTGAGGATTGTGCATGTATGAGTCAGATTCAATTTACCAATTACCCACAATTCACTTTTTTTGCGTGAATTGTGGGTATTTGGTAAAGACCGTGTGATCAAATTCAATTGTTAAGGTGTGTCACAATACTCAAATGCGCAAAGAGCCAATAAATGTTGCCCAAAGACATTCAAACATAAATTGACACTATAGAAAAGTAAAAAAGAATGCGAATTACGTCGAGTCTCTAGTTATATTAGGAAAAATTGTTCAAATGCTGCTGACATATCTACTCAATTTGATATATTTTTTTCTTTCTTTCATTTAATGTATTTTGTTTAATTTTATTAATATAACTTACTTTTTTTTAATTATAATTATTTTTATTAATTTTAATTTAATGTATTTAATTATTAATTACTTTTTATTAATTTTTAATTATTTTCTTGGATTTAATGTATTTTATTTTATTAATATTATTTTGTTTTTAAAATATTTTAATTATTTTTAATTTATTAAATAAATAATATTCTAATTATTAATACGAGACAAAAAAATATAACTAATACAACTATCCCATCCCCAAATGTCTTATTGAAGTTGAAATTTTTTTTATTCAAGAAGGCTTTAACCAATGCTCCAACAACAATAATTTTAATAATATTAAAATATATTAAATTTTCAATGTCTCATAATAATCTATAATTTTAATTTAAATATTAAAAAAAATATATTTTTTTAACAATACACATTAACTTTAATTCTTTATTATTATATTTTAATAATATATACTTACTGTAATATTATTTAATTTAGTAAAAAAAAAACGATGTTTTTATTGTTACTCTTTTTAATAAATCACTAAATTTATCTTTTGATGGTAGAGAATTTATTTAGTATGTATTACACATAGATATTTTATTTTTATATATATTTTTTGAACTGTGGGTTAGTTATTGTTATTTTTTTTTATTTTTTTTATAATAAATAATTAATTGTTAATTTAATAAATAAAAATTAATGAAAATAATTAAAAAATCAAATAAAATACATTTAGTAAAAAAAAATACATCAAAGATAAAAATAATAGTTAGATAGATGTGTCAAAATAAATAACTTAATATATTATATCTTAACAATTTCCATTTTAATAATTTCCTTCTATATTAGTGTCTATTTTTATTTTGTTAACACATTTCTTTTAATAAAAAAATATTGACATAATAAAATTAAAACATGAGAAAGAGGAGGGTTTAAGCAAGTGAATACACACGTTATTCTTTTGGTTTTCCCATTAATAACATGCTTTACTTCTATCACTTTCTTAATAAGAAAAGATTAATGCATTAGTCAAAGAACTTAAATACTTCTAAATATATTTGACATCAATATTACTCGCGACCTATATCTTGTCTAAACATACCTGCTCTTGGTGTTTGCTAATGCTGTATATTTGACATCAATATTATTCGGACCTATATCTTATATATTAATAGTACTGCATCTATCACTTTAATATTTCTATATTAAATTTATGTGTGAGAATGAAATGAATAAGTTAATATAATAAAAAACATAAATCTATATTTTTTCATGGTTAGTTATTGTTAATTCTATTTATTTTATAATATTTGTTTTTATTCAAATTTGGCAGCTGTAAAATTTTGTTCTAATCAATCATAACAATTTTGTGGCAGAAGTTTGTAAATTAGAGATTAATAAAAGTGTTTTATTAATTTTTTCAAAATAAAAAATAAAAGAGTGTTTTATCTTACCTCTTTCTGAAGCCTTACTTTTCTTATTAGATTCTTTTGTCTATATTGTATGATCTCTATTTTTCTCTATTTGCATAAGCGTTAATTGGTTCGAAGATTTCAAGCAGTTTGTTCAAGCTAACTTAACCAAGTGCAGAAGCCTATTTCAATGCAATCATGAGCTTATTTTAAAGAATGACAAATCTTTGTCCATTAATTACTTGGATGGTCAAAGTTTAACAAAGTCACTACAATTATTATTATTCTAACTTTGTTTTGAATGTCTAACGAGATAGGATCTCAAATTTATAAAATAATAAATTTCTCTCTCAAATTAAATTGCGTCAATCAAAATATTTTATTTGTCAAATAGTTGTTAGAGATGTCAAGATGTCATATTAAATAACACTATGGCTTATCCACGTTGATGACACATCATATGGAGCAATCTAATATTAAAATTTCACGGAGCAATTTAATCCTTAAGCTTTTGCATGAAATGAGGTATGAAAATGTTTGGTTCCTAAAAATTTCACTAAATCAGCACTTTCTTTCTCATTTTCCTAGCAAATAATGCATTTCATGTTGTTAGAACATAATGTATGAATTTAAAAACTGTTGAAGTCTCACATTGGAAAATTCTCATATGTTGAATAGTTTTAATCACAATATAAATATTCTCAAAATTTTGTTGATGTCCCACATTGGATAGAAAACATATGTGAGTTTGCTTCCATCACTATATAAAGAGTGTCAATCTATTATGAAAAACACACCAAATTGCATCCCAACTTTCTCTTTTCTTTTTATTTTTTATTTTGCTCAACACCACTTCCTTTAATAGCGGTAGTACCATATTGTGAGTGGCTTTAACTGCCATATTGAGAGTGACTTTAATAGTCATATTGAGAGTGACTTTAACCACCATATTGAGGGTATAATTCTAAAACGATTTTCTACATTTTAGTAGAACTCCGATATAGTGAATCTGAGCTGTTTTATCTTGGGGACGTCGTGGTTGATAGTCTGTGAATCTGAGATGTTTTATCTTGGCGACCTCTTGTTTGATAGTCTGTCTTGCACAATTTGGGCAGTGCCGCGAAACGTCTTAAAGAGAGCGACCTAGTCTGCGACTCAACCCATTATTATCTTCGGTGACATAAATTGATTTTCAAACAGTTTTTGAAATTCAAAAAACAATAATTTTAAGACGTTTCATTCTGTCATGTCAACCAAAGAGATTACTGGATCTGGTTCTAGTGCCTCTGAAGAATAAACCCATGGGACGGTAATGATTACTGTTGAGGAAAAAACTTATTGATAAATGTTTTAATGACAACAAACCTTTTGAATTAAATGATTGAGTTTTATGAATGGTGATCTACTAATTATTGCACTTGAGTTTTGTTTAAGGAAAAAGGCTATGAATCAAACTGTTCCAACAAGACAAATCAGTCTCCAGAATGATCAGATCAATCTCCAGGATGTCCAGAATAATCTGCTGTCCAGAATGATCAACATTCTCCAACAGTGTATCATCAGTCTCCAGATTGATAAACAATCTCCAGCAGCAAACATCTTTCTCCAGCATGATTAACAACTATCTCCAGAATGATCAAACATCATCCTCCAGTATGATGACATCGATCCAGAATGATACAATCATTCTCCAACATATTGACCATCATTCTCCAACCTTGTTACATCCTTCTCTAGCTTGACTACCAAGAACGTTGAACGATCTTAAAGTATATTAACATCATAGCAGATCCAAGAAAAGATCAGGAAGACATCCAGAATGGTCAAAACAAAACCTCCAGATTGATTATCAATCTCCAGAAAGTTCAGATACTAGGACTCCAGATTGATTATCAATCTCCAAAATTTTCATTAGCATTCTGCAGAAGTTCATCATCGTTCTCCAAAGCTGTTTTGACATAATCAAAACTCCATATCAAATCAAAGATATTAACAAATATATTTGAAGTACAAAGGATCATTAAACAAAGGTAATCTTGTCAAGAAGGAGAGTTGGTCAGACCAGAAAAAAACATAGTTCAGAAGATAATGAATACGAAAAGGGGGGTTGAATTCTGTTTGACTAACTTGAATACTTTTTTTGTTTTTGCAGTTTTATAACAAAACCTGATGTATGAATCAAACAGAGTTAGCAGCGGATATAAAGTAAAAGTAAAACACATAATTTTATACTGGTTCACCGTTAACGAGGCTACGTCTAGTCCCTTCACTTTGAAGGATTTCACTAATTCAAAACCTTGAATTACAACAATACCATTGACCCTCCAAGTCAGTTTTCTCAAACAGTCTAACAATCCTAGACTTTTGAGGAATACAACACTTTGAATTCTCAAGTCAAGTCTTCTCCTACCAATCTGACAACCCCAGATTGTAGAAGGAATTACAACGCCTTGAATCTAATTGCTAAGTAATCTGCTACCCCTTCTGACTCCCTCAGATTGTAGACTCTACTTCAACAACTTAGATCTAACACAAGGGAAAGAGAAACACGAGTGCTTGCTTCTGGAAAGCTGAAACTCACAATTAACCTCACTGAAAATGTAACACCCCGAGTTTAAAATACAGTGCAGGTGTATTTTTTTTTCTTTCACATAAAATAAATCAATAAAAGAATTTTCTGAATTAATTCAAGGGAATTAAAATAAGATTTCCATTAGTTCATTTCAAAAGAGGACACCTGGCCTGTGGCCACTAAACAGTATCATAGTGCGGAAAAATACAGTGGAAAAGTAATACATTAATTCCCAAAATAAAATTACATTTCCCAAAACTCAAGACCCTATACAAAAGTCTAGACTGATCATGCACTAAGTTACAGTAGCACGGTCTCCACCGTATCCTCTATAAGTCTCGTTTTCAGCCTACCGTCAGTCCCTCTGCGTTGTCCACGTAGACTCCGTACGTAAAGATCAGGGAAACTAACGACGCTTCCGTCGTTAGTGTATCCGTCAGTAGAACGGGTTCGGGTAACATTTGAGGGCAAAGCTCAAAGTCCACAATATAATAGCAAGGGTCACCGACCGAAATTAACAAATAAGCACATAGCATATATCTCACAACAACACATATATTCATGGCATATTGTATAATAATGATGAAAAGATGCTCATTTTGAAATTTCATGACATGTATGCCTTTTCAAAACAGCAACGAATTAATATGGAAAAACATGTTGTAAGTACAATCACCACTTCAGCAATCACAAACATTCATCAGAAAACTCATATTTCAACAAGTACTTACACACATTAATTTTCCAATCATCAACAATATCCAAAACGTGACCCACCGGTCAAACACCCAGATGCAATATGCATATGCTCATGTATACAATTTTCTTGGAATCACCAAGGTGCAGTCGCTCGACAGACCAACACATCTCAACGGCCCTCATGACCAGGGTGCAATCGCTCAAGAGATCAGCACCAGTGCAGACGCTCAACAGTCCAGCACATTTGACATATACCAAGGTACAATCGCTCAACAGATCAGTACCTAGTGCGGTCGCTCAACAGACTAGCACTCGTGCAATCGCTCAACAGATCAGCACGTGGCTGCGCATTTCAGGGTACAGACGCTCAACAGTCCAGTACCAGTGCAGTCGCTCAACAGACCAGCACCTATATACCAAAGTACAATCGCTCAACAGATCAGTACTTAGTGCAGACGCTCAACAGTCCAGCACTCGTGCAATCGCTCAACAGATCAGCACGTGGTTGCGCATTCCAGGGTACAGACGCTCAACAGTCCAGTACCAGTACAGTCGCTCAACAGACCAACACTCGTGCAATCGCTCAACAGATCAGCACGTGGCTGCGCATTTCAGGGTACAGACGCTCAACAGTCCAGTACCAGTGCAGACGCTCAACAATGATTCACACAAGAATCATCAGAAGCAAAACAGAATGATTATCAGAATCATCAGAAGCAGAAACAAGATGATTATCAGAATCATCAGAAGCAGAAACAAGATGATTATCAGAATCATTCAGAAGCAGAAACAGGATGATCAATATCAGAATCATCAGAAGCAAAACAGGATGATTATCAGAATCATCAGAAGTAAAACAGAATGATTCACACAAAACCATCAGAAGATGAATGTATCAGATGATACATTCTGAATTTACAGAAGATGCATTTCTGGAATTATCAGAAGATAAACCAGAATGTCCAAAACCGACCAGAAGATAACTTTGGAGGCTTACATCAAACAAAAACAAAATCAGAAGAACATCTGGAAAATACCAGAGGGAAGCCTGCCATAATATGAATTGCTCCAAACAAGAATGATTCAAATATCAGAAACAATCGAGAAGTTACACTGATCAGAACATAGCCTGGCAGTGTAATTTCAACATAGTCCATACTTGTCCAAAAGTGACCAGAAGATATCTTTGATGGACTATATCAGAAGGAATAAATATCAGAAGATTCTTTGGACCATACTATTGTGAAGCCTGCCATGTGGAGAGTTATCCCATGCCATAAGTTGTCAAAAGCAAGAAGTAATCCAGAATATAATTTGACCAGAACATGGCATGACAATCGAATTTTGAATAACCCAGACTTCGCCTAGACTTCATCCAGAATTGATCAGAAGAAGCACAAAATGGTTCATGCTAGAACCACCAGAAGCAGAAACAACAGAATGATTCACATTAGAACCATCAGAAGCAGAAATAGACTGATTCACATCAGAATCATCAGAAGATGGTTAACATCAGAACCATCAGAAGCAGAAACAGAATGTTTCAGATCAGAACCATCAGAAGCAGAAATAGAATGGTTCACATCAGAACCATCAGAATCAGAAGTAGAATGGTTCACATCAGAACCATCAGAAGCAGAAATAGACACAGAATGATCCACATAAGGATCATCAGAACCAGAAACAGAAACAGAATGACCCACACAAGGATCATCAGAACCAGAAACAGAAACAGAATGATCCACACAAGGATCATCAGGACCAGAAACAGAAACAGAATGATCCACACAAGGATCATCAGAACCAGAAACAGAATGATCCACACAAGGATCATCAGAACCAGAAACAGAAACAGAAATTCTTCTCCTGTATTCGACTACAGGGCTCGTAGTCGAATACAAGTTTGAAAACTTAAGTAGAACAGAAATTTTACAGGTTGTAGTCGAATACACACATGTTGTATTCGAATACACCTTCGAAAAACCAGTCAAAATCCTGAAGTTTCAACTCTTTTCAAAACTGATTCTTTTAAAAACAAACGACCAACATCAAACAGATTCAACACTCTTTCCAGACAATACTTTCCTCATTAAAAATCCCTTTTCTTTAAAAACCATCAACACCACCATAATCACACAAAACAACCAGAATCAGAATCATCACCAGAACCACACAAAACAACCAGAATCAGAATCATCACCAGAATCCCACAACATAAAACAGAATCAGAACCATTAACATCAATTTATCCAAAACAGAGACAAATGATCAATCATCAGAACATCATGCAACAGTTCAGTGTTCTCATGCTACCATAGAAATACTTGCAAACATCACAGAACAACAAACCTCAACAGAATGCATTTTGCATTTTAATGCTATTTTCAAAACAGTTTTAAGACATGCATTTTAATCATAACTAAAATGGCATGCAAACATTTTCCAGCATTCACACAGAGTGTAAAACAACATATTTTACTAGTAAAAACAGCAAACAACAACTTATCAGAATAATCACTTCTCAAAAAAATGCATTTTCTCTCAAAATGTCATTTTCGAAAACAACTTTTCTTTTAAAAATAGAACTGAAACAGCACAATTTATGGCCCTAATGCAGCTAAAAGATGGAAGGTGCCCTAACCCTTGTAGCGTGCTCTGCTATTTCCTCTGGTTCCTGCTGCGTTCCCTTTTCTGCGTCCAAAAACGGTGAAGTTGTTCCCCAAGTTTGCTGCTGCAAAACTGGGTTCTTTCTCTTCGTATTGAGGTGGGGATTAACTTTACTACTGGGGGTTTTCAGGTTTGATGGTTGGAATTTCAGATAATGTGTTTGAAGGAATTTCCCTCTCTTCAAATTTCAGTTCGGGAATGGCAGAAACAGGGACAGAAATGGGAGAGGAGATGAAGTTGGTACATGCAATATGGGCAGTATGGAGGAAGGAATGGTGTTCTGATTTCACCATCCTTCTCACTCCTATTTATAGACTCTCATGGTGCCACCTCACTTGCCACTTGTCTGATTTTCCAGCTTTTTAATTATCTTGCAATTAGCCACTAATCCTCACTTAATTGTCCAATTAATTTAATTACTTGAAATTAAATTAATTTAATTCTTCATCCCAATAATTTTTAATTCATCTTCCAAATAAATATTTATATATATATATATATTCACTTCAATCATACATATATTAAATATTTACAAAAATTCCCAAAATGCCCTTGACAATAATTCCAAAATTAATATTTAAAATTAAGGGTCTTACAGAAAACTCGAGTGTTTGCTTATGGAAGTGTATGACTCTTTTGCGATTTTCGATGCTAAGTATTCTGCGTTGAGCCTCCTTTTATAGATGTAGATTAGGGTCTCTGCCAAGCTTAATTTCGAGCTGTATCTTGCTGGATTCTCTTGCAAAAATATCTTGACCAATCGGGTTTCATTTAAATAAAAAACATATCTTTTTAGCTTCAGATTTGCTTTCGAAAATAACTTGGGCCAATCCTGTCTTTAATTAATTCTGGAACAAATCTTTCTTCCTACCAATAGCTTCATGATTAAATCTGGACCATTTGATTAACTAATTTCGACCATGCTGGACTAGCAAACTGATCTGCTGTGATCCTCTGATCTCGGCCAACACTGGACCACACGTTCTGATCTTCTGATTTCGGCCAAAACTGGGCCATATGGTCTGATCTTCTGATTTCGGCCAACACTGGACCATGATGCTTAAATCTGGACCATTGATCTAAACATCTTCCCTCTGATCTGGAGCAATTCTGAACTGGGCCTGGATTGCACTGAAATTAACTCTGGGCAAAGGATATTTAATTCTGGACATTTACCTCTTGATCTGGATCAGGTCTGGATTAAATCTGGATATCATTTCTTCTGGTTTGGACTTAGTTTCATACTCTGAACCATGCTATCTTCTGGTCTAGGCCAAATCTGAATTAAGTCATTTGTTCTGGACCAATTACTTGAAGCTCTAGTTAAGTCTGGATCAAGTCTGGAATGATTATCATTTCACTGCCAAGCTATCTTCTGGTCAGAATTACTTCTGGACCAAATCTGACTTTTGATCCCTTCTGGTCTGGAACAAGTCTCCTTCTGGCAGGTTTCCTTCTGGTCTGGTCCAGGTCTCTTTCTGGACTCAGCTTCCTTCTGATCTGGGCCAGGAAAGATATCTTCTGATGGAGTTTTGACATCCTGGTGTATCCTCTGGTGCCTTCAGGATGCATCCTCTAGTACCTTCTGGATGCATTATCTGGTATCTTCTGGAGGTGTATCCTTTGGTCTATTTTTATCCTCTGGTAACTCATCTTCTGCCTTTGGAAACTTCATCTTCCTCTAGTGGCACTTAATGTGATAATTAATAGTACAAAATAAGTTTACATGTAGTGCTTTTGTAAGTATCAAAATCCTAAGTACTTAGAACCAACTTGGTTCCAACAGATAACTCAGTCCAGAACAGAAGACATGTTGCAGACCAGAAGATAGCATGGTCCAGAACAAATCACATGGTTCAGATCAGAAGATCACAGGTCCAAATCAGAATATCACATAGTCTAGATCAGAAGGTTACACTATCCAGATCAGAAAGCAAAATGGTACACATCAGATCACATGGTCCAGACTTGATCTAGATCAGCAGATCATATGGTCCAGATTTAAATCATGATCAAGTGAAGACTTAATTAAAATTCGAAGAAGACTTGATTGATTTTTGATAGAAATCTGATCAAAGTATTAAGGAGATTTGATTCAAAAATCACGGAAGACTTGAAGGAAATTCAAATCAAATCAGAAGCAGAAGATGATGTCACTAGAGGATGACTCTAGAAGATGACGTCACCAGAGGATATCAGAAGATATCACCAGAGGATACCAGAAGATATCACCATAGGATGATGACGTCACTTGAGTATACCATAAGATACCTCTAGAAGTCGTCACCAGAGGATACCTCCAGAAGTCATCACCAGAGGATACCTCCAAAAGATGTCACCAGAGGATACCTCCAGAAGTCGTCACCAGAGGATACCTCCAGAAGAAGTTACTAGAGGATACCTCCAGAATATTATCAGAGGATACCTCCAAAATACTATCAGAGGATACCTCCAGAAAATGTTGGAACGAAGTTGGTTCTAAGTACTTAGGATTTTGATGTTTACAAAAGCACTCCATGTAATCTTATTTTGTACCTTGAATTATTACATTAAGTGCCACCAGAAGATGAAGTTTTCAGAGGCAGAAGGTGAAGACCTCAGATAATGCATCCAGAAGGTACCAAAGGATGCATCCTGAAATTACTAGAGGATAGCTTTGCTGGCCCAGATCAGAAGGAAGCAAAGTCAGAAGGAGACCTGGACCAGACCAGAAGGAAGCCTGCCAGAGGGAGACTTGATCCATACCAGAAGGAATCATTAGTCAGACTTAGTCTAGAAGTTATTCTGACAAGAAGATGGCTTGACGGTGAAATGATAAACAGTCCAGACTTGATCCAAACTTAATCAGAGGATAAATTAATGGGTCCAGAACAAGAGATTCAATCCAGATTTGACCCAAACCAGAAGATAGCATGGTTCAGGGTATGAAACTAAGTCCAGACTAGAAGAAATGATGTCCAGATTTGATCCAGACCTGATCCAAATCAGAAGGTAAAATGTCCAGACTGAACTATTATTTGTCCAGATTTAATTTCAGTTCAATCCAGATCCAGTTCAGAATTGGTCCACATCAGAGGGAAAAGGTTCCGATCAATGGTCAAGATTTAAGTATATGGCCCAGTGTTGGCCGAGATCAGAAGATCAGACCATGGCCCAGTGTTGGCCGAAATCAGAAGGTCAGAATGTGTGGTCCAGCATTGGCCGAGATCAGAGGATCACAGCAGATCAGTTTGCAAGTCCAGGTTGGCCGAGATCAGAAGATCAGAAATTGTGGTCCAGGGTTGGCCGAAATTAGAGGATCACAGCAGATCACTTAGTATGGTCCAGATGTGGACTAGCACAGAAGATCAAACGGTCCAGATTTAATCATGAGGATTAACGGTGGAGATCTAATTAAATTTGATCAAAGTATTAAAAGGATTTTTTACAAAAATAAAGTGAAGTCGTATGGAAGTTTAGAAGCTATTGGCGGGAAGAAAGATTTGTTCCAGAATTAATTAAAGACAGAATTGGCCCAAGTTATTTATGAAAAAAATCCGGAGATAAAAACATATGTTTTTTATTTATATGAAACCCGATTGGTCAGAGTATTTTTGCAAGATAATCCAGCAAGATACAGCTCGAATTTCAGCTTGGAAGAGACTCTTATCTGCATCTACAAAAGGAGGCTCAAGGCAGAATACTTAGTATCGAAAATCACAAAAGAGTCATACACTTCCAAAGCAAACACTCAAGTTTTCAGTGAGGTTAATTGAGTTCCAGCTTTCCAGAAGCAAGCACTCGTGTTATTTTCTTTCCCTTGTGTTAGATCTAAGTTGTTGAAGTAGAGTCTACAATCTAAGGGAGTCAGAAGGGGTAGCAGATTACTTGGCAATTAGATTTAAGGCGTTGTAATTCCTTCTACAATCTAGGGTTGTCAGATTGGTAGGAGAAGACTTGACTTAGGAAGTCAAGGTGATGTATTCCTTAAGAGTCTAAGATTGTTAGACTGTTTGAGAAGACTGACTTGGAGGGTCAGTGGAACTGTTGTAATTCAAGGTTTCAATTAGTGAAATCCTTCAAGGTGAAGGGACTGGACGTAGCCTCGTTAACGGTGAACCAGTATAAAATTCTGTGTTTTTATTTTTACTTTATATCCGCTGCTAACTCTGTTTTATTCATACATCAAGTTTTGTTTTAAAACTGCAAAAATAGAAAAAGTATTCAAGTTAGTCAAACACAATTCAACTCCCCTTTCTCGTGTTTGCACCTTCAGAAAATACAATCAGAGGGTGTAAAAAATCAGTGTAAGGAAGAATCATACTGATCAAGAACAAAGGTTTCAGCCCAGTCAAAACAGAAATTAAAAATAGTCAAAAGTTGGATTATTTTTAATCAGAAATGTTGCCTTTGGTCAAGCCTGACAAGAGCATTACCAACGGCTCTATTGATCTCCATTTACTGCTCTCACGCCTATAAAACGAAGGCCAAAGCTCAGGAAAAAATAAGAAGTTCAAGTGCTAACTAGTCTCATAAAATCATTCACATTCACATACTTGAAAGCTTCTCAATCACAAACAAAAGATTCAGTTATGTTTTTCTTCTTCCTATCAGAATCATTCTACTGAATTCTTTTGTCAAGAATCTAATCTCAAACGCGAGTTGAGCATACTCATATTCTATCCAAAATCAAAGACATTCAAGTGCCAAGATATATCATCAATCACTCACATTAACACTTGAAAGCTTCTCAAAGAAATCAGTAACCTTCTGTTTCAAATTCACTAACTTTAGTTTACTGAAATCATTTGTAAAGAATCTAAACTCAAACAAGAGTGGAGTCAAAACAAATTCTGTTATAAATCCTATCATTATCATACAACACTCAAGATTATAAGGCTTGTTTATAGCTTGAGTTTTAGAAAAATGCTTTTAAGATTAAAAGGTGAGTTGTAAAATCCTATCAAGGTTGATAGGTGACCTGATTGAATTCCTTTATGGGTGGAAAGGATTGAAGTTTGTAACAGATCAAGGTTGATCTGAGCTAGGTGCTGTAAAACCAAGAAGGTTCTTTGTTTTGAACACTTAGTGGAAAATCTTACCGTTTGAGAACTGGACGTAGCCCGGGTTGGGTGAACCAGGATATATCTGTGTGTGATATCTTTTCCCTTATCTCTATTTACTTTTAGTATTTTAATTATCAAGTTAAATAGATAAACTGAACTGTTGATTTTAACTAACCAAGAACGTTCTCCATTTTCTGTTTTCACAACCAAGATCAATCTTGAGTTATTTTCTTAAGTTTTTAACAGAAATTTTAAAAGGGCGAATTTACAATTCAAACCCCTCTTTCTTGTAAATCGACATTGCTACTTCAATTACCTCTATAAGAATTATATTCTTAATGGACTTGCTGATGTTCTATATAAATACTATTGTTCCAACGATGCTGCTAGACAGATTTGAGATGCTATAAAGAAGAAATATGATACTGAGGAAGTTGGAGCTAAAAAGTGTGCTGCGAGCCGCTACCTCAAGTATCAAAGTATCAGATAACCGATGACAAATCCATGGAGGTACACTTCCGTGAAATTCAGAAGATAGCTCAAGAGATCATCTCTTAAGGTATGGCTTTAGATGATTTTCAATTTGATTGTTATTATCGACAAACTGCCTCTGTTTGGAAGGATTTCCAAAAAAAATTCTCTCAAAGCATAAAACAAAATAATTTTCTCTAAAGAGTATGATAACTCGTCTCTAGAGATAAGAAAAAAATCTTATTTATGATTTTTTTTCTGAATAAGGTTGAGTTTACTTACTCTATAAAAGCAGATTTGTAGACCAATTTCAAATATGATATTTTTGTTGGCAAATGGTACACCCGAGGCATGTTTAAATTAAATGTTGAAATTAAGAATGCCTCATATTGTTTACATGTTATGTGATTTAAATATTTGGCATGCTAGACTCTGTCATAGTGAACAAACATGTAATTTGAAACTTAAGTAACTCAGGTTTAATATCAATGTTATCTTTAAATGATTTTGAAAAAAATGTGATTTTTGTAGTCAAGCTAAAATAACAGAGTTCACATAAATTTGTTGTTAGAGAATATGAGTTTTTAAATTTATTACACTCTGATATATGTGAACTTGATGAGACGTTAACAAGAAATGAAAAACGTTATTTTGTCACTTTTATTGACGATCGTTTTGACTATAGTTTTGTATATCAAATGAAAAATAAAATTGAAGCGCTTGAGATGTTTACCATCTTTGTAACTGAAATTGAAAATCAATTTAGTAGAAAGATTAAGAGATTTCGTAGTGATAGAGGAATTAAATATGATTCTAGTTCATTTAATGAGTTTTATAAATTGCATGGAATTTACATGAAAAAACTGCACCATATTCGCTTGAAATGAATGGTAAAGTTGGAAGAAAGAATAAAACTCGTACTAAACTAGTTGTTGCTATTATACTTAACTCTAGTGTTGCATCTCACTAGTGGGGGGAAATTATTTCGACTATTTTCTATGTTTTGAATAGAGTTTGTAAGTCTAAAAACAAAACATCTCCTTATGAGATAGTGAAGAAAAGACATGTGAACTTGTCTTATTTTCTAACTTGGGGCTATCTGGCTTATGTCATAATCGCCGATCCCAAACAAATTAAATTTTCAAATAGAGCATTTGAATGTGTATTCATTGGGTATGCAGTAAACAGTAAAGTGTATATGTTTTATGACCTAAATGCGAAAGTGATCATAGAGTCAAATGATGTTGACCTCTATGAAAATAAATTTTCTTTCAAATCGAGATGTAGTGGGGCAGCGAACCAAGTCACGTTCTTGTGACAAGAAGCACCAAAAACAACAAACAAGATAAAATAGAAACTCGAAGAAGTAAGAGTGTTAGAGTTGCTAAAGATTAGGACCCAAATATACGACCTATAATTTAGAAGAAGATCATGAAAATCTTAAAGAAGCTTTGCCATCATTGGATGCAAATTTATGGCAAGAAGTTATAAACGATGAATTGGATTCTCTAGAGTCTAACAAGACCTGACATTTGGTAGACTTGCCTCATGGTTGCAAACCAGTAGGTTGTAAATGGATTGTGAAAAAGAAACTAAAACTTGATAGAACTATTGATAACTACAAGGCACGCCTTGTAGCCAAAGGTTTTAGAAAAAGAGAGAATATAAATTTCTTCACCACTTTTTCACCAGTCACTAGAATAACATCCATTAGGGTAGTCATTTCTCTAGCAGTTATTCATAACTTGATGATACACCAAATGGATGCTAAAACAACCTTTTTAATGGTGATCTGGAAGAAGAAATCTACATGGAACAACCTGAAGGTTTTGTAATTCATGGACAAGAAGACAAGATCTGTAAGTTAAATAAGTGACATGAAAAGTTAGATAACTTGATTATATCGAATGAGTTTAAAGTGAATGAAAGTGACAAATGTATTTATTACAAATATGAAAATGAAATTTGCACTATCATATGTCTCTATGTAGACAACTTACTCATATTTGGTTCAAACATTCATGTTGAAAATACTGTGAAATCATTGTTGAATAACAACTTTGATATGAAAGACCTCGGAGAAGTAAGAATAATCATAGGAATCAAGATTACTAGGTCAGAAAAGGGAATTTCTTTGGATCAGTCTCACTATGTTGAAAAGATCCTAAAGAAATATAAATACTTTGACTATAAACCTGCTTGCATACCATATGATCTAAGTGTGGAAATTTTTAAGAACACTAGGGAAGGTGTTAAACAAACTAAATATGTGAGCATCATTGGCAGCCTTAGGTATACCACTGATTGTACTAGACCCGACATTGCCTACATTATGGAACTGTTGTGCAGGTTTACTAGTAGACCCTAGTATGGAGCATTGACACATTATCGAAAGAGTCATGAGATACCGAACAAGGATTACATTATCAAAGATTTCCTACCGTCGTTGAAAGATACAATGATGCTGATTGAAACACCTTGTCAGATGTCTCCAAAGCAATCAGTGGCTATATTTTTAGTATAGTCGATGGTGATGTATCTTGGAAATCGAAGAACAGACGATATTGGCTCAGTCCATTATGGAGTCTGAAATGATAGCACTAGCTACTACTAGTGAAGAAGCGAGCTGGTTGAGATGTTTGCTAGTTGAGATCCCTTTATGGGAAAAAGCTATGACAGTTGTGTTAATCCACTACGATAGTACCGCAACTATTGCAAAGATTGAGAATCGTTATTATAGCGGTAAGAGACAACAAATACGTTGTAAGCACAACACTATTAGAGAGTTACTTTCTAAAGGAGTTGTTATAGTGGATCATGTACGCACTGATAAGAATTTAGCAAACCTTTGATGAAATGGTTAGCTAGAGAGAAAGTCCTAAATACATCCAAAAGGATGGGATTAATGCCTATAGAGTTACTCATGATAGTAACCCCGACCTAAAAGACTAGAGATCCCAAGAATCAGGTTCAATGGGTAATAAAAAATCATGAAGTGATATGAGATGAACATGCTATTATATATTAGAGAAGCATGATTCCTGAAGCGATCATAGATGAGATAAATGAAACTCTTAATAAGATCTATACTCCATGTGGAGTGGAGTACCTAGCTATATGAGTATTCTTGATAGACTCATCTATGTGAATGTGGAAGTGGGCCGTTTCTTATGGAATTTTGAGGCAGAATTCATAGAGCGTTCACTATACTAGGATAGACGTGCAGGGCCATTAACGCATGGGCTTTTGAGATTACACCCTATGAAAAGGTTGTTTTTGAGTTTGATGTCAGAGATAGAGTTCAAGACTACGAGTCACTCTTGTTGAATCTGTATCTCACTTACTATGCAAAGGTTCAAGTCAAGAGACACCTCTATTTATGCACAATCTTATAGAAGCGTTTGACGTTACTTTAGAAACATTTTTTAATTCAAGTGGGGGATTGTTGGAACATAGTGTGTGAATTTAAAAATTATTGAAGTCCCACATTGGAAAACTCTCATATGTTGAGTAGTTTTAATCACTATATAAATATTCTCAAAATTTTGTTGAAATCTCACATTGTATAGAAAACATATGTGGATTTGCTTCCATCACTATATAAAGAGTGTCAATCTATTATGAAAAACACACCAAAGTTGGATGCATTTCCCAACTTTCTCATTTCTCTCTTTTTTGTTTTGCTCGATATATTTCTGAGCCACTTCTCCCATTTCTTTTTGTCCCTTCGATTTTTAGTGGTTCTAATACCACTTCCTTTTAAAGCGGTTTTTATGCCGTAATCTCTTCAATTTTTGAGTGGTCATAATACTAATGTCCCTTCCATTTTTGAGTGGTCATAATACAACTGTCCTTTTAGAGCTGTTTTTATGCCGTAGTCCCTTCGATTTTTGAATGGTCATAATACCACTGTCCTTTTAGAGCGGTTGTTATGTCGTAGTTCTTTTGATTTATGAGTGGTCATAATACCATATTGTGAGTGGCTTTAACCGCCATATCGAGAGTGACTTTAACCGTCATATTGAGAGTGACTTTAACCTCCATATTGAGGGTGTAATTGTAGAACGGTTTTCTACATTGCAATGGAACTCCAATACAGTGAATTTGAGTTGTTTTATCATGGGGACGTTGTGGTTGATAGCCTGTCTTGCACAATTTGGACAGTTCCGCGAAACGTCTTAAAGTGAGCGACCTAATTCGCGACTCAATCCAGTAATATTTTCGGTGACATAAATTGATTTTCAAACAGTTTTCGAAATTCAAAAAACAACATTAAAATAATTGCAATATGAAAACAGATGTGTTAAAAGAGGGCTTAACAAAGAAGATAAGAGTATAAAGGTGTTAAATGAAATAATTGACCTTAGAAAAAAGACAAATAAAGAAAGGTCTTCGTGGCTATTTAGGCATCTACCGACTAAACCACTAGAAGAAGGTTATGGTAGGACCTTGGTTGGAGATTTCAACCCTATCATGGGTGCTCACGAGTATAGATGAAACAATACTCCATTTGGGTTATCCAATGATGATTTCTAAATTGGACTAATTCCATTGATTTCATCCACCTTTCCACTACAAGAGCTAAATTTACTTGGTCGAATGGTAGAAGAGATTTGACATGTGCATAGAAGAGACTTTGACACATCCATTCGTTTTCAGCTGTGGATTAATGCTTATAACATTACTCGTAGCGCTACCCTTATTAGAAATAGCTCAATAAAAGAAAGAAAATACTTATTTTATTAAATTATTTTTCTTAATTATTAAAATTGATATACAATTAAAAAATAATAATTAATATTACATTGAAAACTAAAAATGACATTAATTGTGAGATAGAGGGAATATATATATAAATATATATATATATATATATAGGGTGGAGATCCGTAAACTTTCATAGTATTTCTGTGATGAGTTATTATGCTTAATAATTGATAAATGATAAATTTCATTAATTCAACAATTAAAAAAAAATATTGAGTAGATCAATTCTACAAATTTTTATAAAATTTTAAAACTATTTGATATTTAATTAAATAATTTCAAATACACATATATTAAACTTTTAAAAATTTAAGTAAATATCGATGATTAGATATTACATAGCTACATATTTTAGATTTATATAAAATTTTATGTGTTGAATCATTAATATATTAGGTCAATAATCAATGGTTGAATTATTAAAAATTATTGTTTATGTTAAATTATTAAGCTGAATAATTTATTTCATGAATAATGTTAACAACACACATTTTTTTAACACAATCTTTTTTAATTGATTAAAATAGTAAAATTTATATATTTAGTGAAATATACCTAAATTTTAATCAAATAGAATGTTTTAAAACATATGGGTTAACAAATATGTTAGTTTCCAATTGGGTATATGATCCATTTTGGATTATCTTGCCTTCGTGTAATCATTTATTAGTAATTAACGTGAGACTAGTTAACTTGACTACACTTGAATACCAACACATTATTTATCATGACACACGACAACACTAATATTATTAAGCTCTCATTCATTATGAAGCCATATAATACACTTTCAGAGAAGCATAAAAAAAAGTTCATATTTCACATATAATTGAAATGATACACTTTTACATAAGCATATTGACATGGGGCAGGTGTAACTGCTACCTCAATCAACGGTAGTCCAAGTCATGTCATTTTCAAAGATCCAGTGACAAACTTCAATCTGACCCGGACCATAACCTAGAGCCACAAATGCATCATGAGTGGGGCTCCAAGCACTAGTATCCAAATGACATATAACAACACCATGATTCAACTTAACCTTAGTCTCAGGCTCCAAAAGATCTGCTTCATAAACCCGAACCTTCGGAATCGAATGACAATAATATAGCAAGTAAGGGAACAAACTCTGATGACACGATACTGATTGCATCACTTTTCCACCGTTTATCTTTTTAATTCGACCCACCATAACATTCTTACCAGACCCATTTACATTCTCAGTGAATCGAACTGTCACATTAAGGCCCAAAACAGAAGTTGCAAAGTCAATCATGTCCTCAATCGAACCCACACAACGCTTAGTCTCACCTTGGCTTGGAGCCCTCTCGCACTCACTCAATGACTCCACTATCATTTTTTCCATAAAGGATTTGTCAGATACCCTAAAAATCTGCTTCATCTCATTTAACTTGGAGGATGCAAAAGGCAATTTAGTCAAAATGGTGCGGGGTAAAAACGACCTTTCTGGTAATTTATCCTTTATATCCGGCATATGCATAACCGTCCCTTGTTTAAGCATCATTTCGCGGAAAAACTTACCCAGTTGAACCCATTTTTTAACCAAACTATCACTAACGGAAACAGAGTTAGTTGAAGCATTAGTGTAAGCAGCAAATGAAATACCATTTTTTTCGTAATCCTTGAAGGTGTTATCAACGCCGTAACCTTTGAAATCAATCATGTAATCTAAATCAGCTCCTTTAGCATAGCCTTTAAAAGTGTCGCTTCCTAATTTTGGAAAACCAGGTTTACGACCGTAGTTAGTGAAATTATCGGCTTTGTTGTAGACTGCGAAATCAGTGTCCTTAGGGAATTTCGCGAGGCTTGGATTTACGTCTTGGAAACAGAGGAGGTGTGCGGCGGAGCAAAATTCCGGCAATTTTGTGGATAGCGTGTTGGCGGCGGCGTGTTTTGCGAAAGCCGCTGCGTCGACGGCGCTAAGCGGTGAAGCCTTTGAGAAAATGAAGGATGGTTTTGGCAAGTTGTTTTTGATTACTCTGTCCCAATAGCGAATTGCGAAGGCCTTTGGAGTGAACGGGTTTTGGTTTTTCTCTTTTGCATTATCAATTGCTAAACATAACTGCATTGATATAATTTGGGACTAAAACAATTAGAAAATAGATTAAAAATTATTATTAAAAAAACATGAAACTAAGTGTAAGATAGAGTGTAGTATGCAGAAAATAATTAATTAAATGCTTACGGTAAGTTTGGAGAGAAGGATGATAGTGAAAACGAAGAGGGGGTGAATTATGTTGTGACTGAGTTGTTTCTGCATTTTGAGAGTGTTGCGGATTTTGTTGTTGATGAATGTATGCAGTAATTTATACTAGTTTTTTTTTATTTTGGTATAAACATACTAGTTTTCTTCTCTTCCAATCGAACTATATTACATATCTAGTCACGATTAAGTTTAGTATCGGCACCGTGTAGTATAATGGATCACTCAGATGTTTGTGTTTTTGATTAGTCTGTATCAAGAGAACAGAAGAAGGTAGAATTGCTGTCCCTGTGCCGATGAGACGATTGTCAAGGATGTTATTGAAAACTATTGATTGCTAAACAGATAGCATACGTTAGAAAACCATTTCCATACGCATCTTTTTATACATAAACGAAATCACTTATTTTTAATATTAATGTTTTTAATGAAATAATATTTTATAATTTAACAGTTTTTTGGACAAATTTTACTGAATAAATTAAAAAATAATTTAATTTAAATAATATTAAAATATATTAATTTTTCAATGTATAATTCAAATGTTTAAAAAATATGTTTTTTAATAATACACGTTAACTTTAATTCTATGTTATTATATTTTAATAATATATACTTACTTTAATTTTATTTAATTTAATGAAATTTTTAAAATAATATTAATAGAAAATTTTAAATTTCAAACATGAGAACAAGGGCTTTAACCAAGGCTCCAACGAGTGAATACATACATATTCAAACAACCAATACTCCTTGATGTTTTGGGTTTTCCTTCTTTTATGACCACGAGGAAGTTCTCTTTTGGGTTTTACTTTTTTATGATCATGAGGAAGTTCTTAATGAGTATTTAATTAAGATTAATAACATTGGTTTACTGATAGAACTCAAAATTTTAATGGAAGAAAAAATATATTATTTCTTAAAATTCAGAGTAGTATTTTTTACGATGACGACGAGATTGGAAAAGAATGCCGAAAGAAAAACTAAACCAGAGTTCTAATTTTAATGGAAGGATGCCGCATATTTCCCCTATTCTCATTTCCTCATTCTTATAACATAAAATAAGATATTATGAATTTACTTTTATTCATCCTTCTTGAAATTGAATGTCTTTCCACTTCCCCTTCCCTCATCCCTTTAATGGAATATTATTAGAATAAGAGACGTTATTAACTATCTTTTATTCTCTCTATTCATCATACTAGAAACTAAATGTCTTTGACTTGGGTGAGTGGGGTCCACTCTTTGGGCCCTCATTCCTCTTAAATAGCATTGTTCTATCATTGCCGCCCACTTCAAAATGAGCCTTGTCTTCAAGGCTAACATTAAGACATTGATTTTGTGGCAGACTTCTAGGTTCCCAACTGATGGTTTCCTTATTCCCTTCCCATGTTATGATTTTTCTTGGCCTTAGTATATTCGTGGTGACAACATTCAGTTCATTTTCCTGATTGATTCTCCAATTCTCCGGAATTTGACACTGCAACTTCACAACTTTCCCTTTCTAGTCCAAGCAAATTGCCATTTCTTCCCAATCAAATAACACCTTGCCTAGCTTATGCAGCCAAGCTACTCCTAAAATCATGTCCTCACCTTGTAATTCCACTATGTAAGCGTCAACAGTGGTCTCGGGCCTTCCAATTTGAATGTCAAACTTTCCACACTTCTCTGTTATAGCCACACGAGAACCGCTTTCAAATTTCGCGTTTGTAACCAGAATATCTTATACTGGAAGCTGCAGAACTGCAACCATTTGAGGAGTCACAAAATTATGACTAGCACCAGTGTCCACCATAATCGTAATGGTATCCTCTTCACGATACCTTCCAAATGTAGGAGAAAAGGGAACGAATTTCGAGCTTTGCCTTCCTCTTCTATTTCAAAGAGCATCGTAGAGTTGCATCTTAGTGCAACGTCTTCCTCCTCTTCCTTCAGTTCGATAGCTAGGACTTCACCGGCATTGTCAGTCACTTCATCATCTCCCAGAATCACCAAACGCAACAGTTTTTCAGCACACTGATGAAGGGGATGGAACCTTTCCCCACATTGAAAACAGAGGTCTTGTGCCTTACGATCCATTAATTCGGAATAGGGAAGATGCTTGGTTCCCCTATTGCAATTTTCGTGGTTCCTGAAGGTGCAAACACGAGAAGGGGGTTGAATTGTGTTTGACTAACTTGAACACTTTTTAGTTTTAAAACAAAACCTGTTATGTATGAATTAAAACAGAGTTAGCAGCGGATATAAAGTAAATAAAAACTCAGAATTTTATACTGGTTCCCCGTTAACTAGGCTACGTCCAGTTCCTTCACTTTGAAGGATTTCACTAATTCAAAAATCTTGAATTACAAAGTACCACTGACCCTCCAAGCCAGTATTCTCAAAAAGTCTAACAACCCTAGACTTTTGAGGAAAAGAACCTTGAATCTAATTGCTAAGTAATCTGCTACTCCTTCTGACTCCCTCAAATTGTAGACTCTACTTCAACAACTTAGACCTAACACAAGGGAAAGAAAAACTTAGAGTACTTGCTTCTAGGAAGCGGAGACTCACAATTGACCTCACTGAAAACTCAAGTATTTTGCTTTTGGAAGTGTATGACTCTCAAGTATTTTCGATGCTAAGTCTTCTGCCTTGATCCTCCTTTTATATATGAATAATTAGGGTTTCTTCCATGCTTAAGTTCGAGCTGTATCTTGCCAGATACTCTTGCAAAAATACCTTGGCCAATCGGGTTTCACTTAAATAAAAAAACATATCTTTTTAGCACCAGATTTGCTTTCAAAAGTAACTTTGGCCAATCCTGTTCTTAGTTAATTCTAGACCAAATCTTTCTTCCCGCCAATAGCTTCTGAATTCCCACAAGACTTCAATTTATTTTTGTATCAAATCCTTTTAATACTTTGATCAAATTTAATCAATTCTCCACTGATTATCATCATGATTAAATCTGGACCGTTTGATCTTCTACTCTCGTCCACATCTGGACCATACAAACTGATCTACTGGGATCCTCTTATCTCGGCCAACACTGGACCACACGTTCTGATCTTCTAATCTAGGCCAATCACTGGAACATATAATCCGATTTGCTGTGATCCTCTGATTTCGGCCAACACTGAACCACATGTTCTGATATTTTGATCTCGGCCAACACTGGGCCATGATGCTTAAATCTAGACCATTGATCTGAATATCTTCCCTCTGATATGGACCAATTCTGGACTGAGTCTGGATTGAACTGAAATTAAATCTGGACTTATGATATTTTAGTTTGGACAATTACCTTCTAATCTGGATCAGGTCTGGATTAAATCTGGACAATCATTTGTTCTGGTCTGGACTTAGTTTCATACTCTGAACCATGCTATCTTCTGGTATGGGCCAAATCTGGATTAAATCTCTTGTTATGGACCAATTCTTTTATGCTCTGATTAAGTCTGGATCATGTCTGGATTGATTCATTTCACGACCAGGCTATCTTCTGGTCTGAATTAATTCTGGACCAAGTTTGACTTATGATACCTTCTGGTCTGGAACAAGTCTCCCTATGGACTCTACTTCCATCTGATCTGGCCAGGAAAGATATCCTCTGACGGTGTTTTGACATCCTGGTGTATCCTCTGGTGCCTTCAAGATGCATCCTCTGGTACCTTATGGATGGATTATCTGGTATCTTCTGGAGGTGTATCCTCTGGTCTGATTCTATCCTCTGGTAACTCATCTTCTGCCTCTGGTGACTTTATCTTCTGGTGGCATTTAAATAATAATTCAAAGTACAAAATAAGATTACATGAAGTGCTTTTGTAAACATCAAAATCCTAAGTACTTAGAACCAACTTGGTTCCAACAGTTGCCACGTCGCTCCTCATCGCCATTTGTTTGTGTTTGGTTCTAATTAAGGTTGGATCCTTGCATGCTCAATTTCGGGTTAGGATTTGACCCAGTTTGAGTATTTCTGGATTGGGTTCCCCCACTTGGCCCAAAACTAGCATTTCCTTTGTTTGGGCTTGGAAAAAGACCCACTACGAACTCGTTTCTATTAGTAAGCTCATTACTTCCTTCTCTTCCCTCTTTCCAGTTTCGCGAACGACCTCCACCTCTGCTTCCTCTGTAATTCAACACACCTCATAACTCTGTTTCAACATCACGAGCCAATTTCATCGCCTTCATACGTGTCTTAGGGTTAAATGTCCTTACTCGCAAACGTACCTCTGACCAGAGGCTACCCAAAAAATACCAAAGGTATTGTTCTCTAGGGAGACGCATAACCTGGGAAGAGAAATATTCGAAATCTGAAATGTACTCTTCCACATCTCCAATTTGTTGAAGATCTTTCAATTCTTCGAATGGATTATCGCTCTTTCTTCCTCCATATCTCTCAATCAGCGCTTCCTTCAACTTTAACCATGTGAGGTCATCCTTCGTTTCTCGTAGAAGATTAAACCAATGAATGGTTGCTCCCTCCATGCTAATTTTTGCCAAATGAACCTTCACTTCTTCAGATATTCCCTGTACCTCAAAATATGTCTCTGTTCATGTGATCCACCCCATTGGATCGTCACCATCAAATGACAGCAGCTCCACCTTCTTCACTGCCATCTTGTATTCTGTAATTGGCTCTCTGGTTGTCTGCGACACCCCAGGTGTAGGCTGATTCAACAGTTTTGCAAACTCTTCCAAAATAGCATGACGAAATTCATCCAAGGTTTGACACGCCGAACCTTCCATCTCAGTCATTCATATCTCCAAAGCCTCAATTTTGTCAAACATTTTCAGTGGCATTCGGTTTCTCTAGCTTATATCTCTATCCGGTAGGTCGGACCAATGATAGAACTCAGAATTTTAATGGAAGGAAAAGTATATTATTTTTGAAAATTCAGAGTAGTATCTCTTACAATGACGAGATTGGGAAAGGATGTCGAAAGAAAAACTAAACCAGAGTTCTAAGAACTCCTAAACCAGAGCAGAATTGCTCCTAACCAGAGAAAGAATTCCCCTATTTATTTCTTAAAATATTTTCTGCATATTTCCCCTCTTCCTATTCCCTCCTTATTATAACATAAAATAAGAGATTATTAATTTGCTTTTATTCATCCTTTTTGAAACTGAATGCTTTTCCACTTCTCCTTCCCTCATTCCTTTAATGGAATATTATTAGAATAAGAGACGTTATTAACTATCTTTTATTCTCTCTATTCATCGTACTAAAAACTAAATGTGTGTGACTTGAGTGAGTGAGGTCCACTTTTTGGACCCTCATTCCTCTTAATTTGCATTGTTCTATCATTTACTCCTCTCACTTTTCTAACAATTTGATGCTTACTCAAAGGACTTATATCAATAGTTTCTATGACTTTGATTTCTATATTGAATTTTATGTGTGAGAATGAGATGAATAACTTAATATAATGTAAAAAGTAAATCTATATTTTTTCATGATTAACTATTTTAATTCTACTTATTTTATAATCTTTGTTTTCATTCAAGTTTGGCAGCTGTGGAATTTTGTCCTGATCAATCATATCAAATTGTGAACTTGAAAATGAAGAATAAAAATTCTCATGGGAAGACTTTGTAAACTAGAGATTAATAAAGGTGTTTTATTAATTTTTTCAAAATAATAAAAATAAAAAGTGTTTTATCTTACCAATCTTTTCTGAAGCCTTACTTTTCTTATTTAGATTATTTTGTCTATATTGTATGATCTCTAATTTTCTCAATTTGCATAAGCTTTAGCTGGTTCGAAGATTTCATGTAGTTTGTTCAAGCTAACTTAACCAATTGCAGAAGCCTACTTCAATGCAGTCATGAGCTTATTTCAAGAATGAAAAATTTTTGTCCATTAATTACTTGTATGGTCAAAGCTTAACAAAGTCCCTACAATTATTCTTGTCGTAACTTTGTTCTCAAAAAGCTATGTACATTATCAGTTTCAGTTTTCTTTTTATCTCTATAGATAATGATAATTGTAAACGTAAATGTTCTTATAATCTTATGATTATCTATTAATACATGAAAGCATTTCTTTATAATGTATTTCATTCATATCCACATTGCATCATACTTCTCGAGATGCACTACTCTTCAATTACACTGAAAATCCATCCATATATACATACTATACCAACATCTGAACTAAAGAACTATTTATTATTCTACTCAAAACCCATATAATCCTCTTCTTTCAACAAGTAGCAAATAAGTATAAAGGTAAATAAATAGTCAACATAACTATTTGAATTCTCATATTTCCAACAAGTAGCAAATAAATATTAAGGTATTAAATAGTGCAAAAGGAATCCTATACTAAATGCATAAAGTTAAGAGTTCAAAAGCAATCATCTGCTTCTAACTAGTATCAAAATGACTAATCATTCACCTAATGTCTTTTGATTCGCGTGTTATTGATGGTGACAGATCTTTCACATGGTGTTGGGTTGTCCATTACGGTGAAGTCTCTTTTAGAACAGTTGATATAATAATTAAATAAGTGGATGATCAAGATTAAAGAACAACAACTTATTTGTAATTTTTATTGTAATTTTGTTTGGAAAAAAAATTGAACTTCACTTTTAATAATATTATAATACTTTTCTTAGTTAAATTATTGGGCTTAGGATCTTGAAAGTAGAACATTACATGGATCTGAAAGCATGACATTTATGTTTTTAACAATATTGTTGTAACTATTAAAATTTTTTTCTTCATAATATTAACCTTTTAAAATTTGTTGTAAAAAAAAGGTTTTAATATTTGAAAATAAGATATACTTAACCGAAATTTTAATAATTAGAAGTAGAGAGATGCGCAAATAGTAATACTTCAATTAAGAAATAATAATAAATTTATATTTTTACGAGAAAACAAAAATATCAATTCCTGATAAATGACACACAAAAATTAAATAAGAGAGAAAAAATTGAAATATAATTCTCAAAATATCTAAAGTTCAATTTTAAAGACATGTCACATTTGGCTTGTATATTTTTTTTGCAAACTTAAAATGAATTTTATCTCCAGAATTGAACCGATTCAAAGAACAAAATCATTGTCAACCCAATTCAATTTTGGTGCATCTTGATGACCCTGGTGGTGATGACTGAACAAATGACTTTTTCACCGTTGTGTCCTGAGAGAACAAGGTTGTCGAAGTTGTTTTCTGTAACATACTGAACAAAATCGCTATGCAATGTCTGTATATACGCAAATAACAAATAATTAAAATTTATTAATGTAAGGTTGTAGTATTTATAATTATAATACAGTTTCACAATACTTAACCAATTCGGCATTTTGTAGTCATTTTGAAATTCTGAAAGAGTCACCTCAAAGTAAATTGTGTGGCGTTTATTTGTGCTTTGACTATGATATGATGGAATGAGATCGGAGTTCACGACAGTGGTTCCAATTATTAAGTGAAACCTATTGTTTTCTACATAGTTGAAATATAATTGTTGATAAACACGCCATTTATAAAATCCTCTGATACGTCTCCAATCGTGTGTTAATAGTGGATTGCTAAAGTCTTTGTTGAATGTTACATTGTGTGAGTTGTCAATGAAGTTCCATATATTTCCTAAGAAGTCTTCAAAATATCTTGCAAATCCTTTTGGTAATTCTCCATTATCCTTTATAGAAACATAAATAAATAGTGTATATATGTAATGGTGTGTAAATTATAAGTAAATATTTGACATAGTTAAAATAATTGAGTTTAATGTTCTTATGTACTATTAAATGAAATATACCTATGAACCATTAAGAATTGATATTGAAAAATAAAAATATTCATTTTATGTTTGGTAACTAAATAAAAAAATTGAAAATGTTGCAATGAGTTAATGATTAAGTTGATTAATTTTTAACCTAAAAAATAATTAGAGTTTGATTATTATGGGATGAAAAGTTTTGATTAATTGAAGAAAAAAAATAGAAACTAAATAAAACCAAACCTTCATTGGGGACATAGATAGTTTCAAAATATTCCAATACTTCTCTTTGAATTACTTTTTGATATTGTGCCATTATTGTTGGTTATGATGATATTTTTGCTATTGTTAGGTATGTGTGTTTATATTGTAGCAAGAGATTGAATTTACAGTAAAAATTCTTCTGAAAAGTTTTGTGTATTTTTTTTTTCAAATATGCAATAATGATTATTTAAGTAAAAAAAAAAATTGTTTAGCATAGTTATGTGGTCATGGATTATTCTCAATTGTCTTTATTAATCAACAAACGAAATTGAAGTTTGATTAAAAACATAGGTTACATGAAGGTGAGTAGATGAAATATTATTTTTGTGCATATTGTAAATAAATAACAATACTATATTGAAATGACCCTCTAGAAAGAATTATTGATGTTTGAAGAATTTAAATCATTCATTTCGTGGTAGTCAATTTAAATACATATATTGTTTTAAATAAAAAATACTAATCATGAAAAGTTAACTTAGATAGAAACAAATAATAATTTACAAAGAATTACATGAATTGTTAACTATAACATGAACAAATTTAAACAGGGACAACATTTACTTGAATAATAGGACGAAAAATACAAAAAAATTGTAGTAATTCCATAGATGAATAACATTTTCTTGAAGAATTTGAACGTAGCATTCGTAGAAATTGAAGGTTGTTTATCACCATCAATAGGATTGCACCGGTTGTAGAAATTGAAAGGACAATTCCTACATCTATAGAACAAACGGTTGAGATTATTTGTCGTCATAACAACCTTAATGTCACAAATTCCATTAAACATGCATTTTGCATTGGTGTATCTAAAATAGTTAGTCCTAGTTACACTACTGCTTGAAGATGTCATTGTTCTTCGACAATTAAAAATTTTCAGTTTTTGAATTTCAAAGTATTATTAAAATTTTAGTAGATGTTTATTATTTTATATGGTAGAAGAGAGATAAATTATTGGGTGCATGTGTTGTCATTTAGGATTTTTTTTTGGGTACAAGTCGTTTATTATTGTTTGAGCTTGTTTATTTGTTGATGCAAAGGAAGAAATAATAAGTTTTAAATAGGTGTTTGATTTGATTAATAGAAAACTTTTTTTTAATTTGTTTGATATAATAATAATAATATAAATAATAATATTAATTATAATATTGTTAAATAAAAAGTTTGATTTGTGAATTCAGACTGCTTTAAATGTTTATTGAGAGCGTAGACATGACGTGTTGCAAACGAGTAACTGTTGCAAGTCAGTTGTACCAGGTCTGTAGACCCAGTTTTGTGGTGATGACTTTACAGTTGTGACGATAAATCGAAAGTGATTGTCGACCGTTGTGATGAATCAAACGGTGTAATAAAAAATGATATTTATTGTTAATTTTGACTTAAAAAAAGGATATTGAATCTGAATCTTCAAATTACAATCACACAACTATGATAGAATAGTCATTTGGATTTTATGATAGGGTAATCTGTTTGGTTGGTTGTTGAGTTATATGACTATTTAATTCCACTTGCTATCAATTTGCCACCACAACCATGGTAGTTGGTAATTTCAAGTATAAAATGAGAACCTCGTTCGCTATATTATTTTTTCAAACTTTACGCAATTTTACAAAGTTTATTATATATATATATATATATATATATTTAAATATAGGTTCAAAATCTTCATTTCATTATAAATTTAAGATTTTATTCTCAAATCTTTTGAAATGAACGTCTGTACTAGTGAAATTCTAGTCACTAATTCTTATTCGAAAATATTCAATTGATCTGAATCACATTGTTCATGTTCCTCCACCATCGCACCCTTCATCGACTTGGTGTGTTTTTTATTGCATTCATTCGTCAAAAGAGAAGCAATTTGAAAATCCAAATCGTGGGAGTTGTGTAAATGTGATTGACAAGCAACCTTATATTTTTGTTTTTATCAGCTCTCATGTTGTTTTTCCATACTAGAAAAATGTAACTTGTTATTTTCAATTGTGTAATTTCCCTTGTTCTTTCCTTTCAACAAAATTTTATTGTTATTTCCAATTGTATAATTTGTATTATTAATTTAAAGTAAATATTGAGTTAAAAATTTCAAAGTGCGAGTGATTAGATTAGATCGACGTTGGATCATAAAATTTGTGTTTAAAATTTCAAAATGCGACTAATTAGATTAGATCAAACGGTTGAATCGTAAAATTTGTGTTAAAATTTCAAAGTGCGACTACGTGGAAAGTCATACACGTAGACATCTCATGGTTATCCTTGGTTTGTTTTCATATGTAGTACTTGTAAATGTGTATTGAACTTCTATAGTTGAAATTTTTAAGGTTTAAATATGTCTTTAGTTCTTGTAATTATAACATTTTTTTATTTTGGTCAATCTAAATTCCGTTACAAAAACTATAGAGCTGTTAAACCTAAAAATTAATTAAAATAATTTTTTTAACCTAAACATAAACTCTAATATAATTAAATTATAACATTTTTTAACTTAAAATTAATCCCAATTTTTTTTTATTATTCTTCCCTAAATAAAAGCCAATTTTTTTATTTATGGATTTATGCTTAATATATTTAATTAGTTTTGGTATAAAAAACAGGAATACATAAAGTCAAATAATTAGATAAAATTAATAAAGTTTTTTTGATAAAGACTTTTAAAAGCGTTTTCTTTAAGATATTAAAAAAATTCTTTTGCATTAACACTTTCTTCTTTCCTTCAAAAAATAATATTACATTAATAACGTGGTCTATCTATATTATTAATAAAAATCCACTCAATTCGTGAAATTAAAAAAACAGTTTCACTGTATATAGCAGCACTGGTAAAAAAATACAACATCAACATCATAGATATTTTTGGTAATATCATATTTCATTTTTTATTTATTATAATTATAATTAAATAAAATATAAACAATAATATTTTTTTAACTGACGATAGAAATGAGTAAAAAATTGATCAATTATCGAAATTGAGATCAAGTTTATAAAAAATCTTGAGATATAATATTATTTATATCTACATTTAGTATTTTCATTTATTAATGATAAATTAACAAAATATGTAAATTTTTTATATTCATCAATCTATTTGTTACAAAAAAATTAAGAGTTGTAGTTAATGCTTTTTTTTTCTCGGTCCTATTATCTAAGGTCTTGGTTAATAATAAAAAAATAATAATTGTTATGCATTGTCAATATAAAATATTTTCTACTGTCACTACATCACAATCATCCGTAAATATAAATTTAAGGAAGTTAATAAAAGTTAAATATCTCTAATAATTGAATATTTGTTATTAATTAACAATGTAATTCTTTTTACAATGACGGTGTATATGAATTAAATCATAAAAAAATTACTTAAAAATCTTTCATCTTCTCATGAATCATTATTATTTAATACCGCAAACGATAAAGAGTTGTTATGGTTATTATTATCATCTCATATATATGTCATCGTTGTTGTGAACTAATCGGAACAAATGTATGATACTCTATTTATATAGCACAAGTAAATGAACATTCACCAATAAGTCTGATATTTATAACACTCCCCTTGAATGTATGTCCAGGATATGTCTCATTAAAATTTTATTAAAAAAAATCAATGGAAAAAAAACTTTAGTGAATGAAAAAGAATACAATATTGTTTCTGTGGGAACTGACTCATTAAAAATCTTATCAAGAAAACCCAATTGGATAAAACCACGGTGAAGGAAAAAGAGTGTAAAATATATTTATTTCTCCACTCATGTAAACAATGATATTTGAAATGATGAAGATTAATCTTTTGTTTTAGTTGTTGAAAAACTTTACTTGACCATAAATTTGAAATGATACATCGAATATTGTCACATAAACGACTTTCTTGATGTCTATATCACAACTTAGTATAAGATCACGAGAGATTACATATTTTGTTGGAATATATCTTATTCTATCTTCTTTAATGTGTCATTGTCTCAAATGAGTAGTGCATGCAATGTTATCTTCATAAAGAACTCCTGTAGCTATATTTAGGGAACACAAACCATTAGTCCATTGTCGGTATTGAGTCTTATGTCTCAACCAAAACACCTTTTGGACCCTTGTCGGTGTTGAATCATATGCCATAACCAAAGCACCTTTTCGACTTGTCTCATGTTATAAAATTTTCTCATCATTTGTTGATATTGTTGTTGTGGTTTGTTTCACATATCTCCATAAAATAGTTGTACTTTCTAATGTAAACAAATAACTTCTTTTGATCAATAGCATTATGAGAATTAGACAAATAACTTGTATCTTTAATTTAAAAAAGTATATACTTGACCTTGTACCAATGTTGTAGTATATGTAAAGAAGTTCACTTGTCTAATAAATTAATAACAAATAATTAGCAAGATACATTATCATTTGATTATACTAATATATGGTACTTCAGGACCAAGTAGAAATCATCATTTTCTCGAGCTCTAAAAAGACATTTGTCCACAATCGACGACCTTACAACATTCAAAGTGCCCAACTGATTTGACTTGTTCATATATAACCATTTTAGAACTTTTGCTATATAAGCTTCATAATTTACAAAAATATTCTTCAAATAATAATTTTATAATCTCAAACAAATCTTTTCTTCATAATACTTACACAAATGATGGCATTTTCATACCCTCATTTAGCAAATATTCACATGAGAATATTACACAATGTCCATACGATTGTTTGAGCACATAAAGAGACTTACTTATTTGGATTAAATCATGTCTTCAATAGTTTGAATTGTTCGTCTCATGAAAATTAAATCCTTCAAAGAGTTTTGTATAATCATCACTATAAAGTGAGCCGTACAAATACATTGTAACTCACCTTTCATATAAATTGAGCATATCATTGTGACACTCTAAACCCCAAAATAATATATATAGTAATTTATACGAGATTTTTTTTGAACAAAATTCACAGCGGATAAAAAAAATATTGTTGAGGAAAAAACCTTTTGAATTAAATGATTGAGTTTTATGAATGGTGATCTACTAATTATTGCACTTGAGTTTTGTTTAAGGAAAAAGGGGATGAATCAAACTGTTCCAACAAGACAGATCAGTCTCTAGGATGTCCAGAATAATCTGCTGTCTAGAATGATTATCATTCTCCAACATGTTTTACATTCATTCTCCATCATATTGAACATCATTCTCCAGCGTTGTTACATCCTTCTCCAACTTGACTGCCAAGAACGTTGAACGATCTTGAAGTATATCATCAATCAGACGATATCATCAGAGGGAAGAAACAATGACATTATCAGAGGATATTATTCATGGCCCAGATCAGAAGGAAACATGGTCCAGAAGGAGACTTGGTCCAGACCAGAAGGTAATCTTGTCCAGAAGGAGACTTGGTCAGACCAGAAGGAAACAAAGTTCAGAAGATAACGCCGTCCAGAACAGAAGACATGTTCCAAATTTGGTCTAGAACACAAGACTAGGTCCAGACTAGAAGATAACATGGTCCAGAACATATCACATGGTTTAGATCAGAAGATCAGAAGTCCAGATCAGAATATCACATAGTCCATATCAGGAAGCAAAATGGTACACATCAGATCACATGGTCCAGACCAGAAGGTAATCTTGTCCAGAAGGAGACTTAGTCAGACCAGAAGGAAACAAAGTTCAGAAGATAACTCAGTCCAGAACAGAAGACATGTTCCAAATTTGGTCTAGAACAGAAGACTTGGTCCAGACCAGAAGATAGCATGGTCTAGAACAGATCACATGGTTCAGATCAGAAGATCACAGCTCCAGATCAGAATATCACATAGTCCAGATCAGGAAGCAAAATGGTACACATCAGATCACATGGTCCAGACCAGAAGGTAATCTTGTCTAGAAGGAGACTTGGTCAGACCAGAAGGAAACAAAGTTCATAAGATAACTCAGTCCAGAACAGAAGACATGTTCCAAATTTGGTCTAGAACAGAAGACTTGGTCCAGACTAGAAGATAGCATGGTCCAGAATAGATCACATGGTTCAGATCAGAAGATCAAAGGTCCAGATCAGAATATCACATAGTCCAGATCAAGAAGCAAAATGGTACACATCAGATCTCATGGTTCAGACTTGATCCAGATCAGCAGATCATATGGTCTAGATTTAAAACATGATGCAGATTGTAACACCCCGAGTTTTAAGCAACGCGAGTGTATTTTTTTTCAATCAATAAAAGAATTTCGACTTAATTCAAAAGAATTAAAAATGATTAAAATTTAATATGAATTAAACATTCAAAAATAGTATTGCATTGTAATTCAAAATACAAAAGTGATTAAACAACCACATCATAATTATAACCAAGTAATTTAATTTTGGGAAATTGATCTTCAAAATATTCCAAAATAGAAATACATCAAAAACTGTATCCTGGACCCACCAAAACATTATCAGAGTGCAGAAAAGATATACAATTATCCCAAAATAAATAAATACAGCCATTAACATTAGACCCTATACAAAAAGTCTAGTCTGATCTGATCATGCACTAAAACTATTGATCATGCACTAAAACTACAGTAGCACAGTTTCCACCGCATCCTTTACAAGTCTTGTCTTCACTCCAGCTGTCCGTCCCTCTGCGCTTTCCACAAATACTCCGTACGTGAAGATCAAGGAAAACTAACAGCGTCTCCGTCGTTAGTGTATCCGTCGGTGGCACGTGTTTGTGTATCATCTGAGGGCAAAGCCCAATTTCCACAATATTGTAAAGGTCACCAACCAAAATTAACAATTAACACATAACAGTTATGTCAAAGATAACAATTATATGGATAACATCTACATCTTTACAAAACAGACAGTTTACATATAAATCAGGTTGCAAGTACAAATACGATTAACAATCACAACAACTTATTTGGCACTTAGAATTCATAAAATACTTGCACACTTCAATTTCTACTCATCAATTCATATCAAATCATGACTCACAGGTCAACCATCCCAATGCAATATGTATATGTCAATGTACTCAACTCTTGGAATTACCAAGGTGCAGTCTCTCACGGACCAGCACATGTGCAGTCTCTCACGGGCCAACACGATTTACAGATAGAATGGACCGTCTAATACACGCGGAACCACTCCGTAGCCCAGATAGAATGGATCGTCTAATACACGCGGAACCACTCTGAACCCGGATAGAATAGACCGTCTAATACACGCGGAATTTCTCTATAACCCATCACGGTCACTACATTTACGTGTATTAACCTCTCACAGGCCAAATACACAGAAATTAAATCCTTGCACAGATAGAATGGACCGTCTAATACACGCGGAACCACTCCGTAGCATGGATAGAATGGACCATCTAATGCACGCGGAACCACTCTGAAACCCGGATAGAATAGACCGTCTAATACACGCGGAACTACTCTATAACCCATCATGGTTACTACTTAACTTCGCGGTCCATCACGGTCACCGCATCAACTCTATGGCCCATCGCGGTCACCACCTGACTATGCAATGCATGAACATGTTATGTTTTCACTTCACTGAAAACAGAATGCAATGCCATCTGAAACCTAGAACGTCCTCAACAGAACATTAATGATTTTTACTCATCAACACCATAACATAAGCATCATCAATAACAGCAACCAAAAGCAGCAACAACAACTCTCAACATACATTATATCAACAACATGCGTTTTAATCATTCACAAACCACATGCAAGGCATATTTCAGGATCAACACAACACCAAAACATCATCAATACATCAGCCACGACAGCAACCAAACAGAACAGCAACAAAACAGACACCACAAGCAGTTTACTCATTCATAACAACATGCAAGGGCAGTTTCATTTTCAGAACAGAACATCGCATATAATCATCCATCACACATGCATATACAACCCTAAATGCAATCTAGAAAGTTGGAAGGAGCCCCTTACCTTAGTTACATTTTCTTGCTCGTTTTCGTTGCCATGACTAAAACCGACGAAACTCCCGTTCGCGTCGTCGCTACCAAAGTTGGTTCTCTAACACCGTAACAATGAGAGGAATAACTTTCCTTCTTGACACTTTCTTATTCGAGGCTTGGATTTCCAAGTAATTTGAGTTTTGAGTATCCCTTCTCACTACCAACACAAACAGAACTGAATAGAGGAAGAAGAAGAAAGCAGCTCGGGTAGGTGAGGGAAAGGAAAGAAACTGTTTTCTCTTTCTTTCTGATTCTGATTTTCTGATTTTCCCTTTTTTTTTTCCTTGCTTCTCACATGCAAACATATATACAGACACATACTCTTGCCACCTCATATATTTCTATATATAATAATTAAACTTGACCCTCAAGTAACTAATTACTCCCGACGCAATTACGTCGACAGATAAAATCTTAGTTAACTGCCCGATATTTAATTACTCGTGATTAAATTAAATAATCTTTCGTCCAATAATTTTACTCAATCTCAAAAATATTTTTACAATATATATATATATAAATATACATATATCAAATATTTTACAAATATCCCAAAATATACTTGAAATTAAATCCATAATTTCATTTTAAAATTAAGGGTCTTACATTACTACCCCCCTTAAATTAGTTTCGTCCTCGAAACTACGTGTCGATAAACAATTCCGGATGTTGCTCCCTCATCTTACTCTCCAGTTCCCAAGTTGCATCTCTAGTAGTCGGATTCCAAATCACTTTGACTAATGGGACTTCCTTATTCCTCAACTGTTTAATCTTCCTATCCTCAATTCTTACAGGTAATACTTCAAATGACAGGTTATCCTTCAGTTGAATTGTGTCTGGTTCGATCCCATGTGACGGATCCGAAATATATTTCCTTAACTGCGATACGTGAAATACGTCGTGGATATTGGACAGTATGGGAGGTAAAGCAATCCGATAAGCCACTGGTCCAATTCGTGCAGTAATCTGGTATGGTCCAATAAATTACGGAGTCAATTTCCTTGATTTAATAGCTCTGCCAACTCCAGTTGTAGGCGTGACCCTTAGAAATACATGATCACCCTGCTCGAATTCCAAAGGTCTGCGACGCTTGTTCGCATAACTCTTCTGACGATCCTGTGAAATCTTCATTTTCTCTTGTATCCTCTTGACTTTCTCTGTAGTCTGTTCCACCATCTCAGGTCCTACAATCATACTTTCTCTGTCCTTATACCAACATTAAGGCATTTGACACTTGCGTCCATACAAAGCCTCATAGGGTGCCATTCCAATACTTGCGTGAAAACTATTGTTGTAGGTAAACTCAATCAATGGCAATACATCATCCCAACTCCCTCTATCATCCAATACACATGCTCTCAATAAATCTTCCAAGGTCTAATTTGTTCTCTCGGTTTGCCCGTCTGTTTGCGGATGGTAAGTTGAACTCAATTTCAGTTTTGTTCCCAACGCTTCATGCATCGCTCCCCAAAAGTGAGACGTGAACTTTGGATCACGGTCCGATACGATACTCGATGGTACTCCGTGTAATCTCACTATCTCAGCAATGTAGATCTCCGTCAGCTTATCTACCTTATGGGTGGTCTTTACTGGTAAGAAATGTGTGAATTTAGTCAATCGATCCACTATTACCCAAATCGAATCATTCTTTCTCCTTGTCTTGGGCAATCCGGTTATAAAATCCATAGAAACGGTATCCCACTTCCATTCCGGTATATCCAAAGGTTGTAACATTCTAGCAGGTCGCTGATGTTCCACTTTTGCTTTCTGACAAGTTAAACAAGCCGATACATACTCTGCTTTATGCCTCTTCATTCCTGGCCACCAGTAATTCTATCTTAAGTCTTGGTACATCTTTGTCGCTCCAGGATGAATACTCAATTTGCTTTTATGAGCCTCTTCCAAAATTGTTCTCCTAATATCTGCAACGGCTGGTACACAAATCCTCCCATTACATATCAAAATATTATCTGGTCCAATCCTGAACTCAGTTGTTTTTCCTTGCACTATTAGGTTCCTCTTCTCTTGGATTAATGCATCATCTTGAGAATTTGCAATATCCTCGAGTAAACCACTTGAAATTTTTATCATTCCACATTTTAAAATTCTCGGTGCAAACTCTACGACCAAGTGTAGATCTCTAAATGCTTCCCACAACTCTTGTTGTCTAGCCATTATCATTGAAGATACTGACACACTTCTCCCACTCAATGCATCAGCCACCATGTTGGCTTTCCCAGGGTGGTACCGCAATGAAAAATCAAAATCCTTGAGAGTCTCCAGCTATCTCCTTTGGCGCATGTTCAATTCTTTTTTATCAAACATATATTTCAAACTTTTATGGTCACTGAACACTATGAACGTGCATCCATATAAGTAGTGTCTCCAGATCTTTAATGCAAAACATACCACAGCAAGCTCTAAGTCATGAGTAGGATAGTTTCGTTCATGAGTTTTCAATTGCCTTGAGGCGTAGGCTACAACTTTCTTGTGTTGCATCAAAACACATCCCAAACCTTGGTGAGATGCATCATAGTAAACCTCATATGGTTCCTCTGGTTGTGGTAAGACCAATACTGGTGAGGTCGTCAGCTTTTCCTTAAGCAACTGAAAACTTTCCTCACACTTCTCTGTCCATGCAAACGGCTGATTCTTTCTAATGAGTTGTGTCAAGGGAGCCACAATCTTAGCAAATCCTTCAATAAATCTCCTATAGTATCCTGCCAGTCCGACAAAACTTCGTATGTATGTGATAGTCTGAGGCTGTTTCCAAGCTAGGATTGACTCAATCTTTGTCGGATCCACATCGATTCCTTATTTGGTTATCACATGTCCTAAGAAGTTCACTTTTTCTAGCCAAAATTCGCAATTCGACAGATTGGCATACAATTGCTTCTCGCGTAAAACTTCAAGAACTTGACGCAAATGCTCTCCATGTTCCTCTTCACTTCTTGAATAAATCAATATATCATCAATGAACACCACAACGAATTTATCCAGAAACGGGCTAAAGATTCTATTCATATAATCCATAAAAATTGTTGGTGCATTCGTAACTCCAAATGGCATAACGAGATATTCATAATGTCTGTAACGGGTTCTGAAAGCAGTCTTTTGAATATCTCCTTCTCTTACCCGAATCTGATGGTATCCTGACTTCCAATCGATCTTTGAAAACACTGCGGCTCCTCTTAATTGGTCCATCAAATCATCGATACGTGGTAAAGGATAACGATTCTTAATAGTTACCTTGTTAAGTTGCCTATAATCCACACATAAGCGCGAACTTCCATCCTTTTTCTTAACCAACAACGCCGGAGCTCCCCATGGCGACACATTTGGTGTGATAAATCCTTTCTTTAGCAAACCTTCGATTTGACCCTTAAGCTCGCTTAATTCCAATGGCAACATCCGATACGGCGCAATTGAAATAGGTCCAGTTCCTGGGTGTAAATCAATGAAGAACTCCACCTCTCTTACTGGGGGTAATCCTGGAATTTCTGTTGGAAATATGTCCTGGTATTCCTTGACAAGCACCACATCTTCTATGCTCACATCTATCTTTGCCCCCACGTTAGCCAATGATAGAAACTCTTGAGTTCCTTCTCTCAGCGACACTCCGAGTTTGTTAGCAGCCAAATACCGAACGACTCTAGGTTCGGGAAAAAGAACTAATTTGCGAGCACAATCCAAGACTACATAATTATATGACATCCAATCCATTTTGAGTGATTGTAGGGGTAAACATATTAAACTAACCAAGAAATCTCTATTTTGAATAGTTACATGACAGCGTAAACATGCAGAATTTACGGTCAAAGTCTTAGCAGGTGTGGAAACAACCAAATCAAAAGGCAAGGAAGACATAGATAGCTTCAAACGATTCACACATTCCATAGCAATGAAGGAATGGGTTGCCCCTGAATCAAAAAGTGCAGTTAGTGTGTTACCTGCAATCTCGCAATCTCGTTGGATCAAATTATGGGATTGATTCCCGGCTTCAGCACCCATGTGATAAACGCATCTCCTCGTAGTAGGACGAGTAGCCCTAGTTGCGTTCATTGTTGGTTCCACCTTCGGAGCCTTGCAATCCCTTGCAAAATGTCCTGGCTTCTGGCAATTGTAGCATGAAGGACTCATAGTGGTACAAGCAGTAGCATAATGTCCCTCTTTCCCGCATCGAAAACATCGGACCCCTTGTCCCAGTTGCTGTTCAAAATTCTGGTTCCCCTGGCGATTATGGCCCCTGTTCGTTGTTCTGTGGCCGGTTATATGGCTTAGCAACCTACTTCCCTTTATTGTTCTGATAGTTCATCCAGCTTGGCCCTCCTGAATTAAAGTCCCCTCCTCGGTTGGCCCTCTTGTTCTTCATATCCTCAACCTCTCTACACTTCTCCACTAAGGCTTGGAAACGTTGAATTCCCAATGGTAAGACCGAGTCTTGAATCTCATACTTCAGTCCATTTTGGAAACAATGACACATAAATTGTTCATCCACCTCTTCACGGAAAAATCTGAAATGCCTTGACAAGGACTCAAACTTAGCAGCATACTCACCCACCGTCATGTTTCCTTGGTGCAATTTAAGAAAATCATCACCCAACTTAGTCCTAGTGCTCATCGGGAAGTCTTTGTCCAAAAACTTCTTTTTGAACGACTCCCAATTCACCTCCTCATGAGCTGATCCCATCAGAAGCCTTGTACTTCTCCACCAATATTCTGCATCCCCTAACATCAGATATGTAGCATAGTTGACCTTTACCATTGCCTGGCAATTTATCATTTCGAAAATTTTCTCCATTTCCTGAATCCATTCATCCGCTCTTTCTGGACCCTCATCACCCTTGAACTTTGGAGGATTATGAAGACGAAAATCCTCTAGTCATCTTGATTTAGCATCACGAATCTCTCTTTCTCTTTTCTCTAGATCTCGTTGAGTCTTTGCAGCCGTCTGTGCAGCAACAAACGCAACCATATTATTCATCGCTTCAGCCATCCGATCATCCCGGCTGACGTTGGCTCTTGCAGTGTCATCTCTTCTTAGAGGCATTGTTCCCTACAAAACCATCATCAAGAAGAAATATCACACCACTTAGAATAATCCCAAAAATATAACTCAAGAGCATCATCACTTCAGCACATCACAACTATACACGACGTGACACTCTAACTACTTGCTCCTATGCATGATCAGATAACGACTCCCACTCAACAATCTAACCAGAGCTCTACCCAAAAGTCTAACCAAAGCTTAACTAAAACATTAACCAAATGCTCTGATACCACAATTGTAACACCCCGAGTTTTAAGCAGCGCGAGTGTATTTTTTTTCAATCAATAAAAGAATTTCGACTTAATTCAAAAGAATTTAAAATAATTAAAATTTAATATGAATTAAACATTC
Source organism: Cicer cuneatum (assembly GCA_037974295.1). NCBI lineage: Eukaryota > Viridiplantae > Streptophyta > Magnoliopsida > Fabales > Fabaceae > Cicer > Cicer cuneatum. The sequence continues at coordinate 27,946,109 of JBBPBO010001985.1, read as the reverse complement.
AAAAATAGTATTGCATTGTAATTCAAAATACAAAAGTGATTAAACAACCACATAATTATAAATACAGCCATAAATAAATACAGCCAACCACATCAGGATCAACACAACACCAAAACATTATCAATACATCAACCACGACAGCAACCAAACAGAACAACAACAAAACAGACACCACAAGCAGTTTACTCATTCATAACAACATGCAAGGGTAGTTTCATTTTCAGAACAGAACATCGCATATAATCATCCATCACACATGCATTTAAAGCCCTAAATGCAATCTAGAAAGTTGGAAGGAGCCTCTTACCTTAATTACGTTTTCTTTCTCGTTTTCGTTGCCGCGACTAAAACCGGCGAAACTCTCGTTCGCGTCGTCGCTACCAAAGTTGGTTCTCTAACACCAAAATGATGAGAGGAATAACTTTCCTTTTTGACACATTCTTATTCGATGCTTGGATTTCCATGTAATTTGAGTTTTGAGTATCCCTTATGTAAGACCCTTAATTTTAAATATTAATTTTGGAATTATTGTCAAGGGCATTTTGGGAATTTTTGTAAATATTTAATATATGTATGATTGAAGTGAATATATATATATATATAAATACTTATTTGGAAGATGAATTAAAATTATTGGATGAAGAATTAAATTAATTTAATTTCGAGTAATTAAATTAATTAAACCATTAAGTTAGGATTAGTGGCTAATTGATAGATAATTAAAAGCTGGAACATGAGACAAGTGGCAAGTGAGGTGGCACCATGAGAGTCTATAAATAGGAGTGAGAAGGATGGTGAGATCAGAACACCATTCCTTCCTCCATACTGCCCATATTGCATGTACCAACTCCATCTCCTCTCCCATTTCTATCTCTGTTTCTGCCATTCCCGAACTGAAATTTGAAGAGAGGGAAATGCCTTCAAACACATTATCTGAAATTCCAACCATCAAACCAGAAAACCCCCAGTAGTAAAGTTAATCCCCACCTCAATACGAAGAGAAAGAACCCAGTTTTGCAGCAGCAAACTCAAGGAACGGCTTCACCGTTTCTGGACGCAGAAAAGGGAACGCAGCAGGAACAAGAGAAATAGCAGAGCACGCTACAAGGGTAAGGGCACCTTCCATCTTTTAGCTGCATTAGGGCCATAAATTGTGCTATTTTAGTTCTGTTTTTAAATGAAAAGCTGTTTTCGAAAATGACATTTTGAGAGAAAATGCATTTTTTTGGAGAAGTGATTATTTTGATAAGTTGTTGTTGGCTGTTTTACTGGTAAAACATGTTTTACATTCTGTGTGAATGCTGGAAAACGTTTGCATGCCATTTTAGTTATGATTAAAATGCATGTCTTAAAAAATGTTTTGAAAAATAGCATTAAAATGCAAAATGCATTCTGTTGAGGTTTGTTGTTCTGTGATGTTTGCAAGTATTTCTGTAGTATCATGAAAGCTGAGTATTTGCATGTCATTCTGGTGTTTTTGAGAAAACTGAAATGTTGCATGTTTGTTCTGATGAGTGAGAACACTGAAATGTTGCATGATGTTCTGATGATTGATCATCTGTCTCTGTTTTGGATAAACTGATGTTAATGGTTCTGATTCTATTTTATGTTGTGGGATTCTGGTGATGATTCTGATTCTGGTTGTTTTGTGTGGTTCTGGTGATGATTCTTATTCTGGTTGTCTTGTGTGATTCTGGTGGTGTTGATGGTTTTTAAAGAAAAATGGATTTTAAATGAGGAAAGGTTTTTCTTGAAAAAGTGCAGAATCTGTTTGATGTTGGCTAATGTTTTAAAAGAATCAGTTTTGAAAAGGGTTGAACTCTCACTGGTTTTCGAAGGTGTATTCGACTACAGCATGTGCGTATTCGAATACAACCTTCCAGGTTTCTGTTTTATTTTAAAGTTTTCCAAACCTGTATTCGAATACGAGCCCCTGTATTCGAATACAGAGGAAAGATTTTGGCTTCTGTATTCGTATCTGTATTCGACTACGATCATGTCGTATTCGAATACAGAAGTGGAATTTTTAACACTGTCTTCGCATCTGTAGTCGACTACAGACTTGCTGTATTCGACTACAGATTCGAGTTTTTCTAGAAACTCAGTTTTTAGCTTCTGTATTCGAATACAAGGAAGCTGTATTCGAATACAGATTCGTATTTTCTATAAAAACAGGTTTTAATCACTGTCATGTGAGTTTTGAAGTATTGCGAAAACTCTGAGAAGGTTTAAATGATTTGAAATGATGTCTGGGAAACGGTTTTAAAGAGGAGAGAAAGATGTTTGAAAACCTTTAAGTGACATGGGAGAAAATGCTGAAATTTTCAAAGGTTGAACTCCTGTATTCGACTACAGTCATGCTGTAATCGAACACAGAATGTTAAATTGCAGTTTCCTGCTTCTGTATTCGAATACAGGGGGTCTGTATTCGAATACAGATTCGAATTCTCAGAAAATTTCAAGTTTTAAGAGTGTTTTGTAAACCCTGAGTATTTGGGGGAATACTGGGAATGTTGTAGTGGATTTAAATGGAATTTTTGGATGACATTTTGAAGTGGTGGTGATGGAGTTTCTAGATTTTACTGATATAGTGAAAGATGTGGTTTTGCACACAGAGACTGCCTCTGTATTCGAATACCAGAGGGCTGTATTCGAATACATAATGTGAATCTGCACTATTTTTGGCTTCTGTATTCGAATACAGAAGAGCGTTATTCGAATACAGATTCGTAAATCTCAGAAAAATCCTAGTTTTAATTATGTGTCTGAATTTTTGAGAGGTTGGGAAAACATTTCAAAGTGTGAATGACTAATTCACTGTTAATTCATGATTGTGATGTTGTTATGTATGACTGTGCTGAAATATTTAAATATGATGGAGAGGCATGAATTTCTGTTTTGCATTCTGTTTCTAGAGAAAGGAAACACTGCATATTCATGCATTGCATAGTCAAGTGGTACCCGCGATGGGCCACAGAGTAATGCGCAACCACGTGCTGATCTGTTGAGCGATTGCACGAGTGCTGGACTGTTGAGCGTCTGCACTAAGTACTGATCTGTTGAGCGACTGTACTTTGATATACAAGTGCTGGACTGTTGAGCGTCTGCACTGGTACTGGACTGTTGAGCGTTTGTACCTTGAAATGCGCAACCCCGTGCTGATCTGTTGAGCGATTGCACGAGTGCTGGATTGTTGAGCGTCTGCACTAGGTACTGATCTGTTGAGCGATTGTACCTTGGGTGATGTCAAACGTGCTGGTCTGTTGAGCGACTGCACGATGTGCTGAACTGTTGAGCGTCTGCACTGGTGCTGATCTGTTGAGCGATTGCACCCTGGTCATGAGGGCCGTTGAGATGTGCTGGTCTGTCGAGCGACTGCACTTTGGTGATTCCAAGAAAATTATGCATGAGCATATATGCATTACATTGAGGGATTCGACCGTTGTGTCACGATTGTTTATATGATGAATGCTGGAAATTAATGTGTGTGAGTACTGTCCAGAATCTGAAATTCTGAAGTAATGATTGTGTTTTGTTGACGTGTGTTTGTGCTTACCGCATACTTCATAATCATTAACTGTTGTTTTGAAAAGGCATGAAAGTCATAAATTTTCAAATGAGCATGATTATTTCCTCATCATCTTATGTTGTACCAGGATTATACATGTTGTTGTGCAATATATGCTATGTGATATCTGTTATTTTCGGTCGGTGACCCCTTGCTTTATATTGTGGACTTTGGACTTTGCCCTCAGATGCCTCCCAAACCCACGCCGCCCGTGGGAACCTGAACGACGGAAACGTCGTTGAATTTCCTTGACTGCTACTCGCGCACTGCTTGGGCTTTTGACCTCCTCTCAAGCAGAGCGACCTATACGGGGTGGCTAGAGCGGACAAGTAGGACGGATGGTGTGGAAGACTTCGTAGAGCGTACTCACGCTAGCATAGATTTCCCCGTACCTTCTCGCCTGGTGTTAGAGGCGCACGGAGTGTTTGACGATGCTGAGGAGCCTATTGAAGGGGTTGAGACGGAGGCCACTGTAGGAGTGGTGACTCCTAACCCTGTGATTGGAAGAGAGATACATGAGTCTGATGCGGTAGAAAAGCGTGGGGAGCTGAGACCAGTAGCGATTGAGATTCCGGGTCCATCTAGGATTTCCGATCACTGCTACGAGATTCCGGCACCGCCAAAGCGGCCACGAGTGTGTATTGACTTGACTTCGGAGGAGACCGACCCTTCTCTATATGACGAGGAAGAAGAGGAGGTTACGTCGAAACGAGCTGCAGAGTCAGAGGAGACTTGAGTGGGATGCAGAGGGAATCCGTGCTACTGCAGCTTCAGCGCGTGATCAGTCTAGACTTAATGTATTAGGTTTTGGGTTGAAATTGTAATTTGTCTTATTTTGGAAATTCTGTACTATTTTCCGCTGAACCATGTACTCTGATATTTACTGTTGATGTATTATGACAATGATATTTTGGGATGTATTAATGTTTAAAAACTAATTTCCAAGATAAGTACTTAGTGATAATCCTGATGAAGTATTTGGTTTACGTTCATCGATTAATCTATAACGTACTATTTTACGAAGAACTTTATTTTAATTCTTTTAAATAAATTTGGGAAAATTTATTTTAATTATAAATTAAAAAAAAAATACACCCGCGCTGTGTTTTAAACTCGGGGTGTTACAATTGTGGTATCAGAGCATTTGGTTAATTTTTGGGTTTAAGCTCTGATTAAAGTGTTGTTTTGAGTCATTAGCTGATCATGCATAAGAAGAAAGTAGTTAAAGTTTCAAGTCTTGTGAGAGTTGTGATGTGACTGAAGTAATGATGGTTTTGTAGGAAACAATGCCTCCAAGAAGAGATGACACCGCAAGGACAAATGTCTGCCGGGAAGATAGAATGGCTGAGGCAATGAACAATATGGCTGTGTCTGTTGCTGCCCAGACGGCTGCCAAGACTCAACGCGACTTAGAGAAGAGAGAACAAGAAATTCGCGCGCTGCTGAGTCTAGAGGGCTTGAGGACTTTCGCCGTCATAACCCTCCCATGTTTACAGGTGATGACGGTCTAAAGAGGGCGGATCAGTGGATCCAAGAGATGGAAAAGATATTCGAGATGATTAACTGTCGGGCAGTAGTGCAAGTTAACTATGCCACGTACCTGCTGGTAGGGGACGCAGAGTACTGGTGGAGGAGTACAAGGTCACTGATGGCGTCGGCTCAAGAGGAAGTGACCTGGGAGTCATTCAAAAGGAAGTTTCTAGACAAGTACTTCCCAATGAGTACGAGGACCAAGTTGGGGGATGACTTCCTGAAATTGTACCAGGCGAGTATGACAGTGGGAGAATACGCTGCTAAATTTGAGTCACTATCCAGACACTTCAGATTATTCCGAGAAGAAGTTGATGAACAGTTCATGTGTCATCGCTTCCAGAATGGATTGAGGTATGACATCAAGGAGTCGGTCCTACCCTTGGGAATACAACGTTTCCAAGTGCTAGTGGAAAAGTGTAGAGAGGTGGAGGAAATGAAGAATAAAAGGGCCAACAGAGGTGGTCATTTTAACTCAGGAGGGCCTAGTAGGATGAATAACCAGAACAACAAAGGGAAGCAAGTGGCCAAGCCATATAACCGGCCATAGAACAACAGGAGGGGCCAGAATCGGCCAGGAAACTAGACGTTTGGACGACAGTTGGGACAAGGAGTCCGGTGTTATCGCTGTGGAAAGGAAGGACATATTGCAACTGCTTGTACCACGAGAGATTTGTTGTGCTTCAACTGCCACAAGCCAGGACACGTGGCAAGGGATTGCCGGGTTCCGAAGGTGGAGCCAACGGTGAACGCGACTAGGGCTACTCGTCCTACTGCTAGAGGCCGCGTTTACCACATGGGTGCTGAAGCTGGAGGACAAGCTCAGAATTTAATCCAGCAAGACTGTGAGATTGCAGGTAACACACTAACTGCACTTTTTGATTCGGGGGCAGCCCATTCTTTCATTGCTATGGATTGTGTGCATCGTTTGAAGTTGTCTGTATCTGTTTTGCCGTTTGATTTGGTTGTTTCTACACCTGCTAAGACTTTGACTGTAAACTCTGCATGTTTACACTGTACTGTAACGATTCAGAATAGGGACTTCTTGGTTAATCTAATCTGTCTACCCCTACAATCCCTCGAGATCATTCTCGGCATGGATTGGATGTCCTATAATTACGTAGTTTTGGATTGTGCTCGAAAACTGGTTCTTTTCCCCGAACCCGGAGTCGCTCGATATTTGACTGCTAACCAACTCGGAGTATCGTTGAGAGAAGGAACTCAGGAGTTCTTATCATTGGCTAACATGGAGACCAAGATGGATATAAATATAGAAGATGTGATGTTAGTCAAGGAATACCCGGACGTATTTCCATCTGAGATTCCAGGATTACCCCCGGTGAGAGAGGTGGAGTTCTTCATTGACTTACACCCAGGAACTGGACCTATTTCAATTGCGCCGTACCGGATGTCGCCATTGGAATTAAGCGAGCTTAAAAGTCAGATTGAAGGCTTGTTGGAGAAAGGATTTATCAGACCAAGTGTGTCACCATGGGGAGCACCAGTATTGTTGGTTAAGAAGAAGGATGGAAGTTCGCGTCTATGTGTGGATTATCGACAGCCGAACAAGGTGACCATCAAGAACCGCTACCCTTTACCGCGCATCGACGATTTGATGGACCAATTGAGGGGTGCAGCAGTGTTTTCAAAGATTGATTTGAAGTCGGGATACCATCAGATTCGAGTAAGGGAAGGAGATATTCAAAAGACTGCTTTCAGAACTCGATACGGACATTATGAATATCTCGTTATGCCTTTTGGAGTTACGAATGCACCAGCAATTTTCATGGATTACATGAATAGGATCTTCAGCCGTTTATGGATAAGTTCGTGGTGGTATTCATCGACGATATTTTGATTTATTCAAAGGATGAAGAAGAACACGAAGAGCACCTACGCCAAGTTCTTGAAGTCTTACGCGAAAAGCAGCTGTATGCCAATTTATCGAAGTGCGAGTTCTGGCTAAAGGAAGTGAATTTCTTGGGACATGTAATAACCAAAGAAGGAATCGCTGTGGATCCGGCAAAGATAGAGACCATTCTTGCCTGGAAACAGCCTCAGACTGTCACAGACATAAGAAGTTTTGTCGGATTAGCAGGGTACTACAGAAGATTCATTGAAGGATTCGCTAAGATTGTAGCTCCTCTAACACAATTAACCAGAAAGAATCAGCCGTTTGCATGGACGGAGAGGTGCGAAGAGTGTTTTCAGTTGCTAAAGGAGAAATTGACAACCTCACCAGTGTTAGTTCTGCCACAGCAAGAGGAACCTTATGAAGTTTACTGTGATGCATCTCACCAAGGTCTGGGATGTGTTTTGATGCAGCACAAGAAAGCTGTAGCTTATGCCTCAAGGCAGTTGAAGACTCACGAACGGAACTACCCTACCCATGATCTAGAGCTTGCTGCAGTAGTGTTTGCGCTAAAGGTCTGGAGACACTACTTATATGCATGCACATTCACGGTGTTTAGTGATCATAAAAGCTTGAAGTATCTGTTCGACTAGAAGGAATTGAACATGCGTCAGAGAAGATGGATGGAGACTCTCAAGGATTTTGACTTCTCCTTGCAGTATCACCCTGGGAAGGCCAATGTGGTGGCTGATGCATTAAGTCGGAAGAGTGTGTCAGTGTCTTCAATGATAATGGCCAGACAACAAGAGTTGTGGGAAGCATTTAGAGAGTTACACTTGGACGTAGAGTTGGCACCAGGAATGCTAAAGTGTGGAATGATAACAATTTCGAGTGGTCTACTGGAGGAGATTGCAAACCTGCAAGATGACACATTAATTCAAGAAAAGAGGAACCTAATAGCGCAAGGACAGACAACGGAATTCAGGGTTGGAACGGATAACATTCTGAGATGTAATGGAAGAGTTTGTGTGCCGGGAGTTACAGAGATGAGGAGGCCGATTTTGGAAGAGGCTCACAAGAGTAAACTGAGTATTCATCCTGGAGCGACCAAGATGTACCAGGATTTAAGACAAAACTTCTGGTGGCCAGGGATGAAGAGGGATGTAGCAGAATATGTATCAGCTTGTTTGACTTGTCAGAAAGCGAAAGTGGAACATCAACGACCTGCTGGAATGCTGCAGCCTTTGGACATACCGGAGTGGAAGTGGGACAGCATTTCCATGGATTTCATAACAGGACTGCCCAAGACAAGGAAAAAGAATGATTCAATTTGGGTAATAGTGGATCGTTTGACAAAGTCCGCACATTTCTTACCGGTAAGGACCACATATAAGGTAGATAAGTTGACGGAAATCTACATCGCTGAGATTGTGAGGTTACACGGCGTTCCATCAAGTATAGTATCGGACCGTGACCCAAAATTCACGTCTCATTTTTTGGGAGCACTGCATGAAGCTTTGGGCACAAAACTGAAATTGACTTCAGCCTACCATCCACAAACAGACGGACAAACAGAGAGGACGAATCAGTCCTTGGAGGATCTCTTAAGAGCATGCGTGTTGGATGACAGAGGGAGTTGGGATGACGTTCTGCCATTGATTGAGTTCACCTACAACAACAGTTTCCACGCTAGCATTGGAATGGCGCCCTATGAAGCATTATACGGACGCAAGTGTCAAACGCCCTTATGTTGGTATAAGGACGGAGAAAGTATGATTGTCGGACCAGAGATGGTGGAACAGACCACAGAGAAGATCAAGAGAATACAAGAGAAGATGAAGGCTTCACAAGATCGTCAGAAGAGTTATGCGGACAAGCGCCGCAGACCCTTGGAATTCGAGCAGGGCGATCATGTGTTTTTGAGGGTTACGCCTACAACTGGTGTTGGTAGAGCTATTAAGTAAAGGAAGTTGACCCCTAAATTTATTGGGCCATACCAGATTACTGCACGTATTGGACCATTGGCCTATCGGATTGCTTTACCTCCAATACTGTCCAACATTCATGACGTATTTCATGTGTCGCAGCTAAGAAAGTACATTGCAGACCCGACACATGTAATCGAGCCTGATACAATTCAGCTAAGGGACAACCTGTCGTTTGAAGTATTTCCGGTGAGGATCGAAGACAAGAAGATTAAGCAGTTGAGAAACAAGGAAGTCCCACTAGTCAAGGTGATTTGGAATCCGACTACTGGAGACGCAACCTGGGAATTGGAAAGTAAAATGAAGGAACAATACCCTCAATTATTTACGGACATGTAGTTTCGAGGACGAAACTAATTTAAGGAGGGTAGTATTGTAAGACCCTTAATTTTAAATATTAATTTTGGAATTATTGTCAAGGGCATTTTGGGAATTTTTGTAAATATTTAATATATGTATGATTGAAGTGAATATATATATATAAATATTTATTTGGAAGATGAATTAAAATTATTGGGTGAAGAATTAAATTAATTTAATTTCGAGTAATTAAATTAATCAAACCATTAAGTAAGGATTAGTGGCTAATTGCAAGATAATTAAAAGCTGGAAAATCAGACAACTGGCAAGTGACGTGGCACCATGAGAGTCTATAAATAGGAGTGAGAAGGATGGTGAGATCAGAACACCATTCCTTCCTCCATACTGCCCATATTGCATGTACCAACTCCATCTCCTCTCCCATTTCTGTCTCTATTTCTGCCATTCCCGAACTGAAATTTGAAGAGAGGGAAATTCCTTCAAACACATTATCTGAAATTCCAACCATCAAACCAGAAAACCCCCAGTAGTAAAGTTAATCTTCACCTCAATACGAAGAGAAAGAACCCAGTTTTGCAGCAGCAAACTCAAGGAACAGCTTCACCGTTTCTGGACGCAGAAAAGGGAATGCAGCAGGAACAAGAGAAATAGCAGAGCACGCTACAAGGGTAAAGGCACCTTCCATCTTTTAGCTGCATTAGGGCCATAAATTGTGCTGTTTTAGTTCTATTTTTAAATGAAAAGCTGTTTTCGAAAAATGACATTCTGAGAGAAAATGCATTTTTTTGGAGAAGTGATTATTTTGATAAGTTGTTGTTGGCTGTTTTACTAGTAAAACATGTTGTTTTACATTCTATGTGAATGCTGGAAAACGTTTGCATGCCATTTTAGTTATGATTAAAATGCATGTCTTAAAAAATGTTTTGAAAAATAGCATTAAAATGCAAAATGCATTCTGTTGAGGTTTGTTGTTCTGTGATGTTTGCAAGTATTTCTGTAGTATCATGAAAGCTGAGTATTTGCATGTCATTCTGGTGTTTTTGAGAAAACTGAAATGTTGCATGTTTGTTCTGATGAGTGAGAACACTGAAATGTTGCATGTTTGTTCTGATGAGTGAGAACACTGAAATGTTGCATGATGTTCTGATGATTGATCATCTGTCTCTGTTTTGGATAAACTGATGTTAATGGTTCTGATTTTGTTTTATGTTGTGGGATTCTGGTGATGATTCTGATTCTGGTTGTTTTGCGTGGTTCTGGTGATGATTCTGATTCTGGTTGTCTTGTGTGATTCTGGTGGTGTTGATGGTTTTTAAAGAAAAAGGGATTTTAAATGAGGAAAGGTTTTTCTTGAAAAACTGCAGAATCTGTTTGATGTTGGCTGTTGTTTTAAAAGAATCAGTTTTGAAAAGGGTTGAACTCTCACTGGTTTTCGAAGGTGTATTCGACTACAGCATGTGCGTATTCGAATACAACCTTCCAGGTTTCTGTTTTATTTTAAAGTTTTCCAAACCTGTATTCGAATACGAGCCCCTGTATTCGAATACAGAGGAAAGATTTTGGCTTCTGTATTCGTATCTGTATTCGACTACGATCATGTCGTATTCGAATACAGAAGTGGAATTTTTAACACTGTCTTCGCATCTGTAGTCGACTACAGACTTGCTGTATTCGACTACAGATTCGAGTTTTTCTAGAAACTCAGTTTTTAGCTTCTGTATTCGAATACAAGGAAGCTGTATTCGAATACAGATTCGTATTTTCTATAAAAACAGGTTTTAATCACTGTCATGTGAGTTTTGAAGTATTGCGAAAACTCTGAGAAGGTTTAAATGATTTGAAATGATGTCTGGGAAACGGTTTTAAAGAGGAGAGAAAGATGTTTGAAAACCTTTAAGTGACATGGGAGAAAATGCTGAAATTTTCAAAGGTTGAACTCCTGTATTCGACTACAGTCATGCTGTAATCGAACACAGAATGTTAAATTGCAGTTTCCTGCTTCTGTATTCGAATACAGGGGGTCTGTATTCGAATACAGATTCGAATTCTCAGAAAATTTCAAGTTTTAAGAGTGTTTTGTAAACCCTGAGTATTTGGGGGAATACTGGGAATGTTGTAGTGGATTTAAATGGAATTTTTGGATGACATTTTGAAGTGGTGGTGATGGAGTTTCTAGATTTTACTGATATAGTGAAAGATGTGGTTTTGCACACAGAGACTGCCTCTGTATTCGAATACCAGAGGGCTGTATTCGAATACATAATGTGAATCTGCACTATTTTTGGCTTCTGTATTCGAATACAGAAGAGCGTTATTCGAATACAGATTCGTAAATCTCAGAAAAATCCTAGTTTTAATTATGTGTCTGAATTTTTGAGAGGTTGGGAAAACATTTCAAAGTGTGAATGACTAATTCACTGTTAATTCATGATTGTGATGTTGTTATGTATGACTGTGCTGAAATATTTAAATATGATGGAGAGGCATGAATTTCTGTTTTGCATTCTGTTTCTAGAGAAAGGAAACACTGCATATTCATGCATTGCATAGTCAAGTGGTACCCGCGATGGGCCACAGAGTAATGCGCAACCACGTGCTGATCTGTTGAGCGATTGCACGAGTGCTGGACTGTTGAGCGTCTGCACTAAGTACTGATCTGTTGAGCGACTGTACTTTGGTATACAAGTGCTGGACTGTTGAGCGTCTGCACTGGTACTGGACTGTTGAGCGTTTGTACCTTGAAATGCGCAACCCCGTGCTGATCTGTTGAGCGATTGCACGAGTGCTGGATTGTTGAGCGTCTGCACTAGGTACTGATCTGTTGAGCGATTGTACCTTGGGTGATGTCAAACGTGCTGGTCTGTTGAGCGACTGCACGATGTGCTGGACTGTTGAGCGTCTGCACTGGTGCTGATCTGTTGAGCGATTGCACCCTGGTCATGAGGGCCGTTGAGATGTGCTGGTCTGTCGAGCGACTGCACTTTGGTGATTCCAAGAAAATTATGCATGAGCATATATGCATTACATTGAGGGATTCGACCGTTGTGTCACGATTGTTTATATGATGAATGCTGGAAATTAATGTGTGTGAGTACTGTCCAGAATCTGAAATTCTGAAGTAATGATTGTGTTTTGTTGACGTGTGTTTGTGCTTACCGCATACTTCATAATCATTAACTGTTGTTTTGAAAAGGCATGAAAGTCATAAATTTTCAAATGAGCATGATTATTTCCTCATCATCTTATGTTGTACCACGATTATACATGTTGTTGTGCAATATATGCTATGTGATATCTGTTATTTTCGGTCGGTGACCCCTTGCTTTATATTGTGGACTTTGGACTTTGCCCTCAGATGCCTCCCAAATCCACGCCGCCCGTGGGAACCCGAACGACGGAAACGTCGTTGAATTTCCTTGACTGCTACTCGCGCACTGCTTGGGCTTTTGACCTCCTCTCAAGCAGAGCGACCTATACGGGGTGGCTAGAGCGGACAAGTAGGACAGATGGTGTGGAAGACTTCGTAGAGCGTACTCACGCGAGCATAGATTTCCCCGTACCTTCTCGCCTGGTGTTAGAGGCGCACGGAGTGTTTGACGATGCTGAGGAGCCTACTGAAGGGGTTGAGACGGAGGCCACTGTAGGAGTGGTGACTCCCAACCCTGTGATTGGAAGAGAGATACATGAGTCTGATGCGGTAGAGAAGCGTGCGGAGCTGAGACCAGTAGCGACTGAGATTCCGGGTCCATCTAGGATTTCCGATGACTGCTACGAGATTCCGGCACCGCCAAAGCGGCCACGAGTGTGTATTGACTTGACTTCAGAGGAAACCGACCCTTCTCTGTATGACGAGGAAGAAGAGGAGGTTACGTCGAAACGAGCTGCAGAGTCAGAGGAGACTTGCGTGGGATGCGGAGGGAATCTGTGCTACTGCAGCTTCAGCGCGTGATCAGTCTAGACTTAATGTATTAGGTTTTGGGTTGAAATTGTAATTTGTCTTATTTTGGAAAATCTGTACTATTTTCCGCTGAACCATGTACTCTGATATTTACTGTTGATGTATTATGACAATGATATTTTGGGATGTATTAATGTTTAAAAACTAATTTCCAAGATAAGTACTTAGTGATAATCCTGATGAAGTATTTGGTTTACGTTCATCGATTAATCTATAACGTACTATTTTACGAAGAACTTTATTTTAATTCTTTTGAAATAAATTTGGGAAAATTTATTTTAATTATAAATTTAAAAAAAAAATAAAAAAAAATACACTCGCGCTATGTTTTAAACTCGGGGTGTTACACCTTCTCGCTACCAACACAAATAGAATTGAACAGAGGAAGAAGAAGAAAGCAGCTCGGGTAGGTGAGGGAAAGGAAAGAAACTGTTTTCTTTTTCTTTCTGATTCTGATTTTCTGATTTTCCCTTTTTTTTTCCTTGCTTCTCACATGCAAACATATATACAGACATATACTCTTGCCACCTCATATATATATATATATATATATATATATATATATATATATATATATATATAATAATAATAATTAAATTTGACCCTTAAGTAACTAATTACTCTCGACGCAATTACGTCGACAGATAAAATCTTAATTAACTACCCGATATTTAATTATTCGTAATTAAATTAAATAATCCTTCGTCCAATAATTTTACTTAATCTCAAAAATATTTATATATATATATAAATATACATATATCAAATATTTTACAAATATCCCAAAATATACTTGAAATTAAATCCAAAATTTCATTTTAAAATTAAGGGTCTTACACAGATCAAGTGAAGACTTAATTAAAATTGGAAGAAGACTTAAAAATAGAAATCTGATCAAAGTATCAAGGAGATTTGATTCAAAAATCACGGAAGACTTGAAAGAAATTAGAATCAAATCAGAAGCAGAAGATGACGTCACCAGAGGATGACTCTAGAAGATGACGTCACCAAAGGATACCTCCATAGGATACCAGAAGATACCTCAAGAGGATACCAGAAGATATCACCAGAGGATGACCTCAACATAGGATATTGAAGGTGCAAACACGGGAAGGGGGGTTGAATTGTGTTTGACTAACTTGAATACTTTTTCTGTTTTTGCAGTTTTAAAACAAAACTTGATGTATGAATAAAACAGAGTTAGCAGCGGATATAAAGTAAAAATAAAAACACAGAATTTTATACTGGTTCACTGTTAACGAGGCTACGTCCAGTCCCTTCACCTTGAAGGATGTCACTAATTCAAACCTTGAATTATAATAGTTCCACTGACCCTCCAAGTCAGTCTTCTCAAACAGTCTAACAATCTTAGACTCTTGAGGAATACAACACCTTGACTTCCTAAGTCAAGTCTTCTCCTACCAATCTGACAACCCCAGATTGTAGAAGGAATTACAACGCCTTGAATCTAATTGCCAATTAATCTGCTACCCCTTCTGACTCCCTCAGATTGTAGACTCTACTTCAACAACTTAGATCTAACACAAGGGAAAGAAAATAACACGAGTGCTTGCTTCTGGAAAGCTGGAACTCACAATTAACCTCACTGAAAACTTGAGTGTTTGCTTTTGGAAGTGTATGACTCTTTTATAGATGCTAAGTATTCTGCCTTGAGCCTTCTTTTATAGATGCGAATTAGGGCCTCTTCCAAGCTTAATTTCGAGCTGTATCTTGCTGGATTCTCTTACAAAAATATCTTGACCAATCGGGCTTCACTTAAATAAAAAACGTATCTTTTTTATGCTTCAGATTTTCTTTCAAAAATAACTGGCCAATCATGTCTTTAGTTTCTTCCCGCCAACAGCTCCTGATCTTCCATACGACTTCACTTTATTTTTGTAACAAATCCTTTTAATACTTTGATCAAAATAAATTAAAATCTCCACCGTTAAGCCTCATGATTAAATCTGGACCATTTGATCTTCTGCGCTAGTCCACATCTAGACCATATTAAGTGATCTGCTGTGATCCTCTTATTTCGGCCAACCCTGGACCACACTTTCTGATCTTCTAATCTTCTGATCTCGGCCAACCTAGTCTAGCAAACTGATCTACTGTGATCCTCTAATCTTGGCCATTGTTGGACCACACATTCTGACCTTCTGATTTCGGCCAACACTGGGCCATGGTCTGATCTTCTGATCTCGGCCAACACTGGGCCATATACTCAAATCTGGACCATTGATCTAAATATCTTCTCTCTGATCTGGACCAATTATGGACTTGGTCTGGATTAAACTGAAATTAAATCTGGACAAATAATATTTCATTCTGGACTTTTTACCTTCTGTTTTGAATCAGTTCTGGATCAATTCTGGAGATCATTTCTTCTGGTCGGGACTTAGTTTCATACCCTGAACCATGCTATCTTCTGGTCTGGGTCAAATCTGGATTAATTCATTTGTTCTGGACCCATTAATTTAACCTCTGATTAAGTCTGGATCAAGTCTGGGCTGTTTATTATTTCACTGTCAGGCCATCTTCTGGTCAGAATAACTTCTAGATTAAGTCTGACTTATGACTCCTACTGGTCTAGATCAAATCTCCCTCTGGCAGGCTTCCTTCTGATCTAGGCCAGCAAAGATATCTTCTGGTGATGTTTTGACATCCTGGAGTATCTTCTGGTACCTTCAGAATTCAATCTCTAGAACCCTTTGATTTTCTGCTTCTGATTACTTCATCTTCTGGTGGCATTTGATTTAATAATTCAAGGTTCAAAATAAGATTACATGGAGTGCTTTTGTAAACATCAAAATCCTAAGTACTTAGAACCAACTTGGTTCCAACAGATATCACCAGATGATGATGTCACCAAAGGATGACGTCATCAGAGGATACCTCCAGAAGACGGTACCAGAGGATACGTCCAGAATACTATAAGAGGATACCTCCAGAATACTATAAGAGGATACCTCCAGAATACTATAAGAGGATACCTCCAGAATACTATCAGAGGATACCTCCATACTACTATCAGAGGATACCTCCAGAAAATACAATGAGAGGATACCTCCATAAAATACTATCATAGGATACCTCTAGAAAATACAATCAAAGGGTGCAAAAAATCAGTATAAGGAAGAACAATACTGATCAAGAACAAAGGTTTCAGCCCAGTCAAAACAGAAATTAAAAATAGTCAAAAGGTGGATTATTTTTAATTAGCAATATTGCCTTTGGTCAAGCCTGACAAGAGCACTACCAACGGCTCTATTGACCTCCATTTACTGCTCTCACGCCTATAAAAGGAAGGCCAAAGCTCAGAAAAAAAAAATAACAGCTTCAAGAACAAAGAAAAACATCACTCACATACATCTACATACTTGAAATCTTCTCAATCACAAACAAAAGATTCAGTTATGTTTTTCTTCTTCATATCAGAATCATTCTACTGAATTCTTTTGTCAAGAATCTAATCTCAAACACGAGTTAAGCATACCCAGATTCTGTCTAAAATCAAAGACATTCAAGTGCCAAGATATATCATCAATCACTCACATTCATATTTGAAAAGTCTCACAAGAAATCAGTAACATTCATTCACGAATTCATTAGCTTACTGAAATCTCTTGTAAAGAATCTAAACCTCAAACAAGAGTTGAGATTTAGTCAGATTTTGTAAAAACACTCTACATCATTATTGTGTAAACTCAAGATTATAAGAGGTGTTTATAGCTTGAGTAGTTTGTTTAGAAAATCCTTTTAAGATTAAAAGGTGAAGGGTAAAATCCTATCAAGGTTGATAGGTGACCTGATTGAATTCCTTTTTGGGTCGAAAGGATTGGAGTTTGTAACAGATCAAGGTGGATCTGAGCTAGGTGCTGTAAAACCAAGAAGGTTCTTTGTTTTGAACACTTAGTGGAAAATCTCACCGTTGTGAGGACTGGACGTAGCTTGGGTAGGGTGAACCAAGATATATCTGTGTGTAATATCTCTTTCCTTATCTCTATTTACTTTCAGTCTTTTAATTAACAAGTTAAATAGATAAACTGAACTGTTGATTTTAACTTATTAAGAACGTTATCTGTTTTCTGGTGAAAACCAAGAATGTTCTCCGTTTTCTGTTTTCACAACCAAGATCAACCTTGAGTTATTTTCTTAAGTTTTTAATAGGAATTTTAAAAGGGCGAATTTACAATTCAAACCCCCTTTCTTGTAAATCGACATTGCTACTTCAAATATGTTTTCAAGAAAATAAGAATTTTTATAACTAATTTAGGATACAACGTTCCTCTAAATACACACATAAAAATTCAACTTTATTCCTTAATTAAAACAATGCAATCTCAATGAACTTGACATAACTATAATTTCTTGATTTAATTCCAAAAACTTACTAGTACTTATAAGGTTTTCATACAAAAAGTCTTTTCTAATTAACTAATTGAAAGTAAAATACAAATTACAACTCTTAATTCCCAGTATCACCTATCAGAGCAGGGTTTCACCCAAATTTGAACTTCCAGACTCGTTAACCTATAATAACTGCGATTTCACAAACGCAGGGCCAAACCAGTCAAACACAAACAACGAAGGAGGCAAGTTTCAAAATCATGTTGATAGTATAATATAATTATATAAGTAAGAACACACAATTAATCATAATAAACCGTATCATTATACAAACATTCTTCCAAAAATAACATCACATTATAAAGTCAAAATCACTCAAGAGAAATCAATACATTTCACTATAACATCAAATCATTTGAGAGAAATTATTATCGCACACGATACATATTAATCACAACAAAACAATCACAAGAAGATGCAATGTTATGCATGAGCTTAGACTCTACTTCACAATGTGGTACCATTCTAACTTTGAAGTACTTGGTTAGGAGGTTTGATACTATGCCACCATCCCGGTAGACGGACAATTCAAATTGGCACAGTCCTCATAGATCCCCTTTACTCAACCCGATACACATATACACGACAGTCGAGGTACACGTGTGTTGCATGGTAGCTCTCGACATTTGGAGTGCTACCTCCAAGTCACCTAGGAATTCCCCACCCGAATACCTCCAATGTCTAACAATCTTGCCTTAAGGCTCAACAACAGACTGCCACGATCAGACTCATTCAGTTGTACTTCCCTGAAATCACTAGGCTTGTCAGGTCCTACTTATATGGTGACAAAATAATCTCCACTTCAAAATTCACATCAACTTCAAATATTCCAAACATCTATTTTCTCCCCTCGTTAGCATAGACTACTCCATTAAGAGTATCATCTTTAGCACAAGTTGGAATCATCACTATTTCATCAATTATGGGGTACTTCAATAATTTCATCACAAATTCATAACGTCACTATCATTAATCATCACTCATCACATAAACTCATCACAATTTTATAGAATCATTATCATTAATCATACTTCATCACATACACTTATCACAAATTTATAACATCATTATTATTAATTATACATCACCATAATCACATAAACTTATCAAAATGCATCCATATTTTATTATCACATCACATAAATTTGTCTATTCAATCATATACATAAAATTCACTCGACACCTAATATAACAACAATATCAAATACCACACATTTCACAAAATTAAATCAATCAACAACTTATAAATATTTCTATTCCACATTTTATTCTCATAATTTTCATATTTTCATATTAATTAATTTATCCCTCAAAGGGCTATTGCCTTACGTAGCGAGCCCCAGATGAATCGTTTGGAAATACGGTTTACCGTTCATCTCACAATATATTATACTTTATGAATTCAAATGCTCTCTCACCTCTTACCTTATTTTGACGCTTTCACACACGAACACAATACCACGAGCAAAAAACCTTTATTCTTCGACTCTTTGTCCTTCAATCGATCTAACTCGACAGTTTATGGGTAAACGTAAAAAATAATAAATTATGAGAAGACACTCTAAAAACTAATTTCGAAATTCGGTCAAGGAAACTTACCATAAATCAAAAAATCAATCAATGGATAATATAGCCACTTTTTACACAATTGTTTTGGTGTTGGTTTCACTCAAATCGGACTTACAATGCGGTGCAAAATAACGAATTCCGTAAACGGAGAAGTCGGGTATTTTATAGACAAATTGGGATGATTAAAAATCTGAGAAAGTAGGTTTAATTGACTAACTAAATGAGTGAAACAACATATTGAAATTTGGACAAAAACGAAGAAAATTTTCTAAACAGTTATCAATCGTCGGTGCTGATTTTGTTGTATTTTTCCTCCAATTCCTCCGGTAACGACGTTGCTGCTGTCGTGTACTATGCACATGCCTTTCTTTCTTTTTCTTTTTTTTTTCAATTATTTTTGTTGGTTATTATTATTATTTAATTAGGTTTACTCTTGCATATGGGTCTAACCCATAAAACACAATTTAATTACTCCTTTCTTTTATTATTATTATTTTTTAAATAAAATCAACAATTATCAAAACTAATTTGTATTAATATTTTTTTTAAAACACAAATTAATTTATAAAATATTACTACTATTTTAAAACTAATAGTATATAAAATAAAATAATTAAAGTAATTAATATTTTAAAATACATTAATAATCAAAATTCTCATATTCAAATTAATCACTAAAATTATACTTATTTTTCTAAATACTCACAATAAATTATTATCATCGTTAAAAAAATATTTGAAATTATAAAATTAATAAATATAATATCAACACTTTATATTTATGAATGAATCATATATAAAATCACAATGCTATAACAAGTATATAAAAATCAAATACAATATCACCACTATCTCAAGATAATTATTTATGAAATAAATAACTAAAAATAGAAAATAGTTATAAATAATTGAAATATAACTATTTGCATACTTAACATCAGTCAAACGCATTGTAAAATATCACATTAGTTGTGTACATATACACGTAAAATTGCATGAAATCTTATTGTTTAAAATATTAACTACAGTACAATTATTTTTAGAAAAATATATAAAATAATAAAATAAAATATTTATTATTTATATCACTCATTTAATATAATATGTATCAAACTAACACATCATAGAAAGCATCCATATAACAAAAATTAATCACAAAATCTATCAACATATATTCTAAAATAATTTTCATATTAAATTAATTATTTAAAATCTTATTTCATTAATAAAATAGTTTATTATAAAAATTGGGGTGTTACAATCATGGCTACTAACTTTAATCAAGTATGAAAAGGTTCTTGAATTCACTTCAGGAGAATATGTATTTCCTTATTCTTATGTTCTAATCACGCGAAAATTAAACCATAGCTAATCAGCTACACATATTTATATGTGCGAATTACAAGTCCAAAAGTCTTCTGCTTTATAAAGCGAGCTTAATTTAACTTCAATTGCTTCTTTTAATTTTCGAAGCATTTCTCTCTCTATAAACTAGAATAGACTTTAGTTCATGATCCTTATTATCATTGATCACATATAGCACTATAATGCAAAAAATTGTCAATGTTGACTTCGTTTTGGTTCCATCATATACATTTCATAACCATTTATTGAGATCTCTTTATTTTTACAAGTTTCAGGTACATGACTAGTTCTTTTGGAATTGAAAATCAATTATGTCAAACTTACTCTTTTGGAATTTTCATATTCTCACTTGGGCCACCTTTTTTTTCTTTTAATTTCTTTTCTTGTTTGAGGATTTTTATCTTTGGAACCTACTCGTCTCCCACGCTTTAAGCACGATTGAGACTCATTTGCAATATTATATTGTCCAACGTAAACATCAATTTTGATAGGAGCATTAGCGGCTGATATTAGTTTGGCTTAACTTTGCAAATGAATTATGCTTTGAACTTTAGATTCACATTGCTTTATACGAAGATCGATATAAGATAATAATCTATTTCAAGTAATTCGTTTGAACTCCTGGTTCACATTTTGAGCTATTTATTCCTTTCCCCTAATGTTGGGAAAATTAATTGGTCAATTGATAATAAGCCTAATGGGCTATAAACAAGTCTCCAATTACTTACTCACGATACTTTGTAATAGATGGAGATTCATATCAAATATATTTTTTCAGTATTCTTTTAGGATCCATCTTAGTGTATTATATTTGAGCAATTGAAATATACACAACACATACAAAAATTCACTAAGATGAGGAATATTAAGATTTTAATCTAAAATTTAATGGGATGAGTTACATATAGTAACTTGTTGGCTATATGCAAATCAATATCTCAACATACATGATTGCATATTTCCAAAGTAGAATTGACGTAGTCGGAATCACAAAAGGTTAGCAAGCGCTAATCCTAAAAAAAAGAACAAGTTCTGGAATCCACCAGAGAAGAGAAAACTCTCAAGATTAATTATTTTATTATAAGATGTCTTTTGTTACAGCATAGAAAGTATTTAAATAGATAATAGAAACCCTAGTGCGAAAATTAGGTAAAACAAAAAAAGGCCGAAATTACGGGAAAAACTAAAACGACTGTTTTGAGGCCCAAGACGAGCTCAAAACGGTTCTGGAGCCCATACATCATGGCAAAGCAATATGTTGTGTTTGAGGCGCGATTCCCTTTCTGGAAATGTATAATAATAGATAATCTGACACCGGACAATCGTTTTCCGCATTTCCTGCTGCGTTTGTCTGCAAAGCCGTTTCTTCCTCGATTCTGGCCGTGAACCTTCCTACATCAAGAATTTAGAAGTTATGATCTTATAAGCATCAATCATACAATTAACTTTATATGCTATAGAATAGATCTTCAAGTCCATTTTTTTATTTGAACATATGCTAAAAGATGCTCAATATTGATTTCAATTGACATATGATACTTATTAAATGCTTTATGTAAAATTTAGAAAATGAGGTTTTAGTCAAATTAGTTGAGAAAACAATCTCACAAACTTCTAGTTGTAAGTTGCAATAAACATGCATGTGACCATTTTGTTGGTCGATCAATTTAAGTCATAAAATATCTAACTATACCACATGATCATGATCGATATATTGGGTCACAAATATAACCTTATATATAGTCTAGAAATGTGAGACTCATTTTATCAAATTATCAACTTCCTTTGGGAACTAGTAATATAAAAAAGTTATTACATTGGAGAAATTTTTGACTCTTCAATACATACACATACAAATTTTTAACTTTTTTTTTTTTGCATCATAATAGATACGGGATAGTCCAACCGGTCTTCCTAACAACAAATTTTAATATGATTTGTAAACTTCATATTTACAAGATTATGTGTTTCAATTGTTCTAATAATTTTGAATCAATAATAAACTCATATCCAACAAAAATAAAATGATGGTTTAAAATAATAATATTAACAAGATATCGACAATAACTAACATATTACTACTCATAAATCACATTTATGATTTATGAGATAAATATTTACTACAAGGATAATACAATTTAAATTGACTAGAGAATTTTTCAAAAGAATTTATAATATTTTACAAATGAGCTTTATAATAACAACCAAATCAATAATATTTGGCATGGGAGTCAAGAAAATTAAACCTAAATAATTATGCGATCGTAACAATTTAATAGAAAAAATATATATTTAACATCAGTGTTACTATTATACATTAAAATTTTACATAAAAAATTTTAGGCTCAAATATTGAGAGTATTTGATTTAAAATAGTAAATAATTCTCATTAAATACAACCAAATATTTATAGATTTCATAAAATAATTTCAAATCTAAAAGTCAAAAATATATTTTCATAAAATATTTTTCATATTGTTACAACAACAAATTCATAAATATATTTTTTGACTCAAATATTGACAAAATATCATTTAAAAAATATATACAATTTTCAAATTTAATTAGTACCGAATATTTATAGATTACATACAAAAATTTCAAACACGCATAACAAAAATATAATATTAGCATTGACATCTCCCAATAAAAAATTATCTTAGAATTTCAAGCATATATGAAAAGATATTATACTTAGAGGAGTTAAACTTCTCCATCGTTCATATAAATTACTGTATTATTGTATTCATAAAAAATCACTAGATCACTCTTAGAAGTAATAAAGATCATAATCACTCATCGTACTCATGTAATTTTTATCACCTTCACATGTAACTCATAAATGAAACATAAATAGTAATCTCTACTACATCAATTATCATAATCACAACAATGGTTATACAAAGATAACATGGTCTAAAATCTTATATATTTCAGTCACGATCTAAATGTGTAGTTTATCAAGAACTCAACTATTAATCTTTTGCATTTGATAAATATTTTGCTATTTTAAGAGCATATTGAAGGAACATGAATGATTTTCTCTTAATTTTCTTTGTTCCAAATCATACTAAGATCAAATAGATCTTATATATTTCAATCAAGGGTATAAAAGTATATTTATTTAATAACTCAACCACTGAATGATGACAAAGAAAATCATAGTTTGAACAATTCAACGTGAATGCTTTAATATTAAATTTTTAGTTCTTCAGAAAACTATGTAAAAATCTCCATAAATGATTATTCAAGAAAATCACACTCGTGCAATGTTTCAAAGATGTTTCATTTTAAATTCTTTCAGAATTTATCATATAGTTCATAATTATAAAAACTAAATAAAAGTTTTCAACAAATTTCTTGTGTAGGAAATATGCAACATTAACATGTTAAAATAAAAGCTATATATAAGATGAATAAAAGAAATATCAAATATTGATATGAAATATAAAATATTGACATAAAAGAAAAGAAAAAAAATATGAGAAAAAATGTAGTAACAATGATATAGTTAGCATGGAATGAAAATATTCCATATTCAAATTATAATTATAACATTTCATATTATAATGTAACCCAATTAAAAAAATTAATTAATTGTAAATCATCCTTTAAAAAAAATAATTGTAAATCAATTTAAACCAAAATCTTGCAATTTTTTTTATTTTAATTAAAAAATTTATTTGGTGTCAATCACACCATTATTATCAAATCAAAGTCAAAGTAGCAATCACTAATAAAAGCAAAAAGAAATTTACTCAATTGATTTTAAATTATAGTCTTGATTTATAAAATAATTGAATAATTGTTTCGAGTAGATCAATTGTTAATTTATAAAACATGAATGTGTTGGAACCAAGTTGATTCTAAGTACTTAGGATTTTGATGCTTACAAATGTACTCTATGTAAACTTATTTTGTTCTTTGAATTATTAAGTTAAATGCCCCAGAAACTGAAGGAATCAGAAGCAGTGATCAAAGGATTCCAGAAAAATGAATTCTGGAATGACCAGAAGATACTCCAGGAATGTCAAAACATGACCAGAAGATATCTTTGATGGCCCAGATCAGAAGGAATAAAAATCAGAATGAAACATGGATCATACCATTGGAAAGCCTGCCAGAAGGAGAGTTGTTCCAGACAAACAGGAATCAAATATCAATTTTATTCCAGAAGTTATTCTGACCAGAAGATGGCCTGACAGTGAAAAATTACTTGTTCTAGACTTGTTCCAGACTTGACCAGAAGGTATGTTTATGAGTCCAGAACAAGATGATCAATCCAGATTTGGCCCAGACCATAAGATAGCATGATTCAGGGCATGGAACTAAGTCCAGACCAGAAGAAATGAATTCCAGAATCAATCCAGACCTGGTCCAAAATCAAAGGTAAAATGTCCATAATGAAATATTTTTTGTTCAAGTTAATTTCAGTTTGTTCCAGACCAAATTCCAGAATCTGTCCAGATCAGAGTAAAGACTTCCAGATCAATGGTTCAGAAATAATTATTTGGTC
Source organism: Cicer cuneatum (assembly GCA_037974295.1). NCBI lineage: Eukaryota > Viridiplantae > Streptophyta > Magnoliopsida > Fabales > Fabaceae > Cicer > Cicer cuneatum. Next base: position 27,921,032 of record JBBPBO010001985.1, on the reverse strand, counting down.
CAGTGATGGTCCAGATCAGAAAATCAGACCATGGCCCAGTGTTGGCCGAAATCAGAGGGACAGAATGTATAGTCCAGCAAAGGCCGAATTCAGAGGATTATAGCATATCAGGTGCGCATCCAAGATGGCCGAAATCAGAAGATCAGAGGGTCAAGAAGTGTGGTCCAGGGAAGGCCGAAATCAGAGGATCACAACATAACAATCAGTATGGTCCAGATGTGGACTAGCGCATGAAGATCCAATGGTCCAAATTTAATCATGAAATTTATACGGTGGAGAATTTAATTTATTTTGATCAAAGGATTAAAAAGATTTATTACAAAAATAAAGTGAGGTGTTGTGGAATTCAGGAGCTGTGGCAGGAAGGAACCAACATATTTAATTGGCCAGTTATTTTGAAAGGAAATCTGAAGATATGTTTTTTATTTATATGAAGCCCAATTGGTCAAGTTATTTTTACAGAGAATCCAGCAAGATTCAGCTCGAATTTAAGCATTGGAAGAGGCCCAAATCTGCATCTATAAAAGGAGGCTCAAGGCAGAATACTCAAGTATCGAAAATCACAAAAGAGTCATACACTTCCAAAGCAAACACCCAAATTTTCATAGAAGTCAATTGTGAGTTCCAGCTTTCAAGAAGCAAGTACTTGTGTTATTTTCCTTCCACTGTGTCAAATCTAAGTTGTTGAAGTAGAGTCTACAAGCTGAGTAAGTCAGTAGGGGTAGCAGGTTACTTGACAATTAGATTCATAGTGTTGTGTGTTAAATCTAAGTTGTTGAAGTAGAGTCTACAATCTGAGGGAGTCAGAAGGGGTAGCAGGTTACTTGGCAATTAGATTGATAGTGTTGTGATTTCTTCTACAATCTGGGATTGTCAGATTGGCTAAAGACAGGAGCTGCATTCCTCAAAGAAGTCTAGGATTGTTAGACTGTTTGAGAAGACTGACTTGGAGGGTCAGTAGCAAGGTTGTAATTCAAGGTTTGAATTAGTGAAATCCTTCAAGGTGAAAGGACTGGACGTAGCCTCGTTAACGGTGAACCAGTATAAAAACTGTGAGTTTTGTTTTTACTTTTATCCGCTGCTAACTCTGTTTTTAATTATACATCAAGTTTTGTTTTAAAAGTATAAAACAGGAAAAGTATTCAAGTTAAGTCAAACAAAATGCCGAAACAAGGTCGATAAAGCATTCCTTTTGTGGTGTATGAATAAGGAATTCTTTTAGAATTCATAAAGAATAAATATTGAACATTTTTTTAAAAAGTTCTTCAACAACTATATGACAAATCTAAACAATATATAAAACAATTTTTGTACAATCCTTCAAAGATGCATAAATATTGAAATTTTTTAGAATTTATAGAGAATAAATATTGTTTCTTTTTAAGTTCTTCAAGAACTATATACCGGATCTTAACAATATTTTTGTGCAATCCTTCAAGGATACATAAATATTGAATTCTTCTGAAATTTATAGAGAATAAATATTAATTCTTTTTTTTTTTTTTGGTTATTCAAGAACTATATAATAGATTTAAACAATATCTCTATCTAATCCTTGAGAGATGCATGAATATTGAATTCTTTTAGAATTCATAGAAATAAATATTGAATTTTAAGTTATTCAAGAATTATATAGCAGATCTAAACAACATATAAAATGATAAATAGAATTGCAATTCTTCGGGAATCCATGAATATTGAATTCTTCTGGAATTCATTGAGAGTATATAAACATGATATATATTAAAAGAAAAGGATATGGAGAAGATTAACATGGAAAAATTATGAAAGATATACATTCATTGGATTAATTGTTCTTAATGCTTTGTGCTAATAACATGATGTGAACTAATCGAAACAAGTGTTATATATAGAGTAGAGATGAATCGGAGAACGAGATAAAAGAGAAGAAGAAAGAGTGAATAATATTATTATCTTATTATGTAATTTCTATTACAGTATTTGCCCTATTTATTAAGTACAAGCAAATGGACATTTACTAATAGACTTGACTAATATTCATAACAATCTTTTAGTAGTGCAAATTTATAAGTAATATTTAAATGATAACTCTTTAGTATTTCAAATAGAATTAACTCTGGTATAAGAAATCTACCAAATGATAACTCTTTAATTGGAGTGACATATTTTTGTATATTGGATTTTTAATTATTTAAGGGTACTTTTCTAAATTAGTAAAAATTAAGTCTATAAGTGAGATAGTAAAAAACATGTTTTTAAATAATAAAAAATTGTATTTTCTTTCAAAACAAAAAATAGTTTTGAAAGTTATAAAATTGTATTTAAAAATTATATATTTATGAGATAATAAAAACTGTTTTTTAAAAATAATTCACAAAACAGTTTTTCTTAAAAATAATTTATAAAATAGTATTTTTGTTGTTGTAA